>KK117775.1:90783-117137 GCA_000611955.2 Stegodyphus mimosarum | reverse complement strand
TTCAGAATACTTATTGAATTAATTTTCTCAGCAGATGTCAATAAAGTAATTAATCGGCTCGAAAATTTTACTTGCGATTTAAAATTTCAACTTTCTGCCAATATATGTGCAAACTGTTAACAGTTAAAGATTTTCAAACCCATAAAAGTTTGGACTGTCTTCTTTATGAGGCAGAACACGAAACAGTTGACTTTTCCAGTTTGGGATTGAAAAGTTGTCTCAGAATATTATCAGAAGTCAAAGAAAATACTTGATGTATAAGTATTCGAATTAAGTTTTTATATTAAGCAATGTAGCAAACTGCACCATTGTGATGACTTTTTCTTACTGGAAAGAAATTATATCAAAAAGACTTATCTCCTTGAAATGTCCTTCTGCCGTGAACAAAATATGCAAAAACACTTTGAAGAAAAGTAAAGGAGAAAAAATACTAAAGTCTGGAACACCGCACCTCCAAATGTAGCATATTTAATGCAACCCTTTAGCGTTGCTCAGAATAAAAAAATAGCGTTAAATTAAGGAACAGTAAAAATCCCTAGTGGAGGAATCTACTTCGGCAATCGTCGTTCAACGGCGCATAAAAGCCGCTGCTCAGCAAGACACCATGTACCTGCGGTGAGGTTCCTTGTCTGATGTGGACGAGCACTCAACAAGTCCCAAGGGTGGAGTTGGAAGGGAGCAGTCACGTGACTTGAGGTGGGTTGCCAATGAGAGCGATGTTGTGCCGTCAACTCCGCGGGGTTGTAACCCCGGGGGTAGCCGGAACGAATAAGCGGCAGATTTCTTTCTATTCTCGACATTTCTTTTCTCTCTAATTTCTGGAACTTGCCCAGTGAACTTTTTGTCTAATTAAAAGAACATTTAAATACTCTAATTAATGAAATCAACCAGGGAATCAAGAGCTCTTTTGCTTTTTCTAAAGAAACGTAAAATGAAGTATTTAGTAAACATGTCGAAGAAAATTTCTTTCTCGTATTTAGTTTTCTGTTCATGGTTTTCGCATTTTGGCAAAATATAAAGCATTGCCACTTGGGGAAATTATTTGTTGCAAGCGTTATAAGAAAGCGATCCAGTGATAAAAAATATTCGAAACAAATATAAGGAATTATCAGTTACCCCGTGCGTGCCTTCGTGATGTGTAGAAGCGCGTCCGCCCAGCAATTGAGAGATCCAAAGTTCGAATCCGAGCTAGGACTCAGCAGATTTATCCCATTCCCTGGCTTTGAAAAACAAAACAAAAAATTAATCTAAAAGCTTTCAGATTTTACATTAAGCCCACCGGAGAGTTTTTTTTTTTTTTTAACGTTTTGTGTGTTACCTTTATTTATTAAATATCATGTTCTTCGCACTTAAACCATAAAATTCAATTGAACAGCAATATCGCAAAATAATTTTTAAATGAGCACAGCTTTAGAATTTCCGATACACAGTCTCGGGCTAGAGATAATGTTTTTTCTCGTACAGTGTTGCCATTGCTCGCTTTGAAATCGTTGAGTTTGTTAATCAAAAATTTGTTAAGTTTTACAAAATATGAAATCGATCATAAAACAAATTCCAAATTTCAAACTTGGGCTTCCAGACGCCCATATTCGCAGGAGGATTACGCTATTAAAAATTGGACGGCTCTAGGTACCGTTGTTTTATCACAATACGAGTAACATACCTACATTTTTGCAGATTCATCATCATCTCATTTCTTTAAATATAATACAGGACGATAATATTTGGTGGCAACAATTTGGAAAGTTAATCAAGGCTGCGGTCCCGGAATGAAAAGTTTTTTCAATAAGCAATACATATAATCAAGGTTTTATCATATCAATATTTTACTGTTATAAATTTGAGTTTATGATAATATCTATTGTGCATGGCTTAAATGTGTCGTATATTTTTATAGCTTCACATTCATTGTCTAATTGTATGAGAAATAAATTTTGAAGGATACAGAAATGATAATTATATACGGAAGCGCTAATTAAATCGGTTTCTGGCCTTAATCCGGAGTATAATATGAATACGAGCCAGTTTCCTTTGGAAAGTCCCTCCGTGAATATATTTCTTCCCTCAGTGCAGAAAGCCCTGGTGTCCTGTGACGTATTCAAATAATCTAACCTATGCTTAATCGGGCTGAAAATTTGTAAAAGCTTTCAAAAATGAAATTTCTAACAAAAATATTACAAATACTATTAGGTTTGCTCTTGAATGAAGCATTTATTAAAAATGGCTTTTATTTGCATAAAAAGTAGGCCTATTCAAGTAAATACAATAACTAAGGACAAAGGACAGAATTATAAAATAATAATTTTTATTTTATTTATTTATTTTCAATTAAATGTATCTGACTTGATATTCTTCTTCGAAAGGATAGTAAAGAATTTTCTTAGTCAAAATTTCTAAAGAAATGCGTACTTTTCTTACAAGAGGCAAGAGGGCGCCTGCGAGCTCCGATCTATATATATTATACCAACTTGTTCTTCTCACAGCCAATAAGTGCAATAACGAACGTGTTTGTCTGCTTTCCATCCACTTTACATGGTCCGTCGACAGCCAGCAGCAATACTTTTGGATGACGTGTCAAGACATTTTTAACGTTCTAATATAGCAGGATATTTCGGGCAAAGAAAACGGATTATATTTGTATCTGGGTTGTGAGAATAGCAGCAGAAATATGGAGTCTCTTTTAAAGCAAAAGCGAATCATTAAGTTAACTCGTTTAATTTCACAAGTAAATAGTTTACAAAATCAAGAAAATTCTCTTTCTGTCAATGAAGTGTTTGAAAATGATGTTAGTGCTTTGGATGCTGAAGTGAACAGTTTAAACAATAACATTCTTGGTACTTGTCCTGACGTGGAGTTTAATAAGTATGAAATAGAATTGTATGAACTGTTTTCTAAATTGGATTTATTAAAAATTACTTTAAAGGAAGAATCAAGAAAACTTGCTAATGCAATGGCAAAATATAATGAATGCTAATGCAAATGGTTTAAAACTTCCTCGCGTAGAACTGCCAGGGTTTACTTCTAATTACGTTGATTGGATATCATTTCGGGCTTTATTTCTTGCCAGTGTTGGAAGAAATAGTACATTAAGTGACAGTCAAAAATTGCAATATCTTAAGCTTTCTGTAAAAGGTGAAGCTGCTGCTTTACTACAATCAATTCAAATTTGAAACGCGAATTAGGAAAAGGCGTGGAAAACGCTTACTGAACGCTATGAAAACGAAATAGAAATAACAAACGCAGCATTAAATAAATTAATTTCACAGCCTGTTCTAAAACAAGAATCAGCTGCAGGTTTACGGAGATTAATTGATACAACACAACAGTATACTGACACATTAAAAATCCTTAAACAGCCAGTAGAGCATTGGGATACTATGACCCCTCCCAACTTGTGGATAATTTGTGCATTCATCGCAGTTCTCATTCTCAATTATTTAAGTATGATAGCGTTTTAGAACTCAAAAAAAAAAAAGAAAAAAAAAAGGATATTATTAAAAGGACTAAATTATGTGCTAATTGTTTGAAAGATAGTAAAACGCATCCCATTTTCAAATGTCGTACAGGTATGTGTAAATCTTGTTCAAAACCACATAATACAGTGTTATCTTCAAAAAATTCAAATGATGAAAAATGTCATACACCCACGGAACTTCTACTATTACTAGTAGTAATAACGCCACGGTGCCTGTCACGCAAGCAGTTTTGTTGCCTATTGCAAATGTTTATGTTAAAGATGTTAATGGCGATTTACAAAAATGCAGGTTGCTAACTGATTCAGGTAGCCAGGTCTCATTTATTCGGGAGCACTGTGTAAATTTATTGGAGCTAAAGCGTACTAGTACAAACATAAGTGTAAATGGCTTGAGCTTGCAAAAAATTGGTAAGGTTTCAAGTTCAGTTCAATTACAAGTAACATCTCCATTTTATAAAAACAGAAGCATTTCAGTTAATGCATTAATTATACACAAGATCACATGCGACCTTCCTCAATATCAAGTTTATAAGTTTGTTTTGGTAGCTTTTAAACACTTCCGGTCGGCAGATACAAATTGCTTCCAGCCTGACCCAATAGATATCCTTTTAGGCGCAGATGTATTAGGCGAGATAATTTAACGTTTAACTGTTCCGGGATATTCGTTAACAGCCGTAGAATCAATATTTGGTTGGGTCACTATCTGCAAGACGAAATGTGTATCACAAACAATTACATCTAATTATGCTACTTGTACCAATGTTCAATTTCAGCTTGAAAATTAGAAGAAGTTTCAGAAGCAAAGCCTTACACAGGGGAAGAAATTGAGTGTGAAAACCATTTCAAGCAGAATTTTTCTCGTGACTCAACAGGTAGATTTGTTGTTAAGTTTCCATTTCGTAGGTCTAGCAGTGAACTTGGGTCATCTATGGATGTCGCTGTACATCGCTTACAACACACTGAACGTCAATTTATTAGAAATAAATCTCTTTCCAGTCACTACCACAAATTTATGGAGGACTATCACCAACTTCGTTATATGGAATTGATTCCAGAAAACGAAATTGGTGTTCCAGCTAATTCTAGTTTTTACCTCCCGCACCATTCAGTTTCCGACAAAAATGGTGATAAATTTCGAGTGGTATTTGATGATTCTGGTAAATCTTCTAGCGGTATTTCTCTTAATGAGAAATTGATGGTTAGTCCACAGTTACAGACTGATCTGACAGCATTAATTATTCATTTCACAATTCACAGAATAACTATAACTGCGGACATAGAGAAAATGTACAGACAAATCATACTACAAGATGCAGACTTTCAAAGAATAGTCTGGCGCGATTAACCTTTTAAACCAATTCAGGATTTTCGATTAACTAGGATTGCTTATGGTACTGCATCAGCACCGTACCTTGCAGTAAATTGTTTACAGCAGTTAACAATAGAAGACGCAAATAATTTTCATTTGGCTTTCAAGACATGCCTTAGGGACTTCTACGTTCATGATTTGATGTCCGGAACCAGTTCGATTACTGAAGCTGTAGAATTAAAAATGCAGTTGAATCAGATGTTGTCACGTGCAGGATTTGTTTTAAGAAAATGGGCTTCTGACAGCAAGGAAGTCTTGAATTCAATTAATCTAGATTTGTGCTTATCAAATGTTTCTTTGAACATAGACAATGATGATACTGTAACAGCGTTAGGTATCCTGTGGCATCCAGCTTCAGATATGTTTTTCTTCAAAGTCTAAATACGTATTCAAATAATCTAACCTATCATCTATAATCTAACCTATCATCTATAATCTAACCTTCATCGTATCCTGAAGTCTTAACCAAACGAACACTACTTTTAACAATCGCAAAGACCTGACCCTCTTGGATGGTTGGAACCGATCACAGTTCGATATAAACTGATCATGCAAAAATTGTGGAAACATCAGTTGCAGTGGGATGAAAAGGTTCCTCCAGATATTGCATGTGAATGGAAACAACTTACAGAAGATATGTTATTTATTAAAACGTATGAAAATTTCACGATTCTTGTTGATTAACTCCGATAACCAGTTTCAACTGCGCGGGTTTTGTGACGCCACGGAGAAGGCTTATGCGGCTGCAATTTATTATCGTTCTGTGTTAGATACTGGACAAATCAATGTTCAGTTGGGGATAGCCAAGACAAGAGTTGCACCACTAAAGACCATATCACTTCCTCAATTGGGACTTTGTGGAGCATTCCTGTTGACTAAATTGATGGACTTCACCTGTAAAGCTTTGGATACTCCTACATCACAAGCTTATTTTCATACTGATTCCACTATTGTACTAGCCTGGATAGGATCTCATGCAAGCCGATGGAAGACCTTTGTCGCCAACAGAGTAGCAAAAATCCAGACTTTGTTTTCTCCTATCCAGTGGCATCATGTGAGCGGAAATATTAATCCTGCAATTCGTGGTGTGTCATCATCAGCACTGGTTACTTCATTGTGGCTGCTACGTGGTCTAGATTTATTGTACGATTTTTTTCATTTGCAGCCAGCATCATCTGCACCACTACTGAATGATTCTGTGCCCTAGTAAATATGTGCTTTACAGTCAACAACTGCTCCAGTCACTTGATAGACGCTCATGATTTATTTCATAAATATTCTTCTCTCACTAAACTTAAACATGTTATAGCGATATGTCTGAGGTTTGTAAATAACTGTAGAAATTCAGGAGATAATGTAATTGGATTTTTAAAAACTAGTGAATCAAATAAAACTATGAATGTGTTAATTAAATTAATGCAATATGTTGAATTTAAAAATAAAATCAATACTTTAAGCAGAAATCAATCAGTATCTTGTACAAGCAAAATTTTATCTTTAAATCGATTTTTGGATAATTCAGGTACTCTCAGGGTGGGCGGTCGCTTGCGACATGCAAACCTTGCATATGCCATTAGGCATCCCATTTTGCTGCCAAAGAGGCAAATTTTAACTCCTCTTATTGTTAGATATTACCATGAAATACTTTTCATGCAGGTCCACAACTTATACAATCTTGTATTCAAGAATAATTTTGGATCATAGGTGCTAGAGCTGTTATCAGATATTTAGTTAGAAAATGTATAAAGTGTTGCAGAATTAGAGCATTTGTCAATCAATTGATGAGCGATTTGCCATCTAGTCGCGTTTTCCCTGTTCCTGCGTTTTTGCGCTGCGGAGTGGATTAGCAAGTCCTTTTCAAATTAAAGCAAATATGGGTCGAGGCTCTAGGTTATTCAAGGCATATATAGCTCTATTTGTTTGTTTTACGACAAGAGCTATTCACTTAGAATTAGTAACTGATCTTTCAGCAGATGCTTTTATTGCAGCGCTTAAGAGGTTCATTTCCAGCAGGGGCAAAAGCAGTGATATAGCGATTGCGGTTCCAATTTTGTTGGAGCACAAGCGCAAACTCATGGGATTTAAAAGGCTTGCTTGATCTGCAACTTATAACCAAAACGTTAGTAGATATTTGGTTGATAATGGCATTAAATGGCATCTAAACGTTCCAGGTGCGCCACGTATGGATGGATTCTGGAAGGGTGGTATAAAATCAACAAAATATCATTTAAAACGAGTAGTTGGTGAGGCGAGATTGGCACATGAAGAATTTGAAACATTTCTTACACAAATAGAAGCTTGTCTTAACTCGCGACCTTTAACGAATTTATCTAATGATCCAAATGACTTATCAGCATTGACGCCTGGTCATTTTCTCATTGGAACATCATTAACAAGTATTCCTGAACCAAATTACATTGAAGTTAATGTTTCCCATCTCACTAGATGGCAACATATTGAAAAAATGGTTCAACAATTTTGAAAGTGTTGGCACAAAGAATATGTGTGTCGATTACAACAAAGACCAAAATGGTTTTTGTTAACTAAAAATTTTCAAATTAATAATCTGTGTCTCATAAAGGATGATAACTTACCTCCCACTAAATGGAAAATAGGTAGAATTACTCAGGTACCTCCTGGTCTTGATAACATTGTTGGGGTTGTGACTATTAGAACTTCAGATGGCATGGTCAAAAGAAATATTACAAAATTGTATCCATTACCAATTTGAGTTTTAATTCATATGTATCATAAATTAAGCATTATCTCATGATTTTAATATTGTATTGTGTTTTTTGAATTTGCTGAATTGCAACCACTGAATGTTGAAATAGTTGCTTAGTTGATGGCATGTTCGCGCTTTATGTAAATTTTAATTTTGTTCTCTGCAAGAGGGCGCCTGCGAGCGCCCAACTATATCTATTATACCAACTTCTTCTTCTCACAGCCAATAAACGCAAAAACGAACGTGTATGTCTACTTTCCATCCACTTTACAATAGTAGTCGTAGTTATATGGTCAAGGACTGTAGATTATTTAATGACATGCATTTGAATTATGGTGTAAGAGTTTTAATTATTCAAAATATACAAAATACATAATATTCTGTAGAGACATTAGGATTTTTTGATTGCTGGAGATGTGAAAAATGAGCAATGCCCTCGCCGGGTCTCGAACCTGGACCTTTCGAATATGCGCCGAGTGTGCTACCGTTACACCACGAAGGCATGCAGAAAGGAGGGAGAAAATAAATCTATCGCTACGCTTTTAGAGTAATTACTATACCTAAATTTGTGTTACTGCATAAAGTATTTTCTACCTCCTCTTCGCATGCTTTCATGGTGTAATTGGAAGCATATTCGAACTCAGGGTTCGAGTTGCCGGAGAGGGCATTGCACATTTTTCATATCTCCTGCTTCAAAATAATCTAGTGCCTCTCCAACCGTCGTACGTTAGTATTTTTTATTCCAGTATTTGCATTTAATCATTGTATTTATCCTTTGAAGAGTCCATGTCCTAAAATTCAATAATAATCACATCGTCACCCATAAGAAGAAGACATCCATTTAAGGAATACATAATTTTTATTTTCTCAAATCTTTGTAGTCCTCATAATGCTATCACAGCAAGCAAATCATACATGTGATCTTTAACACATCAGCGTCCACCGTTCACCTTTACGTAGTATAATTTTCAGTTTTTACATTCTACAATTAGTGAAAAACTTTTGCCGTTTTATTTTTTTATTTCTTATCCTTTTCATAATTTTTTCGTTATTATTTTTCATCATTTTTCATTTCGTATCCTTTTAATTTTTTATTTTTCATCATTCATTTATTGTTACATTTTTCATCATTTAATCATTTCCTCATTACCATTTATATCAGCTTGAGATTGGCTCCCGTTGCTTATACCGCAACCAATTTTTCAAAAATTTCCGAACCAATATCAAACACCCATCATGTTCCCCCCCCCCCGCAACTTAAGGATTGAATTACAGAAAAATATGCAAGGGTTTTCTATCCTTAGAAAGAATGCCTTTCTTTCTGCAGTTGAAGAAGAAATTTCTTTCACCTTCGGAACTGTAGCATGGTTTAGTTATTGAAATTATTAATTAGTAGTTATTAATTCCTATTTATTAGTTGATTTAGCATATCTAGTTGTATATTATTTGCTTTAGCATATGCATTGTTAAATATAGGAAAATATTTCTTCTGGAGTATCTGAAATGTACTTGCAACGTGCAGAAAATTCAAAAATACGAACGGGAAGACGAAAGAAACTCACATAACTGATCATGCCAATCGCGCGTGACGTAAAATTCTTTGAAATTCATGATTCGGTGATGTTTTGAAATTATAAGAGCTATAAAATTTGACGTAGCGTACATTTATTTTAGCGTCTTTCTGCCGTAAGACGAAAGATGTCGTTATAAGAAGCGTCAGTTGTAGCTATGAATTTAATATAAGCTAATATTATAATTTATTTGTGGACGGAATGCATATATTCGGTGTCATTATTGTCTCTTATAGTTATTTCTAACATCTGAGTGTAACTCTTTTATTCTACGGCTCTTTCCAAAGTTCGTATTCTTTTATTTTATAGTTCTTTCCAACATTTGAGTAAAATTCTTTCATTCTATAGCTCTATCCAAAATTTGAAATTCTTTTATTCCACAGTTCTTTCTAACATTTGAGTGCAATTCTTTTCTACACTTCTTTCCAACATCTGACTACAATACTTTTATTCTACAGCTCTTTCCAAAATTTGAATTCTTGTATTCTGTAGTTCTTTCCAAAATTTAAGTACAAATATTTTCTATAGTTTTTCCTAAAATTTCAGTACAAATATTTTCTGTAGTTCTTTCCAAAATTGGACTGCAATTCTTTTATTCTATAGCTCTTTCCAAAATTCGAATTCTTTTAATCTACAGTTCTTTCCTAGATTTGAGTAGAATTCTTTTATTCTGTAGCTCTTTCGAGAATTTGAATTCCTTTATTCTACAGTTGATTCCAACGTATGAGTACAATTCTTTTCTATAGTTTTTTCAAACGTTGGACTAAATTTTTTTTATTCTATAGCTCTTTGCAAAATTTGTATTCTTTTATTCAATTGTACTTTCCTACATTAGAGTACAATTCTTTTATTCTATAGCTCTTTCCAAAATTTGAATCCTTTTATTCTACAGTGCTTTCTAACATTTGTGTTACAATCCATTTCAACAGTTATTTACAACATCTGACAACAATTCTTTTATTCTACAGCTGTTTCCAAAATTTGAATTCTTGTATTCTATAGCTCTTTCCAAAATTTAAGTATAAATATTTTCTATAGTTTTTCCTAAAATTTCAGTACAAATATTTTCTGTAGTTTTTTCAACATTGGATTGAAATTCTTTTATGCTATAGCTCTTTCCAAAATTGGAAATATTTCATCCTATAGTTCTTAACAACATTTGAATACAATTCGTTTCTGTAGTTCTTTCCAACATTGGACTGCAATTCTTTTATTCTATAGCTCTTTCAAAATTTGAATTCTTTTATTTCATGATAATCACTTCAGTACCCATAAAACTTTCTCTCCAACATTTGAGTACAATTCTTTTATTCTGCAGTTCTTTTCAAAGTTTGAATTCTTTTATTCTATAGTTCTTTCTAACATATAAGTATAATTTTTTTATTCTATAGCTGTTTACAGAATTTAAAAGATATATGGCCTTTGTGGAACACTTTCTAATAGGTACTGGTTCGCACTTACGTTGCACATTTGAAAAACTATGGAAATATCCATGCAGCCAGCCCGTTTATCGCAATTCGAAAGCAAGTTAATCATTGCATTAAGACTACAGTTTTACGCACATTTACAGTTTTTGATTGCTAGGCCTTCATTTACGCTTCCTGTTTTTGGAATATTAAGCTAGACCCAAATAGCATATACAAAAGGCTAATTTATTTGCTTCGAGATAATATTACTTTCAGCACTTTGCAATGATTTATCATTTGATTCCTTATGTAAATTCGACACATTAATATACGTATCGAATTATAGAAATAGTGGACCTTATATAAATACGGCATGTTAAGCAATAAAATGAGATGAAAATTATATAAAATATAAAATACTGATTATTCTGTCTGTTTCTTTAAGTACTAAATAAGCCTCTCTTAAAATATTTAAATAAATAAAATGTAAAGCCTATTTAAATAAATTAATAATTAAATAAACTTTCGAATTCTTTTCTTTAAATGATTGCGACAAGGTAGGTGAGAATCTTCGTAGCTGGCATTCTATGGAAAACCGGCTTTTATCCATGTTACACATGAGAAATAGCAAGAATGAATGAATGCAACTCACCCGTTCGTTTGGATTTTAGCAGGGTCGAACTATCACTCGCGGCCAAGCTTCCATTATTATTAAAGTAGCTGTAAGAAAACATACAATTTAAAAATATTTTATTAGTATTTATTAAAATAAAAACTAAGCTAAGAAACGTTAGTAATGCCCTGTAACTGTTACTTTAATAAAAAATTGCATATTTATTGTCATTATTAGCATTATGAGAATTTTTTTTTTCTTATTACTAATATCAGAGATTTTCGGAGATTTTTTTTTATTTAGGCGTCTCTGCTTTTATTATTCTTTTTTATTACTTAGAATCCATAGAGACAGCAAAGGCCGTCAAAACGCCCTTGACATTTACATACAATTTAGTTTTTCGACATCCGTGTTTCATCTCGAGGTGCTAATCTAGCGAACCTCTGTGTATTAGCTTTGTTGAACACAAACAGCTATAGTTCAAATTAAACAGAGATAGAATAGAATTGCTGATGCGCTCTCTATGGCAATTCTTATGCAAATTTAATCTGTGAGGCTCATTATGACAATCGTAAATCAACTTCAATACGTTAGTTGCAGTAATAAATTTTTAAGGTTAGAAAATAGCGTATACCAGCGCTGTCCAACTTATCATAGCCCGCGAGCCATATTTTCTTCACCAAACATTTCGGGGGCCAAGAAGGTTGATAAATGAAAAGTCAGTTTATGTTAATTAAAAAAAATATTCTATTTATACTAAAAAGAAAACTAAGATAAGAAGATAAGCATTTGACTTGTATCGGAAATGTCTGTGCTTCCATCCAATGTTACCGAAAAATAGCAGCAACTATTGATTAGGTTTTCGAATTTATTAGTGACATGCATGCTAATCTCTTTTACACCTCGGCTTACAGTCTGTTGAGAAAGTGATACTGTTTGAAATTTTATTACCACTTCGTTGTCATTAAATGCTTGAGCCATTTTTATAGCACATTTTTTAATGAATTCTCCATCCAAAAATGGCTTCTTTGCCTTTACTATTTCTAAACAAACTTCAAACGATGCAGCTACAGATGCTTCTTGAAATTTTGGCTCTTGATTAAAATAAATCTTTTGATGATCCAGCTGCTTTTTCATTTTTTTCTCTAGTGGTATTTTCATGTCTCTCATGTACGAATGATACTTTTTTTCATGCATGGAAAGATAATGGCGCTTCAATTTATATTCTTTACACCAGCTACGGTTTTTTAAACATTCCAAACACTGTGGTTTACCATTCTTATTCAGAATAAATAAATAATCTATCTCCCAGCGATCTTGAAATTCTCGATTTTCGAGGTCTATTTTCTTTTATTAGTAGCACTCATATTCAATAATAATTTTAATTAATAAATAAATATAAAATTAAGTTAATAATATTATAACACAGTCATCCTTCAACAAATTCTAGACAAGACTGCACTCGCACGATTGCATGAATCAACCAAATAGTGCAGGGTAGTGTGCGCATTACATGCGCCAACCGTAGATAAACAACAACCAACCACAAATATAATACGTGGCGCCAACGTTGAGCCAACCATCATCAGACGTTAAACGGATTGCTGCTGTATTCAACCAGGTTAAGTGAAGTTACGCAAACTAAATAGTACCTACTTTAAATTAAAATTAGATTTAAATTTTCACATAGTAAAATAATTTTAATATTAATAATAATAATTTAGTAACATAAATTTATTCATAGTAAAATGTACTCGCGGGCCGTAAAAATAATTTGGCGGGCCGTATATGGCCTGCGGGCCGCCAGTTGGACAGCCCATGTTGTATACGCCAATACAATACTGTGAAACCGTAGCACAATTTGAATACTAACTGGCGTCATTAATTATTCTCTCGACTCAGAGGCATTATTTGTAATAGAAAATTCTGCTTAGTCCTTTTCCAGCCCAAAGCGGTAAAGTCGCTGATGGTTTATTGATTATGGCAAAGTACTCGAGGGTTACCTGCCTAAGGGAAGGAATGCCTTCGTGGCGCCCCTTTCTAAGGGAAAATATATAAGGTATTTCTCCCGCCTTCTTAGCATGCCTTAGTGGTGTAGTGATCAGCACGTTCAGCGAGTATTCGAGAGGTCCTTGGTTCGAATCCCGGAGAGGGTACTATTCTGCTTTCATGTCTCCTGCTTCGAAGTAACCTAATGTCTCTACAACTAGTAGCTCGTTTAAGCTTGCGTGAAAAGTCGCTGAATATGGGCAGTTTGACCTGGGTTCGAATCCTGGCTAACGGGCTGTCTGCATGAGAGATTTTGTGGTAATTGCTTAACACTTTCGTCCCGATTTTCGCGCATACGCGCCAGCAAGAAACGTATTCATTTCTCGTCCGGCACGCTGGCGTGCCACAGCATTTTCTCGTTCATTCCCGGCCGTCATATATTTGTGTCTTGGAACGTTTTAAAAACTGTAACTTTTGTCACAACTATAATTATAACTTTTCCTATGCATGTTCATAGGATTTGAGGTACACGTAGATTTGACCTTTAACTTGAAATAAGAAAAATATGACTCACCCAGGGGGCAAAGGAATTCACAGTGTAAGCAAAAAGGGTATCGTCTCTTTAACTCGCCACGTGATATAAACATTCGCGTTTCTGATATTCCTCAGAATCCTTTATTATTATTATTATTATTATTATTATTATTGCCTCCTACTTTGTAGCGTTATTGTCTGAAGTTCTGATACGCTTCGTGTTGCTTTCGGGTATATTTCGCATTTTTCTCTTTTTATTTTGAAAAACCTTAACTTCAGTTTATTACGGCGAGAAAGCGTTGTTTATCGGTTCAAAGATACACTCCTATAGTAAATGAGCTAATTAACGACATGGATGAGAATAATGATTCATTTCCTAAAGTGACACTTCTAGTGAATCTGATACAGGCATTTGTCAAAGATTGAGCTCTGTGAGTGCCTGCCTTCCACTTCTCGCGAAAGATTTTGTTACTTCTTGTAAATAGTTTTTCTTGTACTTTTCTAAATTAATTTTGAGGTTTATTAATGTGCTTTGTCAATTAAAACTTCGAAATACTAATTTGAATAGCTCGTCCAAAAATTCTTTTTAAAGTAAGCTATTTTTTAAATATATTTTCATGTAAAGAGAAAGGCTATTAAATGCTAATTTTAACGTATATGATAGCTTAAGTAATAATCTAAAATGATACCAAGAATTATGATGTTATGACTTAAACATATTTTTAATGATTTTTTTCCTCTAAAGTTTTAGCGACACAAGGCAGTCCGTCCCGTGGGCGTAATGGCAGACCGCACATTCAGTTCTTAAACATGTTAAACGAATTACGCACACTGCGCAGGCCCAAAAGAGAATCTGACGCAATTACCACTTTGGCGTAATTTTGAAAGAAGATAAATATGGTAAATATTCTGTTATCTGGACGTAAACAGTTCGGGGTTTTAAAACTTGTTAGGTTGTACGTTGCTTCATTACACAGAGTGTAAATATCGATTGTAAACTCCCCAAATTTTCGTTTAAGAAGGGTTACGAAACAGGAAACATTACATGATGTTGTTTATTGATCGTACTTCTGAGGAATAAAAGCAATCGATTATGTACCATGCGTTCCATTCATAAATACTTTAACAACTTAAGGAATATATCTAGTTTAAATTACTGAATTAAAGCCAAAGAAATTATTACATATAACTGATATTAAATGTGTCCCTAGTACTGCAATCGTAAAGAGTCGCTAAGGCGTACATGACGAACAAGGCTTGTGTAGTGTTGCTTATTTTTTATTCGCCAGTATTTTCTCCCACACTAACGGTACACTCTTGAGCATTCGCAGTAAGCGAAATTCGTTAACATTGATCAACTCAATGTGCGGTTTGACATTACGCGTCCCGTGGGAGCATTCCTTTCAAGGGAACGGTCTCCATTCCAGGGAACGTCTTAAACAAATGCACGCCGTCTCGAAAGGGTTAATCAGTTAACTCAATCAAACCTTTACTCCTTTCAGAGAATTATCGGAAACTGGGAGAGGGGTGAAATGAAGACTAAAGGATTCCGATTGAAGTGAAATAATATTATAATATTTTGATAAATTTTATGAATAATCTTTGCATTATTTTATAAATAATTTTTAAATAATTTTGCTGCTCGTTATGTTGGTACTATGTTGAGTCATATGTTAACAGGAAGGCTCCATTCTGCCTGCGAAGGCAGCTACAAGAGATTATTAATAGAAACCAAACAGTCGGTTATTTCAAAACCAGAATGAAAGCAATATCACGAATGTAATACTTTTTTAATTATTATAAATAGGGTTGATAACATCTGATTATTTGACACAACGCAGAGAATGAACGATGTATCAAAAATGAATATAATACTTATAAATAAACGCAAATAATTTTAATAAAGTTTTGAAACTTTAAATGTGATATCTTATAAAGTTATGCTACTTTAAATATGAAGTCTTATGAATTTGTAAGTGTTTCTTGATGTTTTTGAAATTCGAAATTAATCATAATTTTTTTTAACAACCTTAAACTTCTTTAAAACTTTGGACAGCTACTTTGCCCTTACCACCCGTTTCTATCTGTTTACCTGACGCATAAGACAGGAGGTTAACCTGCTTAAGGATAACGATGCCTTCAAAAATGGCTTTACAAAGAAAAATATCTCGTATAGGCATTGGAATAACTACGAAAATGTTCATGCTGTTACACAGGTAAAGGTCTGAGATAGATTATTTTTAGCCCAAACGGGCGTTAGCCTAGAAAGGGTATTAGTCTCGAAACGGCCTTTCACATCGAATAAATATGAACGGCTGTATTACTTTTCAAATTGTTGCCACCGAATACTATCGCACTGTATTATATTTAAAGAAATTAAATAATGAAGAATCTGCAGGAATGTAAGTATGTTTTTCACATTGTGAAAAAACAACTATACCTAGAGCCATCAAATTTTGAATAACATAGTTCTTCACCCGAACATGGGTCCTGGAAGCCCGAATCTTTAATTTCGAATTTGTTTTATTACCTGTGTCATATTTTTTAAACTTTAACGAATTTTTGATTAAGAAACTCAACAATTTCGAAGCGAGAAATGACAACATACTTTACCGAATAAAATATTTTTATATCCAGTGCGCGAGACTAGAAGAAATTCTAAAGATATGCTGTTTTAAAACATTTTTAGCCCAAAAAGGAGTTAGCCCAAATTCTCTCGAAATGTGCAGGTATGTGTAAATGAAATAACCGCACCTTTGGGAGTAATATAAAATCTGAAAGATTTCAGATTTATTATTTTTTATTTTATTTATTTACTTATTTATTTATTTTAGAAAATTCTTAAATTTTAAATAGCAATTTTCTTTCAGCTGTTTTAATTGTTGAGTAAGGTGTAGAGCATTCTACTTGGGAATTCTATAAAACGCTTTCTGTGTTAAATTTACCCTTACTTTCTGCATTAATTATTTCTTTAGAATATAACTTAATATATTTTCCATGTAGCTTTTGGAATTTAATAGCAGAAATAAATTTAAGCTTTGCTTTACTTCTGTAATTTGACATCAGTGCCAAATGTCCATTAAATTCTACTGTGAATCTTTGCTATCATAATTGTAACTCAAAATTTTAGACATACTAGAATTTGAAGTATCTCAGAAAGTCTACAAAACTTTGCGCTTAATGGGAAAAAAAATCTGCAATCACTTATAAATATCTACCCTTTTATCATTTGTTTTTCAAGCGTCGTTACAAGTGACGTCGAACTCTTTTTTTTACCTTCGCTAATTTTTATCCTTCTTCTGTTCCAACGTTCTAGCTTTATTATTTCTCGTCTGGCCAATTTTCCTTTCTGCCTTTTGTTTTCTTATTGTTATTGTTATTATTAACATTATTATTATCATTCTTTTAGGGATAGTACATCGCATGATGGCCCGGCCATCCTCTCGTAAAGGAAAAGAGAGAAAGGGGGAGCTAAGGAAAAGGAAAAAAAAGGTATTAAAATAAAACGAAGAAGTATAGATTAGATAAAAGTAGAAAAAAATAAGGGGGATGTAAGGGTAGGGGCAAGTTAGGAATGGCCCTAGGCACTTTCACTTGCCTGCTCAGGGAAGCTTAATGATTGGTTTTTATAGCCTTGACCGTGAAAGCAGTTTGTCATGGGGCTGCATTGCATCATTTGATTCCATTAAATGAACACCCGTGTGGTAGTGAAAGGGTGTGTGTTGCTGTTTTCATGAGCCGCACTTAAAACAGCCGTTCTTGGGATATCAGTAAACACCGTTGCCACAGAAATATTTGAAATTAAAATTAAGGTATATAAAACTAGACCAAAAAAGTTAATAAGTGATTCATTTTTTTTCCCCTCTCCAGAGCAAAAGTGAAAAGCTATGAAAATCAGTTTAAAATTCTCCTTAGATCTTCGTATGAACGAATAAATGTTTGTACTTGAGAAGAAATTTTATTTCCTTTGTAGAGACATTAGATATTTGGAAGCAGGAGTCATAAAAAAAATGGAGTATTCAATGAGCAACGCCTTCGCCGGGACTCGAACCAGGGACCTCAGAAATACGCGTCAAGCGTGCTGACCATTACACCACGAAGGCATGCGAAGAAGCGGAAAAAATACTTATATGCCTCCCCTTTTAAAGGGCGACTGGGGATTAGGGGGACTAAATCGCCAAATCCTGGTGGTGGAGAATCATCATCCACCACCTTTTTAGTTCGGGCGCCACTTGTAGAGACATTAGGTTATTTGGATACTGGAGTCATGAAAAATGAGCAAAGCCTTCGCCGGGACTCGAACCACACACCTCTGGAATACGCGTGCAGCGTGCTGACCCCTATATCCCGAAGGCATGCGAAAGAAGGAGAAAGAAATACCTTATACCCTTGTTAAACAGACGTTTAAGCTTCAAAGTTCGTTAGCGACAAAAAATTCTTTATTTGTGTTTCAATATTTTTTTTCTGGTTTTTCCTTAATTAAAATTATGCGATGCAAAAAAGTTGTGCTACTTAAATATACTGAAATTCCACTGAATTAGGGATAACAAGTCAATAACGAGTTGGGCCTCTTCTGGCCTTGATAATGGCTACCGTACGCCGAGACATAGATTTAAAAAGTTTACGAAGAATTTTACGGGAATGGCTTGCCAAACATCAGATAGACCTATCCATAATTCAGAAAGGATTGCTAGTGCTGTGTGATGTGATTTCACATCTGTCTTTAAAACATCCGAAAGGTTTTCAGTAGAATTTAAGTCACGGCTTCTAGGCAGCCAATTCAAGTCAGAGGAATGCTCATCCACCTAGGCAATGACCAACTGGGGCCTGCGAGAGGTGCAGTTATCTTGCTGGAATACTCCATTTTCGTGAGAATGACAAGACAACATACATGGATGCAAACGATCGCCTAGCAACTCTACGTACGGAATCATATTGAGGAAGTATAATTGATACAAGTACCAAAGGTTGGTACAAGCACTGAAGATCCCAAACACTGCCGAGAGAAAACACCACAGACCATGGCGTTGCACAGTTCTAACTGGTATGGAGGATTCATGGCTTCATGACCCTGACGCCATATTATCAAACTCTCTTCGGTGTTATGTAGTCGGAATCGAGACTCATCACTCCATGCTACTCGTTTCCAGTCTTCTAAATTCCAGTCTCTGCTTTGCCTTGCCCAAACAAGACGTGAAGCCCGATGGCATGCATTGATTTTAGATGTGTTTTCTGACTTCTACAGAAGCATCCGTTGCACTACTTAAAAAGGAAAGCACACACACCATAAACGAGCTCACAAACTCAGCTCGAGCAGGCTGTCTACCTCTCCAAAGAACCCAGAAACGATACTCAACTTTCCAAAAGTTTAACCCTTGCCGATGCAGAAGCAATAGCCAGCCAAAGACTGATCTCTCAACAAGTTAAGAGTAATTCTGTTTCCGAGCTAAACTGCTACTGAATTATTTCATCTACCATAGCCAGACTGAAAACAAAACACTTTAAAGGAATGGGAATATCCCCCTGATGGTGAAGTTATAATTCCTTCCTTTCACTGTTCCTAGTACATAAAACTTTCTCCAATACACATGTTTGACTGTCCTGCCATACTGGCCAGGTTCTTCAGAATAAATTTCATCATCCCCCGAAGCGCCAGTTCCTATATTCTTATAGGATCTTTGACATTGTTAGAGCTGTGTTAGATACTTTTGGTCCTATTTGACCTTTCTGCACTAGTTTTCGAACAACACAACAACAACCACAACAACAGAAGCATCGCATTATCTGATTTTATCAAGCTGTAACTTCTGAACTTCATACCATGGTAAACGTTGAAGAGATTATGCGTAACAGGTGCATATTGGATCTTTTAAAAAAGTTCAGGGATGCTATTAATAATACTATCTCTCAGTTTTCATCTGGAACATCACCGTCTGGAATCATCTGGAGCATCATCGAAAATCGAGATGCTGCTTTAATCTTGTGAGTTGCTTGCAAATGGACAAAATTTTGAGTTCGTCCGTTAAATGCTGTTTGCTTTATGGAATAACAGCTAGTGGAAAGCATGACTAGTTGAGTTACTTAGAGTAACCTGCTAGGTATTGTGTTGATAAAAAGGAAAGTTGCTGACAAATGCTTGGTTAGCAAGGTTAGCGTCATCCTGATTGGCACTTTTTCAAAGACTTAACCGTTCAGATTTAAACCTTCCCTGACAAATAACACAGAATGTTAAAATAGAACTTTCATAGCTTTCGCCTCAACTTCGTAAGCAAACACACGTCCTGACTACTCTCTGATATCCGATTTCTTGAACATATATGGGGGCGGTGAAAATTAAAGCATTTCTCTCGCATTAATCAAAATTATCGGCCTTACTCTGCAAATAAATCGATTAGAGTGAACTTAAATAGCAGAATTTTATAGCGGCATAGAAAACATATAATTGGCTAAAACTCCATAACGAAAGTTCTTAGCCCAAAGGGCGTTAGCCCAGAAGGGCTATTAATTTCGTTTTGGCATTATGCGTCGTATGAGGTACTTCTCCTGCTTTCTTAGCATGCCTTCGTGGTGTATTGATCAGCACGCTTGGCGCGTATTCGAGAGGTCCGTGGTTCGAGTCCTGGCGAGGGCACTACTCATATTTCATGTCTTCTGTTTCGAAATAACCTAATGTCTCTACAATGACGCCCGAATTAAAAAAGGTGGTGGATGATAATTCTCCACCACCAGGATTTGGCGATTGCGTCAACCTTATACTCGGCCGCCCTTTAAAAGGGGGAGTATACCTTCCTAGCATGTTTTCGTAGTGTAGTGGTCAGCACGCTCGGCGCGTATGCGAGAGGTCCGTGGTTCGAGTCCCGGCGGGGTATTGCTCATTTTTCATGTCTCCTTCTTCGGAATATTCTAATGTCTCTACAGTCGACAAAGTCTGAATCACTTTTCAAATTTTTGCCACCAAATGTTGTCACCCTGTATTATATTTAAAAAAATTAAATAGTGAGGAATCTGTATAAATGTATGTATGCTTCTCGCATTGTGATAAAACAACGGTACCTAGAGAAATTACATTTTGAATAACGTACGTCTCCACACGCATATGGGCATCTGGAAACCCTAATTTGGAATTAGAAATTTGTTTTATTATCGATTTCATATTTTGTAAAACTTTAACAAATTTTTGATTAGCAAACTCAACAATTTCAAAGCGAGTAATGACAACACTGCACGAAAAGAAAAAGAACATTTCTATCTCCAACGCGCGAGATTGTGTATAGGAATTTCTACAGATATACTCTTTTTAAATTATTTTGAGATACTGCTGTTGAACTGAATTTTATGGTTTAAGTGCGAAGAACATTATATTTTATAAATAAAGGTAACAGACAAAACGTTAAAAAAACGCCCCTTTGGGCGTAAAATAAAATCTAAAATCTTTCAGGTTTTTTTTTTTTTTTGTATGTTTTTTTTTTTTTTTTGTAGTATTTCAAAACCTTGTATTGAAAACGCTAAGTATATTTACGTGCCCTTAAAACTTAGTCACTTACAGTACTGATGAAAAGTTTCGGTTTCTTAACTAAGGATTGTATCAGCGAGCGAGTGAAATTTTCTAATCATAAATCGTATTTTGTACAAATTATAAACGGAAAATTTAGCACGAAACTGCCTTTAATTTTGCACCTAATAACAGATTTTCCTGAGCAACATACAAAGCAAGGACCTAAACACTATGATAAAAATAAAATATTTCTGATACTATATTATCTAATCTTAAGAAATTAAACATTTTCTTCGTATTTTAAGAAATCAGTCCTTCCTCTTAATAATGCCATTTCATGGTACATTGTAACTTCGCCTTTTTTTTTCTCTCTCTCTCTCTCTTTCTCTCCCCATCGTAGGATAATTTTACGTATTTTTACGATTTAAAATTAGTGAAGTAATTAATTTCAAAAGACTTATTAAGCATATATTCTTTTTGTGGCTGTAATGTCCTCAATTTTTCCCTCCGAAAAGCATATTTTTTCCATGTGCAAGCACACCTCGTTTAACATTAACTCGTTTAACTGGAGACTTCTTTTACGCTATTTTCGAGTTACTGTAGTTTGTGAATTGCAACATGTTCTTGTGCATTATGGAGTTACTTGTACTTATCCAGGGTTTAAGCAATGGCATTCAGTACAACGATAAGAAAGGAAAGAAATGCTCTCGCAATAACCCCAATCGTATCATAAGCTCCAGAGAATAGTTTCTCTAATCACTTCATGGTTTTTACGCCACATAGCTTTTCGTTTAAGTTTATTATTATTATTATTATTATTATTATTATTATTATTATTATTATTATTATTAAAATGCATTTTATCCGTTAAACTGTAACGCCTATATTGAGCTAAATCTCATTCTTAATTCTTTTCAAGTACCACTTCTATCCTTCAAGTGTTACTTCGAAACTAATTTAGCGAGTTCTCGTTACTAGCTTAACAATTTCTGAAACAAAGAGACTCAAGGAAATGATAAAATTTTTATAGGTTATAATTCAAAATTTGTCATCTCAATTTAAATTTATCGTACCTCAGCAGATGTCAGGATTAAATGAAATACTACATTACAATACAAAATTCCCAGTCGCCTGAAGCTGGGGGCGAACACAAAAAAACTGGTTTTTTAGTAAGTACAATGTATAATTACTATCTTACAAAATAACGGATTGACTGCTAACAGCTATTCAAAACCTAGACTTGCCAGTCAGGTATACTTTCAAATTTTTTAGTGCAAAGGGGCAATTTGTCCAGAAGGACTATCAATTTGGTTTTGGTGTTTTGCGTTGATTCACTACAAGCGTTGTTTCACTTTTCAAATTGTTGCCACCAAATATTATCGCCCTGTATTATATTTAAAGAAATTAAATAATGAAATATCTGCATAAAGGTATGTATGTTTCTCGCATTGTGATAAAACAACGGTACCTAGAGCCATCCAGTTTTGAATAACGTAATCCTCCAGCGAATATGGGCATCTGGAAGCCTAAATTTGAAATTCGGACTCTGTTTTGTTGTCGATCTCATATTTTGTGAAATTTTAACGAATTTTTGATTAACAAACTCGAGAACTTCAAAGCGAGCCATGACAACGCTGTACGGAAAAAAAACATTTTTATCTCCAGCGCCATGAGACTGTGTATCGGAAATTCTAAAGAAATGCTCTATTTAAAACTATTTTGCGGTATTGCTCTGGAACTGAATTTTATGGTTTAAGTGCGGAGAACGTGATATTTGATAAATAAAGGTAACACACAAAATGTTAAAAAAATGCTCCTTTGGACGTAATTTAAAATCTGAACACTTTCAGATTTTTATTTATTATTATTTATTTTTCTTTTCTTTATTTATTTGTTCTTGTTTTTGTTTCTGCTAAGCAGCGCTTATTCGCCAAATGACAAGATGGGCGATAAGGCAGCCAACTTTAATCCAAACTTTCAGACGGTTAAGAGCTAGTCCTTTGATTTTATGCTAAACTGCTTGCCACTAAAATAGGAAAGACGTTAAGTAAACTCAGTTTGCTCAGTAAAACTCAAATGTCCACAATGGACAATTTAAACAACAAATTCCTCTCAAGACACAACCATGAAATTGTTTGAAAACGGCTTTCTTGCCATCAGGGCAATGAAAAGGCAATTCAGTAGAAAGGGGATGCATATGCAAATGTTAGCACCATGACGTCAGAGGTTACCTCAGAACACATAAAACGCGAGCAGTCAGCACACTCAATGCAAAGCACTTTAAAAAGATGAAAGGAAAGCGCATTTCCAACTCGGAAACGCAAAAGAAACGACTCTCATTAAAAACAACTTACTTTATTCAACGAAACTATTCCAGTGGTTTCCCAGGCCAAATATCTTGGTGTTTTATTTAATGACATCCTTACTTGGACATGTGCGTGACAGGGCACTTAAAATCATCAAATGCTTATACCCAGTTATTGGGAAATACTTTTCACTGGACAAGAAAAGACTTATTTACCTCTCCGTTAACAGACCAGTCATGACTTAACGCTTTCCTGACATTAACAACTATCTCCGATAAGGAACTTAAGAAGCTTCAAGGCTCCACCAGCGGCCGAGCGGTAAAGACGCTGAACACTGGTAGTTCGGTCCGAAGTTCGAATCCCGCGAACGGGCTGGCTGCATGGGCGTTTTCGTGGTTTTCCCCATGTGTAACGTGTATACGAGCCAGTGTCCCTTAGAAAGTCCTCCACGAAGGCATCATTCCCTTTAGGCAGATAGCCCTCGTGTGCTTTGCCAAAATTGAATAACCTAACCTAAGAAGCTTCAAGTAGTGCAAAGCCGATATCTTCGCATAATTACAAATGCCCATTTCTATGTACACTGAAAAAAAAAAAAAAAAAAAAAAAAAAAAAAAGAAGACTGTTCTATATGTCCCCTTTTACTGCTCCGACTGGCGAAATTCCAATTGCGTTTTTCATGTTTCGAAAGCGCGACTTAAGATATGTATTAGATTTATACATAGCATTGTTCAAATATAGGTATTTTGACACAAAATCGAACTTTTTCCGAAATGACCTGCCAATGTTTTTCCATATTTCGATTCTACGACTCAAATTATGCCAAATTGCCAAGTTTTGTAAAAATCACACGAGCAGTTTTTCAAAAATGAAGTCTCAAAATTTTAGCTCCTCAATGTTAATTCAATTTGTTATATATTTATTGATATCTCTTTTTTTTTATGAAACTTATTTGATTCCTTCTTTCACATTTCAAAATTTAGATTCATTCCACACAAAATTCGCCCACTTTTTATTATTTATTTTTAAATAATTTTTATAAATTTTTCCAAAAAAATTTTGAATTATGACCTATAAAATTTTTATAATCATCTTAAAGTAGATTTATTTCTAAGCATATTTGCAAAAAATTAGAGCTTTTTATTCAAAATTTCCGAAGATATACGTGAATTTATATATTGGCGTGTTTTGAAATTTGGCATATTTGTTGAAAGCGATAATAACGAAAATGTGATTTACTCACTTTGTTAAAATTATTTGAAAGTAGAACGATGTAACTTTTTTTCCTCTTGTCCACAATGTAAAAAGGCAGGAACGATGTGATTTTTTTCCTCCGCTGCGCAGTGGAAGCGAAGGAAAATAGGTTGCCACATATTAAGAAGTTCGCCAAGTGAATTATTCTTGGCTCAAACTGAAAGAAATTCGCGAGTTAAATTTATGAATTTCTCCGTAAATTTCCCACCAAATTTTACAAAATTTAATATTTAGACATAATTTGAGTCGTAGAATCGAAATATTGAAAAAAAAAGGCTATTTTATTTCAGATAAGCCCGATTTTGTGTCAAAATACCTATGTTAGAATGATGCTATATATGAATCTAATATATATACTAACTCGCGCTTTTGAGACATGAAAAACGCAATTTAAATTTCGTCAATCGGTCTAATAGAACGGGAGATATAGAACTGTCCCCCCCCTTTTTTTTCGCAGTGTACGTAACAAATATCTTCGCGACGGCCTTAAGATCAAACCGTTGGCGAAATTTCTCAGAAAACTCGATGAACGCTTCTATCTGGAAATACAAGAATGTAATATAATGAACCACTTTGAACTTTTTTGCTACGAGATTCTTAAAGAGGACTGCCATCTTCGTCATTTTGCGGCTTTTGATGCAGGGACAGAAACGCTTAGGTGATTCCTGGAGACCAGATATAATACATAAAAAGACAAATTTTTCTCATAAACTGGAAAACTATCTACACAATATTTACTACCATTTGCTTTGCATTAAATGAGTGATGAGGATGAAATCAAAATCATATTGTATACATATATTCAGCTGAGATTTTGAGCAGAGCAGATGCTAAAGTACATTTAAGCTTTATGTAGGAAAATTTTGGTTATCGCTGAGCATGAAAGCCGCAAAAGAGCGAAGATGGCGGTCCTTTTGAAGAATCTCGTAGTTGAAAAGTTTTAGTGGTTCATGACATTCTTGTGCTTTCTGACAGAAGCCGTTCATTGAGTTTTCTGCAAAACTTCGCTAACGGTTTGATCTTAAGGTCGTCGTGAACACATTTGTTACGGACATCGAAAGGGCATTTGTAATTATGCGAAGATATCGGCTTTGCACCACTTGAAGCTTCTTAAGTTCCTTATCGGAGATCGTTATCAATGCCGGCGAAGCGTAAGTCATGACTTTTCTGTTACCAGACAGGTAAATAAGTCTCTTCTTATTGAGGTCCAGTGAAGAGTATTTCCCAATAATTCCTCCCCCGAGAGTCGACGTAGAGAACTCTGCGAAACTACTGGTTAGGATCTATACCTAGGCAGTCTCGGCCACGAGGGTATACAAATTTTAAGCCTAGTGGTTCTGAGGGCTCCGAAAAGGTCACTTATTGCCGGCCCGGGGTTCAACAAGTCTTAGAGTAGTGCATTTCTAGTAGCTCGGGAACAAGTCTCGAGTGTGCTAGGTAATGGCCCACTGCGACGAACAGCCCGAGCGACTGGTACATAGCAAATCGACGACAAGTGGCGCCCTGTGTACGCAGATGCGTTGCGCCAATCCCTCCAAGGTTCTGGGAAAGAGGTTGAACCCCGGCCCCAGTTCTGCGGGGAGTAAAGACTCATAGTGTGATTCAGTTCACGGAGCAAGG
>KK117775.1:40884-90748 GCA_000611955.2 Stegodyphus mimosarum | reverse complement strand
CGAAAACTTACTTACTTCCCAATAATTGGGTATAAGCATTTGGTGATTCTAAGTGCCCTGCCAAGCACATTATTAACATGATGTGTCCAAGTAAGTGTGCCATAAAATAAATCAACAAGATATTTGGCCTGGGAAACCACCAGACCAGTTTCGTTGAATAAAGTAAATTGTTCTTTGATCAGAGCCTTCCTTTTGCGTTTCCGACTTGAAAATGCGGTTTCCTTTCATCTTTTTAAATTGCCTTTCACTGTGAGCTCTGACTCTTCGCGTTTTGTCCTGAGGTAACCTTTGACATCACGGTGCTAACATTTGCCATATGCATCCCCTTTCTACTGAGGTGGCTTTTCGTTGCACTGATAGTAAAAAAGCCTTTTTCAACAACTTCATGTTGCGTGTTGAAAAAGGAATTTGTTGTTTAAGTTGTCCACACTAGCGTAGATGGTATAATGGCTGACAAGCTTGAAGAGAGCAGTAGTTTGACGTCTGTTGAACAAGAGTTTGCAACTGAAAAACTTTTTTTTCATGAGCTTAAAAAAATTTTTAAGCTAAGTACAGTTGTATGAAAGGTTGGTGGTGGTCTGCCAATAAAACAACGGTGACTGATGAGCAATATATTGCCCTGCAGACGAAAAGAGTTCGAAACCGAATAACGGGTTAACACTGCTCAATAGATATGCACAGCATTCAGTCTGACAAAAGATTGTCGGTGCCATTTGATACGGAGAGATGTAGAGAAAGGTTTTCATCCTAGTAGCACAGGTAAACGAGACCGCCTAGGATGGTTCTGGCCTGCTTGTATGGCGAGGCATTATAGTGAACGGACGGACGGCTTTCCACATTTCTGACAAAGCTTCACTTATCCGAAATTGTTACTATGATGAAGTTATCCTCCCCCACATGCATCTTTTCCGGAGTGAAATTGACTTTTTTTCTACTGATGGCTATGCACGGTCATACAGAAATCATGCTGTTGAACAACTTCTGGAAGGTGAAGATATACACAGAATGGATTAGCCAGAGTGCTCCTCTGAGTTAAATCCCATTGATTATGTATGGGATACTTTAGAGAGATACCTAGTGGCACAATCTTACTCTCCAGAAACTGAAACAGATGCTTCTTGGGGAACGGAAACTCTTACCCCAAGAAATGTTAGAGTGTTGAGTATCGAAAACGCAGCTTTGCAATTAGGAATGCAACGCAGCGGTTGTAGTAACGAAAGGTCATATTCTTTACTAAGGCTCTTTGATTTGTAGTTCTTCCTCTTCTCCAGAATTGTCCGCAAAAGCGAAATCAATTTACAGCTGTTTCGAAACGCATTTCTTACTGCTGGACTGCTGAAGCAATAAGTTGCTACTTTTGATTTTAAGTCTTGAAAGAATTATTGACGTTCACAGTGATTAAGCATTTAACAGCTATAGGGTAAGGTATGAAAAGATAGGACGGCAGAATAAGAATACCACTCAAATTACATAAAGTAATTCTTTTGCAAAAACGTTTAGGCTAAATTTTGCTTATAAAAGTATTTATTATTTTTAGAGCATATTTTTTCTTTATTTTCATATAAGAGATCTGTAAATATATCAGAAGACTAATATTGTTAATTGACAAAAAAATAATTGAATGAATTACAATAGTTTACATACATATTTAAATTAATGTTATTTCATTCAACTCTGTACGTTACAGGGAATAATTACCAAATTAAAGGAAGCATTTTTGCTTTTCCATTATGAATGTATTCAGGTGTATGAATAAAATAACAAATATAGTTACTTCTGTGTAACTTTGATAATTTTAGATATAATTCTCAGTGGAATTAACTTTTAACGTTAATTCCGTTAATTTTTTAAGTCCGTTTTAACTTAAAAAAAATCTGATGTATACACCACATGACTTCTTTGTACGAAATAATAAATTATTCGCATTTTTTCTTGCATTTCATTTAAACTTATTGGATGGAATTAAATCTACTTCGTCCATAGCACATAAATCACAACACAATAAATACATTCTTTAAAATGCACTATATTTGTTTACCATAGCGACACTCTGGTGCTAGATTCTTTTAAGAGCGTTATATCTCATTCATTTTAAAACTCAGAATGCACAAAAATTATGTATATCATCTGAAGAATTATCTAATCGTTGCCACATGTTCTATTCAAATATTATAACAAATCTAAAACGATGATTAAATAAATGAAATTAAATAAACAAATAGACAAACAAACAAACAGTTTTTCACACGATTCAGTATTTCTCATTCAATCAGTTCAGTTCTCACTTCGCGACAAGGCAGAAATGCGTAAAAACTCAAAATATTCATATTAAAAATTACTAAGTAAATCTTACACTTATTTCCTCGAATAAATTCCAGAATGAATTAAGCATGATTTAATTTGCAATAATAAAAGATGGCGTTATCTTTGTTGTTGCGAAGCTTAGTTTCTCTGGACTGGCAACAAATCCACTATTCTAAGTTTCAAATGTAAACAAATATGGCAGTCATGGGAAAAATGATTAGGCTTTTGTCGCACTTAAACAACTTTTAAATTGTTGATAATTCTACATTTGTTGCATGCACCTTAGCTAAAGGTATAAAAACCTTAACCGGAAGATAAGAAAAACATAATTTAATTATTTTTAAAGCAAAAAATGCGCAATTTACAAACATATAAGAATAAAGAAACTGAACTGACGGAGGCGAGTAACAGAGTGGATAAATACATATACATGTATTTATATAGTTTTGGTGCGCCGATTGCAACCAAAATAGGAGGCGCACATCTACTCGTTATAGCAGTCCTATATGCAAAATTTCAACGTTCTGAGCCTACTCCTTTTTGAGTTACGCGATATACGTACGCACAGACGCCATGAAAAAAATCTGTTCAAAATCCATTTTAAATCAGTTTTATAACTCATTTGGAGAAAAAGAGTCCTTTATTCTGTCCTTACGTACAGATGTTACGCAAAAACATCGTTAAATTGCATTCGATAGCTGTCAAAATGGGTATTTTCGTTAAAATATGATACCCGAAATTTTTCTCGATTACAATATTTCCTTTTTACTTCATATAAGGAAGTAAAATTAGCAAACTTGACTTATGAATCAAAAACATTTTAGACAAATTAATTGATTTAAACCTCAAATTCACTATCCTTAATTTTTAGCACTTCTATCGTATATAATTTAGCCTGTAGTTAAGAATAAAGTAGGAATCCGAGAGAAAATTAGCCATTTGTTAACTTATTTATTACTTATCTCAGACACGTATTAAAGAAATAAAGTAAATAAGATGCATCATCAACATCTTTCTGCCCTCCCCCTTTAAAAAAGAAACAATGCATTTAATAACATATTCTTTGAAATTTCGCTTCCTTTCATAGTTCACAAAAGATTTTATTTACCAGATATCTACATGCTTTCTTAGAATTAAAGATCTCATTCTTAGAGAGTTAATAAATAACACATGATCTGCGCAAGTGGCGCCCACATTTGCGACGTGAAACGATTGACGGCAGCTGCATTTTTGAGAGTTACAGCCAGCTTAGTGTAAATATGTATAACCAGTATGACTGATCTGATTCTATAATTAGCTGGAGATGTCAAACATGCTCAGGAAAGGAAATGGACTCGGCACTAAAAACTTAGTGCTATTAGAGTAATTTTCCTTTAGAGAATTAGACACTCCGAGTTTGTTATCTCATTCAGATTTTATTAAATTAGTTATTAAAAACGGGATGTTTTAATCTAGGGTAGTGGAAATTTTGAAATTTTGTGGAAATTTGTTTAGCTTTGAAATCATAAAGTTACGTGGTTCATTGCTATTTTAAGAGATTTGAAACATTGTTTGTGAATTCATGATGAAATTTTATGGCAAGAAGAATACAATATATATATATATATATATATATACCACTTTTTTTGGGGGGGCAACCCCTGAAAAATTATTCGAGATTTATTAACAGAATGTAGTGCAATTTGAAACTGTTTCATGCTAATCGAATTTGTAGGTTAGTATATTAGTGAGTATATGAGGTATCTTCCCTTGTGTTGTAGAGATATACCACACAAGGGAAGATTGACTCTTTGGAAATACTCCAAAGCAAAGCTTTTCGAATTATCACAGACAGTGAAAACTGCCTCGATTACAGCTATGCAAAGCTATACTTCCAACCCACCAATTGCTACTCAAATCAAGAAGCAAGCAATTGCTACATTCGTTAAAATGAAAGCATCGCATAGAGCGTATTGGATGAACGAATGCAAACCATGTACAATGAACCAAGTACTATGAAACATACTATGAACCCAAATGTCTCCCCTAGAGGTTTGTGAGAAGTCATTACAAGAAATAGATGAAAACAAACCAATGAATTGCAACAAGGCCATGGTTAATCCCCTTGAATATACTGATATCAAATACCACCTAGATATATATGACTTGGGAAAGAAAAACATTTCTGATGCAATATTAAAATCAAACACATTATATACGTTATATGAACAATACCCTGAACCTGAATGGACTAGGGTATACACTGATGGCTCTAAAATACAAGACAACACTGGAGCTGGTGTATACAGTAAACATTTTCCCCAATATACACCCGTGGGACACTTCTTGTCGAATTTTGATGCAGAGATCCTTGCCATTTCACTGACTCTGAAAAACATCAAGTTAAAGATCGATTGTTTCTCTAAAGCACTTATTCTAGTCGATTCCAAAGCAGCCATCCAGGATGTAGTTATAAATCATGACACAGATACCCAGATTATCTCAGAAGTAAGACAAACCTTAAACTTTCTTTATAAACACAACAAAACAATTGTTTTTCAGTGGATCCCATGACATGTATGTATCGACGGTAACGAAAAGGCAGTCTCACTAGCCAAGAGAGGAACACTTGCGCCACAAGACAGCAAACCATTTCCTCCAGAGTCACGCAAAAAGCATATTTTTGAGAAATTAATGGATACTCTTAAATCTGACCAGGCAGCAAAATCAACAGGCAAATCCCGGGCTAACATTCAAGACACATGGAAAAAGTTTTCTCAAAATCCCTGTAAAGAGGTTGTGGCAAACTTCAGACTGCAAACAGGTCGCGATTGCATGACATATCCATCTTAATAAAATTGGCATCCTTCCATCTAGTAGTATATGGCAGATATGCAATTCGGGCATCACGATTGTCGAGCATCTTCTTATATACCCAGAACTGGATAAAAAGTCTCAGAAACATGTTGAGATAAGTAAACTATATTGGAATGCCAGAACTTTCACGAACTCCTTGTAAAGACTGCATCTCTAATGTTCCTTTCCTTGTTTTTTAAATTTTTAACTTTTTACTTCTGTTCCCATGTTCATTTATTCTGATTCTTACTTTATAAATGAAATGTTTGTTTCTTTTATTACGTATCATTGTTCCTGTGTGATACTTGAGCTGTTTTATATGTTTGGACTGATCTTTCCAATATGTAACAACATATTAGTGATCTCATGTCAAATAAAATCGAAATCTATCACTGAAATTTTCCCTTTTGTTCATTCCAAACTATAAAATCTTCATAATTAGCAACATGTGAGACAGATACACAACTATGTTAACTTCTCTGAGACAGATACGCAAATAGTAAAATTTATTTAGCAGATATTTACATTTGTGTAAATATCTGGAAATGTTATACTTTTTTAATGACTGCATTCAGCAGAAAGCTTATTGCGCTTCGAGGAGCAAAGTCCCACTCTCTTTTCAGGAAAAGTAATATTGCATACACTTTGTTCAGACTAAATTCGTTGGATTATACTACTGTTATTATGCTAAACAAACGCAGATGAAATATTAAAATATACGAACCAAGGTGTGCAAAAATGTCTTGATGAGCATTTCAATTAAAATTAGCATAATTATTTTATTTTATGATAGAGATGTACAAATCAATATTTTTTTTAATTTTTGTTTCTGTACAAAATATTACAAGGTATTTTATATTAATTAACCCATTTTTATTTCCTTTTAGGAAATAAAGGAGGTATTGTAATCGAGGAAAATTTCCGGTATCACTATTTCAACAAAAATATCCATTTTGACTGCTCAGGAATCCATTTGAACGATGTTTTTGGGTGACACCTGTACGTACGGACAAAATAAAGAACTGTTTTTTCCAAAACGGAGTGTAAAATTGATTGAGAAGAGATGTTTTTCGCAACGCTTGTACGTACGTGCGTAAGTATGTATGTATCTCACATAACTCAAAAACAAACAGCCTCAAAACGTTGAAATTTAACGAAAAATTAACGCTACGAATGTGTTTTAGATTGTATTTTCATTTTTCTAAGTGGCGGAAGTTGATTAAACGCGTAAGTAATGCGTTCAAATTTTAACCAAAAGGTTTATTTAAATGTTTCATAGGACTTTGTCCTGTTTACACAGATAATTCTCTTGCAGTCTAATAAGTTGTGAAGGGCATTTTAGTTAATATTAGACAGTTATAAACCCTATATGTGCCATTTTCCTCATGTGATTCTCATATCATTAAAATGAAATCAAACGTTTATGTATGTGGGCATAAAACGATGAACAAATTAGCTAACGAAAGACATTTTAATTAGACAAACGATTATTACATATATTTAACATTTACGAGAATTAAAAAGTGATTCGTCAAAGTTTTAAACAGAAGCAGCGTCTCTGCTAACACGTCCATTCGTCTACATCTCCAAAGAAAAAAAAGGTAATTCCCCTCATTTTCGCTTGGCGCCTACGCAGCTCGTAGTAGTAGAGAAAATGACGTCACAGCATCTGGATTTCATCACGGCTCCAAATGATCGGCACTACATGTAAGAAGTGGAAATATAAATAATTACACTGTGTTATTCTCCCCTTTTTTCCCTCTTTTTCTGCTGCCATTTCTCTCTTCTTTCCTTCTCTCTTTTCTCACCGATTCTTTTTTTCTTTTCGTTATCTTTTCGCTTCTCTTTGTGTTATTTCTGACCTTCTGGAAAATAAACATTAGCTTTGCATGATTTCCCTCATTCAACATATCAATTACAGCGAAGAGAAACTAATTAATAAAAATTTGCGATGCCATTTGCAAACGGGATTTCTTGTTTTCTAGCGCATATGCATTTTAATGGTGGTTTTCAAAATTATAGCTTATTTTACCACGAATAAAATATTATTGCTTTAGTTTATAACCTTTTTTGGATAAAAAAAGATTTATATCAGTAATAAATTAAATGAGTAAGAGGTGTATTGCCATCTAAGTTCCATGATTTCATAATCAAAAAGAAACCTTCATTTGAAACTTTAATGAAACTTATTCGAGCATATTGTTACGTGCGTACGGGTTCGTTATATATTAAATGCACAAGTCGTTGAAAAGTTAACAAAAATGTATTTTTTCCACAAGAAATAAATCAAAATGCTGAAATATTTTCCAGCGATATTCGCACAATATCACAATATCTCAAACGTTTAGCAAAAACTAAATTCAAAACAGATAATCTATCTCACAGCGAAATCGCTACAGCATTAAGTAAACAAACAGCAGTTCGCTTTAAACAGCTACAGCTACAACAACAACAACTGTGATGAGGTGTTTCAATTCGGCTTTTATAAGCTTTTTAATTATCACTAGAACAATCTCGATTTTACTAGATTTTTCTGGATGGCAACAGTAATTACGAGATATTTATTTATTAAACATTAATTGCACGCGCTGTTTTATTTTTATTTATTTTTTTTTTCGACGTACCTTTCTTTTCAAAAATCGTCTGCGTTGCACGGGAAATATAAAGCAATTTTAATTACAGTTCTAAATAAATAGCCAAATAAGTGTGAAATCCGTAACAATATTTAAAAATTCTGAAATCGAAAATTGTTTTATTCCTGTATTGGCGCAACGAGCCTAAACTCAGGTAGCGGTGCTTTATCTTTTAAATGAGAGTATTGAATGCTTAACTTTTCTTTTTTTTTTTAATAGGAAAGAAATCCGAATTTAAATCTGACGTAAAGAAAACATTCAAAGGGCATGGAAATTATAATTTATTTCTATACATTAATCACATGACGAAAGTTTATAAAATGTAAACTGTCATGTTACTGCTTTATTGAAAAATACACTATGGCTTTCCAATCTCTATATTATGTAACGTATCATTTCGCGATAACATTAAGTAACTAAAATCTTAAACTACATTTCATACAAGAGGACAACAGCGCATCTCTCCACGTTGTTTCTTGTGGAGTGAAGCTTCAAAAGAAGTACTGAGATGCGTTAACATAGAAAAGAATAATAAATAAACAAAGTTACAAGTATCCAGATAAAAAAAAATGAGCCAAAAAAAAAGTAGAGGGAAGAGAACAAACCTTTCCCCCGTTCTCAGTGTACAGTTCTCGCTTGTCTTGTCGGTTCATGGTCTTTTGTAACGATTCAGTAGCCTTGACCATGGCCTGCTTGAAGGACACATTCTATCCACTTATAACCGCTGGAAGTCGTCTGCGTCAGTTATTCGAAATGAAAAGGAATGCATTTTATGAATTCATGTAATGAACAGTTAGAAGAACATTGCGCATACTTGTTGTCCACTTTTCCTTGAAGCTGCAGCATACATTTTCTTAGAAGTTTGTTTGATGCTGCTGAAAATATTGACTACAAAGGCATAAATTTGAGATTCTCAAATTAAAGCAAACAAATATGGAATAATCATTAAATATTATGCTCACTACTAAAGCATAAACTATTTAAAATTTTTGTACAGCTTTAAAATTCTTAGCATTTAGCTTCAAGATGCAGTGATCTATTAAAACTCCTGTCGTGAAAAACACTTTTATAAAACATACAATAATACTTTTTTTATTATATTGTTTTGAATTTTGTATTAGGTAGGTAATTTTGTAGAGACATTATGTATTTTGAAGTTGGAAACGTGACAAATGAGCAATGCCCTCGCCGGTACTCGAACCTCTCGAATACGTGCCGAGTGTGCTAACCATTACACCATGAAGGCATGCTAAGAAGGTGGGAGAAATACCTTAGATACTCCCCCTTTTAAAGGGCGAATGCGGATTAGGGGACCCAGTCGCCAAATTCTGGTGGTGGAGAATCATCATATGAAAAATGAGCAATGCCCTTGCCGGGACTAGAACCTGGGCATCTCGAATACGCGCCGAGTGTGCTGACCATTACAACACGAAGACATGCTAAGAAGGAGGGAGAAATACTTTATAATTTCAATGGAATTATAAGTAAAATTCTTGCATTGCTTTTGTATAATGTAACCTGAAAACTCTAAAGAGACCAGCTAAGCCGGAAAAGTAAGAAAACAGGGGCAAATCTATTTAACATTGAGTAAATGGGTCTCTCTGTAATTTGGCGAGATATCGCCAAGCTGGCAACGGTTTTGGAAACTTATTTTGCCGCCAAATTTAGAGACCAGACCGAAATGTCTCCAAACAATCGCCTTTTGCAGTCAAATTTGTTGAGAAATCGCCAAACGTCACCAAACTTGGTCACCATTTGGCAACATTTTGATTTGGCCCCTATATCCCCGTGATAAGTACTGTAACTGAACAACTATAATTGGTCACTATATTAGCTGCAACCGTAGTTCGGCACTCATATTGCCTTCCAGTAATTTCGAAAAGCAGAAAGTACTAGAAATATTTCTGTGGCCGGGTGAAAACTATATAAGGCCGGAGAGAGAGCATCTGCTTTTAGTTGTTTAGTTCTTGTTGCTTCGAGCTATTAGTCCAGCGTGAACTGAGATATCTCCGGGCTAGCTTTCTCTTTAGATGCACTTTACATTGCGGTGTGTTTAACCTTATTAGTAGTTTGAAGGGTAACTACTGATTTTTGTTATATATATATATGTGGGCATAAAACGATGAACAAATTAAACAACGAAAGACATTTTAATTAGACAAACGATTATTACATATATTTAACATTTACGAGAATTAAAAAGTGATTCGTCAAAGTTTTAAACAGAAGCAGCGTCTCTGCTAACACGTCCATTCGTCTACATCTCCAAAGAAAAAAAAGGTAATTCCCCTCATTTTCGCTTGGCGCCTACGCAGCTCGTAGTAGTAGAGAAAATGACGTCACAGCATCTGGATTTCATCACGGCTCCAAATGATCGGCACTACATGTAAGAAGTGGAAATATAAATAATTACACTGTGTTATTCTCCCCTTTTTTCCCTCTTTTTCTGCTGCCATTTCTCTCTTCTTTCCTTCTCTCTTTTCTCACCGATTCTTTTTTTCTTTTCGTTATCTTTTCGCTTCTCTTTGTGTTATTTCTGACCTTCTGGAAAATAAACATTAGCTTTGCATGATTTCCCTCATTCAACATATCAATTACAGCGAAGAGAAACTAATTAATAAAAATTTGCGATGCCATTTGCAAACGGGATTTCTTGTTTTCTAGCGCATATGCATTTTAATGGTGGTTTTCAAAATTATAGCTTATTTTACCACGAATAAAATATTATTGCTTTAGTTTATAACCTTTTTTGGATAAAAAAAGATTTATATCAGTAATAAATTAAATGAGTAAGAGGTGTATTGCCATCTAAGTTCCATGATTTCATAATCAAAAAGAAACCTTCATTTGAAACTTTAATGAAACTTATTCGAGCATATTGTTACGTGCGTACGGGTTCGTTATATATTAAATGCACAAGTCGTTGAAAAGTTAACAAAAATGTATTTTTTCCACAAGAAATAAATCAAAATGCTGAAATATTTTCCAGCGATATTCGCACAATATCACAATATCTCAAACGTTTAGCAAAAACTAAATTCAAAACAGATAATCAGCGAAATCGCTACAATCAATAACAGCATTAAGTACACAAACAGCAGTTCGCTTTTTACAGCTACAAGAACAACAACAACAACAACAACGACTGAGATGAGGTGTTTAAATTCGGCTTTTATAAGCTTTTTAATTACCAGTAGAACAAACTCGATTTTTCTAGATGGCATCAGTAATTACGAGATATTTATTTATTAAACATTAATTGCACGCCGTCTTTTATTTTTCTTTTCTTTTTTTTGACGTAGCTTTCTCTTCAAAAATCGTCTGCGTTGCACGGGAAATATAAAGCAATTTTAATTACAGTTCTAAATAAATAGCCAAATAAGTGTGAAATCCGTAACAATATTTAAAAATTCTGAAATCGAAAATTGTTTTATTCCTGTATTGGCGCAACGAGCCTAAACTCAGGTAGCGGTGCTTTATCTTTTAAATGAGAGTATTGAATGCTTAACTTTTCTTTTTTTTTTTAATAGGAAAGAAATCCGAATTTAAATCTGACGTAAAGAAAACATTCAAAGGGCATGGAAATTATAATTTATTTCTATACATTAATCACATGACGAAAGTTTATAAAATGTAAACTGTCATGTTACTGCTTTATTGAAAAATACACTATGGCTTTCCAATCTCTATATTATGTAACGTATCATTTCGCGATAACATTAAGTAACTAAAATCTTAAACTACATTTCATACAAGAGGACAACAGCGCATCTCTCCACGTTGTTTCTTGTGGAGTGAAGCTTCAAAAGAAGTACTGAGATGCGTTAACATAGAAAAGAATAATAAATAAACAAAGTTACAAGTATCCAGATAAAAAAAAATGAGCCAAAAAAAAAGTAGAGGGAAGAGAACAAACCTTTCCCCCGTTCTCAGTGTACAGTTCTCGCTTGTCTTGTCGGTTCATGGTCTTTTGTAACGATTCAGTAGCCTTGACCATGGCCTGCTTGAAGGACACATTCTATCCACTTATAACCGCTGGAAGTCGTCTGCGTCAGTTATTCGAAATGAAAAGGAATGCATTTTATGAATTCATGTAATGAACAGTTAGAAGAACATTGCGCATACTTGTTGTCCACTTTTCCTTGAAGCTGCAGCATACATTTTCTTAGAAGTTTGTTTGATGCTGCTGAAAATATTGACTACAAAGGCATAAATTTGAGATTCTCAAATTAAAGCAAACAAATATGGAATAATCATTAAATATTATGCTCACTACTAAAGCATAAACTATTTAAAATTTTTGTACAGCTTTAAAATTCTTAGCATTTAGCTTCAAGATGCAGTGATCTATTAAAACTCCTGTCGTGAAAAACACTTTTATAAAACATACAATAATACTTTTTTTATTATATTGTTTTGAATTTTGTATTAGGTAGGTAATTTTGTAGAGACATTATGTATTTTGAAGTTGGAAACGTGACAAATGAGCAATGCCCTCGCCGGTACTCGAACCTCTCGAATACGTGCCGAGTGTGCTAACCATTACACCATGAAGGCATGCTAAGAAGGTGGGAGAAATACCTTAGATACTCCCCCTTTTAAAGGGCGAATGCGGATTAGGGGACCCAGTCGCCAAATTCTGGTGGTGGAGAATCATCATATGAAAAATGAGCAATGCCCTTGCCGGGACTAGAACCTGGGCATCTCGAATACGCGCCGAGTGTGCTGACCATTACAACACGAAGACATGCTAAGAAGGAGGGAGAAATACTTTATAATTTCAATGGAATTATAAGTAAAATTCTTGCATTGCTTTTGTATAATGTAACCTGAAAACTCTAAAGAGACCAGCTAAGCCGGAAAAGTAAGAAAACAGGGGCAAATCTATTTAACATTGAGTAAATGGGTCTCTCTGTAATTTGGCGAGATATCGCCAAGCTGGCAACGGTTTTGGAAACTTATTTTGCCGCCAAATTTAGAGACCAGACCGAAATGTCTCCAAACAATCGCCTTTTGCAGTCAAATTTGTTGAGAAATCGCCAAACGTCACCAAACTTGGTCACCATTTGGCAACATTTTGATTTGGCCCCTATATCCCCGTGATAAGTACTGTAACTGAACAACTATAATTGGTCACTATATTAGCTGCAACCGTAGTTCGGCACTCATATTGCCTTCCAGTAATTTCGAAAAGCAGAAAGTACTAGAAATATTTCTGTGGCCGGGTGAAAACTATATAAGGCCGGAGAGAGAGCATCTGCTTTTAGTTGTTTAGTTCTTGTTGCTTCGAGCTATTAGTCCAGCGTGAACTGAGATATCTCCGGGCTAGCTTTCTCTTTAGATGCACTTTACATTGCGGTGTGTTTAACCTTATTAGTAGTTTGAAGGGTAACTACTGATTTTTGTAGAAATTTCCAGAACTCTGAAGTGTTTGTTTTGATAAAATAAATTTTATTAATCTATCATCGGACCTGTGTGTATTCAATCTATTATGAACTGGTATGCACGCACCAATATCAAAAACGTAAAAAAAAAAGAAAGAAAGGGCTCAGTTAAAAAAATTAATAACAATTGAAGGGAGAGCTGACAATCGATTAAGAATTCCGTAGAAGGAGGCTATTAGAATTGCTGATCTGCCTTTCAACTTTCAACAGATAAACTTCAAGTTCACAGAATTAGAAGCTCATTTTAGGCTGCAAATTTTAGTTTAATTAATTTGATTTTGCTTTTATTGGAAGCGGGTAGGATAAACGGGAACTATATACTGATATATACTGCCTGCATTCTTAGAAATTATAGATAAATCTAAATGAACAGATTGAGCACGTTGATGTTTATTAACAAGAAAAGCAGAGAAATAATGAACAGAAGCATTAGAAATTCCTATTTAATGTTAAAGATTAGTTCAGCTAATCTTTATATTACAGTTGAAATATGGAAATTATGCTTCAATATATACTTAATAATTACGATAATTTCATGTAAAAGATTGCAATTTTCTACTCCTGCAGTAGCTAGTAGCTCGTAAGATACATATTGTTTTTTAAAAATATCATTCTAAAAGCTGTTAACACCGAAGTAAGAATATTGACCTATTTCAAGAAGGGGAATGAAAGAAGCTAAAGAATGCTAAATTATTCTAAGAAATGAATAATGCTAAATTATTCATTTTCATATTTTACCATAATTAAATAAAATGAGATTGATTTCCGAACATATCAAGGAGAAGAAATTATTCTTTTACTAGAGTGCTCATTTTTAATAACAATAATAAAGCACGGGAGCTTTTGAAATTAAAATTCTTCAGCGGTAACAACTTAATTACATCAAATTTTAAAAATAGTTGATGTTAGTGTTTCAATTTCTTTTCAACATCCCAATGCTTCAATTTCTTTCAGCTGTTCAGACTAACATTCTCTTGCTGGGTAAGATGGAAAATGATATAATTCTTCGATGCATGAAGGGTCTTCGTTCTTCAGCAAATTTTTGAAATGATAAAAATTTGTTTTTGTGATTTCAGTGCTGTAAAGAAGCCCTGAAAAGTTTTAGATTTTAACGCTGGCGCAAAATGATTTGTTAAGGTTTTTTATGTTCTCGTTTAGCTCGCAGTCTGTCAGTCTGTTACTACACTCACTCGTACTAACTTTTTTTTGTCTTTTTAGCTTTATTATTAAGCATAATTTTCTTCGCACTTACGTCTTATACAATGAAACACCAAAATTATAAACATTTTTAAAGCATTATAGCAGCATACATTTAGAATTCCCAATGCAGTGTTTGCATTAAACGTTGGCATACATTTTTCTGTTTTTTTTTTCCTATCTTTTCTCAGTTCATCATATCAATGTTAAATTTTTTTTACTAAGATAGCTTTGCAAAACTTTTTTTTTTGTTTTTTCATTATTGATGTTTTGCGTATTTACTGTATTTATTAAATATCACGTTCTCAGCGCTTACGCCATATGAAAGTTTATTCAACAGCAAAACCACAAAATATTTAAAAACAGCATATCTTTAGAATTTCCAACGGGCAGTCTCACGCGCTGGAGATAAAAATATTTTGTTCCGTACTGTATTGCCGTTGCTCGCTTTAAAATCGCTGAATTTGTTAATCAAAAATTAATTAAAGTTTTCTAAAATATGAAATAGGTATTAAAACAATCTCGAAATTCAAAATTCGGACTTCCAGGCGCCTATGCTTGGGTGGAGGACTACATTACTCAAAAGTTGATGGCTCTAGGTACCGTTGTTTCTTCCTTGTGAGAGGAACATTCATACATTCATGCAGATTCTTCTTCGATGCAGAATGCCATTTCGATACTAATATCCTATTAACGACTAACGTACCTTTTGGACTAAAAAAATTTTTTTCATTCCCCGTAGTTTAAATTTTAGACATTTCATCTTCTTTCCGTGCTATTTCAGACTTTAATAAAGTACTTTGAAGTAACTGTGATAAAATATTGAGCGAAATTAAATAATATTCACTGTGATAATCTTTTAAAAATATGGTAAATCTAATTCTAGAAGCAAAAATAAAAATGTTTTAAAATTTTGTTGAATAATTAATTTTTTTTTAATCCTTTATCTAAGAATTTCTCTCTTTTTCCGAGAATGTTTAATGAAACAGAGATGTCAGACAGAAATGAAGCGTTGAAGCGTTAGATTAGAAATTGAGTCTTCATATCACAAGACATTTTTTCCTGATTCATTTACTTAAACTAATCTCTGAAAAATATCTTTTAATAGGATGCAGAATATTTTTTTTAATTAAAAAAGTACATTGATTCAAATTTTGCAATATTTAAAAAAAAATATATGTTTTTAATTCTAAGTACAGACAGAATAAATGTACTGATTTTGCCGAAAAGGATTTTAAATTGGATTTAAAATACATACGGTAAATTCTAATGTACGGACAGAATAAAGTACTGATTTTGCCGAAAAGGATTTTAAATTGGATTTAAAATACATACGGTAAAGATTTTTCTCTTGACGTCTGCACGTACGTATGTATTTATCTAGCATAACTCAAGAACGGGTGGCCGTAGAACGTTGAAATTTTGTATATGGAATTGCTATAATATATAGTTCTGCACCCCCTTTTTCCAGCTGTACCAGTTACAAATGGCTGCACCAGTCGTATATATATTCCCACAGTGTTACTTGGTTCGGTGAGCTTAGTATTTTGGTTCTTATATATTGGTAATTGTGCATTTTTTGCTTCAAATGTGATTGAATTATGTAGTTTTTATGTTCCGGTTAAGGTTTTTATGCCTTTGGTTAATTTGCATACAATAGTTGTAGAATTATCAACAATTTAAAGTGGCGAGTTAAGGCTAACGAACCGCCCTTTGTTTACATTTGAAATTCAGTAGAATAATGAATTCAATTAGTTTCTGCACCTTCAATGTCTTTTTGCCAAGTGGGATCAAAAGTAAACTTTCAGTTTTGTGCACGGAAAAGTCTGCTTTCTTGCCCAATGTATATAATTTAATAGGCCATACAAGGAAGTGATGTTGTCCGCATCAGATTTTTTTAGCCTATTCATGTACGTGATTAATTGTTGCGTTAGCAACAGCAGCTTAAGTATTTGAGACTTCTACACGCTGTAATGAAACCTTACACGTAGCGAAACACTTCAGCTGAAAATAAATGATGGCAGTTGAAAGCGATTGAAAAATATTTTCAATTGTCATTGCTTCATTTAACACTAACCATCAGATCTATCTGTAATTGCAAAATAATCGGTTTTACACTATTCAACATAATTGGTTCATTTTTCAATTCTGTTGACATTCGCTCTCATAGTGGATTAATCACAGCTACAAAAGATCTTCTTCAGTAATAATTCATACTTTTTTTCAATTTATCATTTTTCTCTCTTCTGTCAGTTCAGAATTTACCGCTTATTTATTTGGTTTTTGGTTCCAGTTTGGTAAGTCTTAGTCGTTCGGGTGCATAACTGTACATATTTTCTTTCATTGTCCTGCATGCCTTGATTTCAAATCAGAAGAAGGGAATGATTTATCCACGTAATTTGAAAGTGGATTTACTATTGTTTAAAATTCGTTATTACCATCCTACACATATTTCCCTCCGTTTAACTGCTCATAAGAGCAATTTAAAAACATGTAACTGTATGAATCATCAGAGTGTATGAATAACATATTCTAAGCCAATCAGTTGCCATCAGATTTACTGTTCTCGGTTCGATACAACAAACCTGCATACAAATGAATGACGACGAAATTCTACAGGTACCAGACGCGAGAAAGCTTGCGCCAGCCCTGGTACAGTTCGACCGTCGCAAACGCAACCTTGGTTGGCAATCTGCCAAACCGCATAGACTACTCATAATCTACCAAAACGCAGCAAGGAGCGTTATTACTTGCTGCGATGTGAAAGGTCACGTGAAAGTCTTCTGTTCTCCAGAAAGAGATGATTTATATTCTTGAAGGAAAGAAAGTCCCCATCCTTCCACCCTATTTTAAGAATCATTCGGTCCGAGTGGCGCATACGTGTTTGCGCTCATGATCGCGGATGAGGCGGTCGAACAATATGAATTGGTTTTATGGGATATGTATGTTGCGAACGAATTACAGTTAAGAAAAAACGTGCTAAAAATGTGTGATTCATTTGTTACATTTTATGACAAGTAATAAAGCAAAAATAAATAAATAAATAAATAAAACACTGATTGTACAGATTATCAGAATTTTCGAGGCAAGAGAATTTGAGAAATCAATTATTGTCTTCCTGGGATTCGGACCACTGATCTTCCAGTTACTAACTGAATATGAGTAGAATAGACAATTCTAGCACGACAGCTCGCAGAAAGGAATGCAATAATTCCTTACAGTTTTCCCCACTTAAAGCACGAAAGAGGCTCGATAGCCAGTCGACTAGATCAAGGTAGAGACAATTTATTTGATAAGCAAAAAAGTAATTTCGGTTTACGCAAATAAGAAGAGTTATGTTCGCTTTGCTGTTCTTCTGCCAATCTTATAAATTTTTTCTTTTCAAATTTGGCATCTGATAATTTTAAGTTGCTACGCAAACGAATTCCATGTATTTTTGCTTAAAACTGTTAGATTATGTTCAATTTTAATATGAGGGGCAAAAATAAACATTCGCGTCATATTTATTTCCCTATACGAAGTAAAAAGGAAGTATTGTAATCGCAAAAAAATTCGGGTATCATATTTCAACGAAAATATCCATTTTGACTTCTATCGAATGCTATTTAATGACGTTTTTGCATGACATCTGTGTGTAAGGACAAAATAAAGGACTCTTTTTCTACAAACGAATTATAAAACTCATTTAAAATGGATTCAGAAGAGATTTTTTCGTGGTGTCTGTACGTATGTATCTCGCATAACTCAAAAACAAGTAGACTTAGAACATTGAAATTTTGTATATAAGACTGCTATAACATGTAGATGTGCACCTCCTATTTTGGTTGCAATCGACCGCACCAAAAATATATAAATATATGTATATATATTTATCCACTCTGTTACTCGGCTCCGTGAGCTCAGTTTCTTTATTCTTATATTTTTGTAAATTGCGCATTTTTTGCTTTAAAATAATTAAATTATGTTGCTCTTATCTTTCGGTTAAGGTTTTTATACCTTTAGTTAAGCTGCGTGTTATAGTTGTAGAATTATCAAAAAATTTAAAAGTTGTTTAAGTGCGGCTAAGACTAATTTTTTTGGCATACTTGTTTCCATTTGAAACTTAAAAGAATAGTGAATTTGTTGCCAATCTAAAGAAGCTAAACTTCGCAACAACAAAGTAACGTCTACTTCTATTATTGAGAATTAAATTGTGCTTAAGCCATCCTGGAATTTTAAGTTCTTAAATTATCCTATATTTTGTCAACCTGTATATCCACAACAAATTAAGTCAGTTTCTGCGCCTTCATCGTCTTTTTGCCGAGTGAGACCAAAAGTGAACTTTCAGTTTTGTGCACCGAATAATCTGCCTTCTTACCCGCTGGCCGAGTTCCTTCTTTTTGCGTGGAAACTGTAATTTTAATTGCAAAAAAAAACTTTGTTTTAATTGTTTTAACTGCATTTAATGTTTTATGTTTTTCCATATCTTTCAATTTTTAATATAAATATTTTGAGGTTTTATGTATTTTTGCCTTGTCGCGAAGTAAGAACTGAATTAATTGACTGAGAATTATATCTTTAATGAAATTTAAGGAAATAAGTTTAAATGAAATGCAGGAAAAAGTGTGTATAATTTAATATTCGTTACAAGGAAGTCATGTGGTATACGCATCAGATTTTTTTTTCCTTTTTATTTTCGTAAAAACTAGGAAACGGCTGAGACTCACAAAGAGGTATGCGAAAATTATGATGAAGATTGTTTAACAGAACGCATGAATCAGAACAGGTTTAAAGTATTTCTTTAGGAAGACTTTTCACTGAAAGACGACTAACGCTCCGATTGACCTTCTGAAGTTGATGGTGATAAAATTAAATCCATAACTGAATTTAAGCGTCATATAATTGTGGAAGGAGGCTGCAAAAAAGTTAAATGTGTTATACACAACAACAGATAACCACATAAGATGTTTGGACTCATTAAGAAGGTCGATATTTGTGTTCCACATGAACTGAAAGAAATTCACTTAACATAATGAATCAGTATTTGCGATAGGCATTTCAAACGTAATGCAATCGACCTTTTCTGAAACGAATTATCGCTGGTGATAAAAAAAATAGATGATCTGTAATAATATTGATGATCGAAAAATATCACGGTCCCTGTATAATGAATCAACACAAATTATATCGAAAGCTAAATTGCACCTGTAAAAGATCACGCTGTCAATTTAGACAGGCCTTATTTTCTAAAACTAGAAGTGCGGGAGCCCTATGGAAGACTGTCAGGAAGGAAGAAAAACAATAATAAATAAATAACCAAAAATTAAAATAATTAAACCCAAATTAAAAGAAATGCAAAAGAGATATTTAAAAATTCAACAAATTATTAAATTAGTTACAGATAGTTAAATAAAAAATGAATTATTGGTCGTCGTCTTGTTTGGGGCTCTAACTGGAATTACAATTCCACTCAGAAGCTAAGTAGTTCAGCCGATGTCCGTCTGAATTTAAGCCTCGGTTATACGCATAATGTGCTATTTCAAGGGTGATATATACAAAAAGTACTCTTTTTTTGCAGCACACGAATGAAAAAATGGATAAAAAGGATAGTGAGAATTATGGAAACAGAATGAGACTATAGAAGGACATTTTAACGGGAAATTTGACTTTGGAAATAAAAACTGAACAGCAAGAGTTTCTGAACGATGTGCCCTGTCGATATAATTCCAGCCCTCAAGCTTATTTTCCCCGAATACCATAAGATAACAATGTGAGAATTAAACAGACACCTGTATATAAGTAACAGTAGCGATCCCCCGCGTTTGGTTACATCGTTCAAAAAGTCACTAGACACGACCACAGTATCGCTCTCAGCGCCAGGAACGAAAAATTTACTCAGTCTGGTAATTTCTTTATATAGACAGGCTTGCATTCAGAAGTTAGAATAGACGTTTAAGACATGTTTATTATTAAAATAAAATTTGTCTGCTGAAATTGGGGTTCGCTTGCAGAAACGGAGCCCTCTCATTTCGAGTCCGGTGCGCTCCGCCTAAAATTATGAGTTTTCTCAAAAATTCAGAATTACCGTAGCCAGGCTCCGGTGCAATTTAAGCTCTGAATTTAGTAAGGTTGCAGAGGCGTTGTGTACTTAACTCTGACTGTTTGTCTCTCTAACCTCTAGAAGAATCTTAACAACGTATGCCATCAGTTTAACCTGAGAACATGTACAAGGATACTTAAATCAAATCGCAATCCTCATGAATGTTCTGTCAGAACCGAAGCCGCTGAGTGCAGATCTCAGCGACCACAACACGCGACTTCAGCAAAAGAAGCTCTAAGAAACTGAAAAGTGTATTAAAAAACCAGTGAGCATAACAAAAAACGGTTTGCGCAAAGGCCTTTCGCAAAGAGGTGAACGTTTTTGGAGGGCAATGGTAAATATCTAATTCAAATTTTCGTCAATATTTGGCGTTCTACCGCATAACGCCAACTATGATGATGCTGCGGTAAAACGCCAACTATTGACGATTACTATTCTAGCGACACAAACGGAATACCATTAAAAATGATTTACTTTCGTGCAAGAAACCCATTGCGTGTAAAAATATTTAATTACTAACTGTTACCCGGCATGCGTTGCAGCGCTTCTTAAAGGAAAGAAAGTGTTTGTGTTTTAATTCTGTGTATTGAAAAGCTTCTGAATACACAATATTTTTTTTTTCATCTGGTGAGAGCAATTTCACTTTTCTACCCATGTAGCAACATTCCTGGTGCTTCATTCTTAAATATGAAGGCTCTGCAATACATTATAATTTAACAGGGTATAATCATTCAGGGTTTGTAGAACCCTGTATGAAAAATGTTTAGCAGGAGGTAAATGGAAATACATCAGAAAATTCATGAAGTTTGGGTTTGCCTAAATGCCTGCAACAACAACAACGAAAAAAAAAGTCTACTTATTATCAAAAATGGGGGGGGGGGGAATGTACACTGCGCAGAAAAAAGAGAGGAGGCAGTTCTACTCTCCCGTTCTACTAAGCCGATTGACAAAATTCATCTTCGTTTTTCATGTCTCGAAAGCGCGACATAGGATATATATTAGATTTATATATAGCATTGTTTTAACATACGTATTTTGACACAAAAACGGGCTTTTTCTGCAATAACATACAAATGTTTTTCCCTATTTCGTATCTAAGACTGAAATTATGCCAGAGTGCAAAGTTTTGTAAAAATCGCACGAGTAGCTCTTAAAAAATAAGCTCTCAAAATTTTAAATCAGCCATGTTAATTGAATTTGGTATATATTTATGTATATCTCTTTTTTTTTATCAAACTATTTTTATTCATAGTTGCACATTTCGAAATTTAGGTTCTTTCCAAATAAAATTCACCTACATTTTATGATTTTTTAAAAAAAAATTATTAATTTTTCGATAAAAATTTTGAATTACAACCTATAAAAGTTTTACCGTCATTTTAAAGAAGTTGTATTTCGAAGCATATCTGAAAAAAATTACTGTTTTTTATTCAAAATTTCCTAAGGTATACGTAAATTTACATATTGGCACATTTGTTATAAGCGATAATAACGCCAAATGTGGTTTACGCATTATGTTAAAATTATTTGAAAGTATGAACGATGACTTTTTTTCCGCTCGTGTACAAAGAGTAAAAAGGAGAGAAAAATAGGTTGCTATAAATTAAGAAGTTTGTCAAGTGAAGTATTCTTGCCGCAAATTAAAAAAATTCGTCAGGATAAATTTTTGAATTTCTCCGTAAATTTCGCACCAAATTTTACAAAATTTAATATTTAGACATAATTTGAGTCGTAAAATCGAAATATGGAAAAAATTGGCTTGTCATTTCAGAAAAAGTCCAATTTTCAGTCAAAATACCTGCATTAGAACAATGCTATATATAACTCTGCTAAATACCCTAAGTCGCGCTTTCGAGGCAGAAAAAGGCAAGTTGAATTTCGTCAGTCAGCCAAGTAGGACGGGAGATATAGAATGATCTCTTTTTATTATTATTATTATTATTTTCCTTGCAGTGTACCTCTGCGTTCTTTGAGGAAATGAAGACTGATACATGCATTTCGTATATCCCTTGCATTCATGCGAAAGTTTTCTGATGTCTTTCTGATGTTAATGGACTGTTTTGGTCACCTATGGTCTCTTGAAGAGAGCTCTTTCTAAGCCCAAACCGGCTATGGCTCTGTAAAGTAATAAGAGAGGAATGAAAAACCAATGCCGCTGGAAATTTTATGAAAAGCCTTTCTATCATGGACATATAGACATCGCGATACAGACTTATAGTCCAAAAAAAAAGGACTATATGATCGAACATTTGAAAAATTAATCTTTACATATGAAACATTAATTAAACGGCCCCGAAATCAGTCTAAAAGTGTGTAAACGTTCTGTAGCTTAAGAGATTCTTATAAAAGTATACTTGCACTTCACTTAATGCAAATATTAATTGAATAAATCCACATTTCAGTAAATATTTCTCCTAATCCATTTATTTTATAAGCGAGTTTAATTATTGGGACTAAATTTTCCTCCTATCAAATGAGTTTCTTAATTTAATTTTACACCAACTATGATCGTAAATGCCTGCACAGTTATCAGTAATTTACACATTCTACTACGATTTCTAAGCTGTCCAGCTGCTTTATTTTGGTCATATTCTAATATTATAAGCAGTAATATTTATCACTTTTTCAATATGTAAGAAAATTTTACAGTTAAATCTGTGTTTAAATAAGGATTTACCTTTTGAAGATTATTCTGTTCCGATACCCTCCTTCCTTGACGTTTACCGTAATGCTGGAATACATAGAAATAAAAACAGAAAAAAGTGTTTTTTCATTTATACGATATTTGATATATCTTCATTGTTTGACCTTGCAGAGACATTAGGTTATTTTCGAAGCAGGAGACGTAAAAAATGAGCAACGCCTTCGGCGGGAATCGAACCTCTCGGTTACGCGTCGAATGTACTGACCACTACACCACGAGGGCATGCTAAGAAGGCGAAAGAAATAACTTACACACTCCCCCTTTTAAAAAGCGACTGTGGATTAAAGGACCCAGTTGCCAAATCCTGGTGGTGGAGAATTATCATCCGCCACCTTTTTAATTCGGGCGCCACTCTAAAGACATTAGGTACTTTTTTAAAGCAGGAGAGATGAAAAATGAGCAATGCGCTCGGCCCGGATTCGAACCACGGACTCCTCGAATACGCGCCGACCACTACACCACGAAGGCATGCTGAAAAGGCGGGAGAAATACCTTATAAACTATTTATTGAATTATGACAAAGCATTCTAGAGCTAGACTCTTAAGAAAAATTGGCTAATATTCGCATTTCATATAAGGAAAATCTAGATTTTTCATTAATAAAAATTCATAAAAAATCTTCAAATTACGTAGTTTTAATGAAATGCACTGAAAATATGAATTATTTTTTTTAGTTTTTATAACATTCTTCATCTTTAATGATTCAACATAAAATCGTAGAACTCCTAACAATGGCGGATTTGAAATCACAATTTTTAAGGAGAAATTTTAAGCGAATTGAATATAATGATTCTGCTATATGTCACTAGAAAGGCCGGCGGTCATATGAAATGATCGCTATTCTAGATATTATAAAGTGTAAATAAAATGATTTGTGCAAGGGTGTCTGCTAATTCAAACTGAATTACCCAGGGCAGTCGGCGAGGACTCCCCTTTGCTTACTGCCCCACGGGGTTTCCCCCTTCTACTTGCTTAATTGCTTAAAATAGAGTGCAATGAAGGAAACCACTGGCGGTACATTTTTAAGAGCCACCGCTAGCTCAATAAATAAAGGTGATTTAAATAATAAAATATTAATTCACATGTCAAAGATCTCTTTGTACACAACATTTCTTGTATACATCTTTCCATCATTTTTAAGCTCGTGTTTGCAAATGCAAACAAATGTTCACGTTTTCCCTGACACGCTCAATTTGCTTTCAGCTGAAAATTCAGTTTAAAATACAATGTCGGAATAAAATCGGGCAAAATTTTAAACTCTTTACGCGAAAGGATATTTAGCATGGGAGTTTGGATAAACTTACCTGATGAGATGTACTACGCACAACTCGTTAGTTGGTTTCGTCTCCTTTAATTTTTTCGTTTGCAAGTTTCTAGGTAATTCATACGTAAATATAGTTAAATGCACAATAAGCAACAATTGTATGAATTAAAAATATTTAAATGTTCTTAAATAGCACGCTAATTTAGTTAAAACAATGATAACTGCATGCGTGGTATCAGTGTATATGGACTATTTGAATACCATAGCAACTTCACCCCATTGACTAGTACAGTTACGCAAGCAACCAATAAACTATCGGCGACAAACACACAGTTAAGCCGCATATGATAAAGATGTCTGCCATTTATATTATTACTTAAAATTCAGTTAATGTCTTATGCAACTGGTATCTACGAGAATCCTACAATTTTATTTGCAGTCACACATAATAAAGAATATTATGACAGTTAAGAATTTTTTTTTTTTATTTTTAGTGCCTTTGATTCAAATTATGTTATTCAAAATTGTTTTTTTTATATATTTTGTCTCATAATTTTTAACTTAGAATGTTGGAGAAACACCATATTTTCTCGTGCATTCTTTCCCCTGGCTTTCTAGCGCCGGGTTCCGAAAAGTTTAGATATTTTCCCAAAATTTTCTCCTTCATCAACGCGTTCAGAGAAAGAGTTTACCTAAATTTTAAAATGGGATTCGCCCATGTAATGATTGTTTTCATCTTACTAACAAAGACTAACCTTCTCAAACTACCTACAAAAGTCACGCATAACATTTCCCGTTGTCCTCTCGTTCTTTAACTTTATGCTAACCTAATACAAAAACCGACCAATCATAGGGAAGAGGCACAAACTTGCACTAGGTCTACGATTTCGCTAAGTCAGCTGCACATTAACCTTCTCTAATTACTTAGGGATGATTTTAGGCCTAAGGAATAGCGGAGACAACAATAAAAATTGGGCGGGATTTAAGTAACAGGAAGTAGAAATGTAGGTACTTTATTATACATTGTAATGTTAATATTTCTGTGTATTCTTAATGGAATGTAGGTTTCTTTTAAAGAATTAATATTGTGATAACTACCTCTAATTCATCCATGACAATTTTTTTGTCACGTTTTTAGAGTAACCGTTGCCTTCGGAAATTATATTATTCGTATACTTTTTCTTTCTAGATTTTCATATGATTAAATTCGCAAAAGAAAGAAGAAAAATACGCTAGGATGAACGGTAATAAAGAAAGAAAAATTACTCCATCTGAATGAAGAAAAATTATTGTCTCTAATCTGAAGTAAAAATACAATAAATTTATTTTCCTGTTTAATTTGGAAGTTCGATGCCATCATTACAAAAAATCACAGGTCTTCTAACAGTGACTGATTAATTCTTTTAATTTAGAAATCCACCATCTTTAGCAGCCCCACGATAGTTCAAAATCTGATATGGACACCACATAACTTCCTTGTACGGCGTATTATATTATACACATTTTCCGCCGCCCTTCATTTAAACTTATTTTCTCGAATTTCATCAAAGATATATTTCTCATTGAATCAATTCAGTTCTCACTTTGCGACAAAGAAAAAATACATAAAAACAGAAAAAAAAAACCCTCTAAAAATGCATCAAAACTTCATTAAAAATTCTAAAATAGAGAAAAATCTAAAACACCAAATACAGTTAAAAACAGTTTTTTTTGGGAGGGCAAATAAAATCTTTCTAAAGTTTCTACTCAAAAAAGCAAGCAATTTGGCCAACGGACAAGAAGACAAAATTTTCGCAACACAAAATTGAAAACTAACTTTTCGTCCCATTTGGCAAAAAGACACTGAAGGTGCACAAGGTGCTGACTTAGTTCACTGTTCTACTAAAGACTTTCAAATATAAACAAATAGTGGCCTAATTGGATCTAGCGCCACTTTTAAATTGCAGGTAATTCTACTACTATTGCATGCAGATTAATTAAAGGCTTAATTGGAACAAAAGTACGGCATAATTCAATCACTTTAAAGGAAAAAATGCACAATTTATCAATATATAGAATAAGAAAACTGTGTTCACCGAGCCGGTACACTTGCCAAGAGGGGTAACAGAGTGGGTAGATATGTATATTATTTTTTAACCAAAAAAGGAGTGCACAGATACCTGTTACAACATTCCGTATACAAATCTGCAGCGTTTTATGGTTATTCGATTTTGATTTATGCGGGATACATACATTTGTACGTACACTGCGCAAAAAAAGGAGGGGGGGACAGTTCTATATCTCCCGTTCTACTGCGCCGATTAACAAAATTCAAATTGCGTTTCTCATGTTTCAAAAGAGCGACTTAGGATATATATTGGATTTATGTATAGCATTATTCTAACATAGGTATTTTGACACAAAATGGGTCTTTTTCTGAAACAACATACCAATTTTTTTCCATATTTCGTTTCTACGACTCCAATTATGCCTAAATATTAATGTTCAACAAATTAAAACAGAAATTTCGAAGAACTAAAGGCAGTTTTTCAGTTTATATGATATCGTAATGATTAAAATTCTGCAATGATTAGTTTGACATTTAAGCGGTCAATTCTGGAAAAAAAATCCTATTCAGAAGTATTTATCATCATTCAACATTTTTCATAAAAACATTATTATCGTAAATACGCATCCATGGAAAAAATTCAAGAAAAACACTCCGGTAGAACAGAGCTAAAACATAATTTCAAAATTTGACCGCAGCAGACAGAGAAACCATGTTAAGTTAAAACGTGTCAAATGATTTCTATTAGAACTGCATTGAAGATGTATTGAAGTACCCAACAAAAGTTAATTTATAGCGAACTTTGTTTTTCATTCGTTTAAAAATGTGAAATGAACAACTATTGAAAATCATAATTTAACTAAATAATGCAATTTTTTTTAGTACCGTTAGCTCAGAAGGGTAGCTTTTTAGTAGCGTTAATCTCAAAATGGAATTTTGCTTTTAATCACCATAAAAGTCTGAATCTTTTTTCAAACAGTTGCCATCAAATATTATCACCCTGTACTTATTTAAAGAAATTATATAACGAAGAATTTGCATGAACGTATGCATGTTTTTCGCATTGTCGATAAACAACGGTACAAAGAGCCATCAAATTTTGAGTAACGTAGTCCTCCATCCGAAAATGAAAACCTACAAGCCCGAATTTTGAATTTCGAATTTGTTTTATTGTATATTTCATAGTTTGTGAAACTTTAACCAATTTATGATTAACAAACTTAATGATTTCAAAGCGAGCAATGGCAACACTTTAGGGGAAAAAATAGTTTATCTCCAGCGCGAGAGACTGATTTCGAAAATTCTAAAGATATGCCGTTTTTAAATATTTTATTGTGTATTTCAAATTTTGTAAATCTTTAACAAATTTTGGATTAACAAACTCAATGATGTGAAAGCGAACAATGGAAACACTAATAATAATTTGTACAAAATTATCTGCAGCGCAAGAGACTGTCCATTGGAAATTCTACAGATAGGCTGTTTTTAATTTTTTTTAGCCCAAAGGGACATTAGCCCAAATGCCCTCGAAACGTGTGTGTGTATATAAATGAATAAACACCGCTTTGGGGCGCAATATAAAATTTGAAAGCTTTCAGAATTTTTTTCCCCAGAGGTGTAAAATGAAACAAAATTCAACCATACTCTTAAACCTGTCTAGAAAATTTTTTAACCTGAAATCGCTACTGCTAAATTATGCTAAAAGTTTCTATGCAGCTATGTAAGTATGAAGGAAATCAAGGAGCTGCAAGAGGAAGCCTGATATCAGCGACAATACATCGCTAAGCTGGATTACGATGGAAAGCATCAACAGTAGTTTACAGAAATAAAATCTGCATGACACATCAACAATCTCGATATCAAGTCAGAGGATTATACTTAAAGGTGCGTGAAACGTAATTTACGTGTAATTTGTTATAAACAGCAATTAACCATGTATTATTTACAAAGCTCTTGATAAATATTTGCAAACATTCATGTTATTTAAGTGTTTTTTTTTTATCATTCCATTGCAATTCATTATATCTAAGAGTTTAAACGCGTAATTTGTAGTTAAAAGAGTCTAGAGAATAACACAAACATAACGTATAATTACTGAAGCATGTTTGAATTTTCCTGTGTACAACAGAATGTTTATTATCCTCGATTAGAAAAGAGAAGTTTTTCAGGAATTTCAAGAATTCAACGTGCTTCAGAAGACAAATGTAAGCAATCTAATTATATACGCTTTCCTTTGCCGTCTCTTTCTTTAAATCTTAATGATTGATTATTTGGAGTCTTTACTTGGAATCATTAAGAATTTAATCGATACGAAAGTGAAAACTCATTAGTGTTTGTTCAATGTACGACAATCCTTTGAAATGATTTATATTTGCGTAAAGTACAGAACACATTTATATATTACATTACATTACCTATAGGACATAAGCCTAAATCAGTTCTTTTATTTTAAGAAAACTGGATGTGGATTACATTGCAATTTAAGATATTAATATTTTGGTTTATGTTGAGAATATCAAAATGGCAAAAAAATATTAATTTTAAGAATTTAAGAAATAATAATTTTTTTTACTTAAAATTGTAAATGATCATTATTAGTTATGTATTTTCAATTTCAGATTCAAGCTATTTTGTGCGTAACTGAAATCACTTAAGGAATTATTTATCCGGGAAAGTTTTAAATGTATGTCATAAAGATAAAAGCATTTAAAAAATGAAAATATTGGTCTTTAATGTTAATACAGGCAATTGCTTCTTATCGGATAACTGCCTAGCAGTCATTATCTACGAAAGACCTCACGCACGAACGCTTCTCCGAAGAACTGAGCATACAGTCATCATAGAAGAATCATCATAGAAGTATGTTCGCAAAAGCTAGTAGTCACTTCAGTCTACTTCCCACCGAGTGTAGACATAGAAACATTCATTACAGAATTAGAAAGCGGACTTCACTTTCCAGTCACTCATAGTACCGCAACAAATGACTTCAATGCCGCGAGCCCCTTCTGGGAGCCAGGAGAGAGGATGTCAGAGACAGCCTAGTGATTGATCTTATGGTGCTTATAATTTGATTAAATTAATGCTACAGATTCCTCACTAAACTTCCGGCCTACACTCTCGGAAGGATGGCCAGATATCACTGTCGCCATGACACAGGCAATTTCATACATTGAGAACTGGAGCCGAGAAGATATCCCACATTATGTAAGCATCGATTAATCCCCTACAAGTTTGACACGCCGATTATCTATGTCATCAAGAAGCTATATATAATGGTGAACATCCAAAATTTTTAAACAATCTTAAACCCAAAGTTCCATACTTAATCACGCTATTTAACACCAGTAACCAGCACATACTCGACAAAGCATACGATTGATTCATTGCGGTGACTGACCCACCCTGTAGGAATGACTACAGAACTAAAGTCTACAAGAGTCATCCCAAGACTCACTGGTGGACACAATTGCGGGCTGAACGAAATCTTTTGCGTGCGCTAAGAAAATGTTCACAGGCTATCTATGATCAGTACCTTAGAAGTGAACTTGAGTTAGTCTTTAAAAAAAGCTAGCTACCAAAGAAGTATCTATTAATTAATATTAATAAAATTCTCCTGTTCGAGAAACTTTTATACAGAGACAACGCAACAGTATGACCAGGTGTATAAAATATCAACGAATAAGGTCTTTAGACCTGCCTTTCTGGCCTAAGAGCATCTTTCCAACTACAAACTCAAATATGGATGTGGCCAAATTTTTTGGGATGGCATCTTTCTTAGAAATGACTCAGGAAATGATCTGGAGATCCATAATATTCTAAGACACAACTTTGATGCAGTTACACAAAACACTAGCAGGATACAGAACAGGTCTCTCTGAAGTCTGAAGAAACAGAATAGTCAATGCCTTTGCTTCATGAAAATCCCCAGGTGAGTGTGGCAATAGTGACAGAATTGACAACTTTCTGATCAAGTCATCCAGCAGAATTTCTACAGCTCGCCGCCATGCATTGCTTCTTCACATGCTGGCGTCTTCGGCGTTTCCATACCAGTACTAAGATTGTGGAGCTGGACCTGTTCTTGAAGCAGGTCTCCAGCTTGCCCTCTTCTTATAGGCCAATGCGTTTTCTGCCGGCATTAGGAAAGTTACTGGAGAGAATTTTGCTTAGCAAAGCTCTTGTATTACCTTGACAATTCCAGTTGTATGCATAGGGTAAGAGAATTGGTTGAAGGCTGGACATTCAATTGAGCATGCCCTCTGCAGACGTTTAGATATAATTTACAGCAACAAATCAAAAACTAAGCACACAGCAGTCATTGCCCTGGACGTCCCTGTTCACACTAGAGAGAACACAGCTGCTTTTGGAATGCAGGGCATACCGTACTACTTCGACAGCAGCTCTCCAGATAATGGTAGCCTTACCTCCATTAGACAGATTAGTCGAAAGAGAAGCTACTATAGTAAATATTTCTCACTTGCGAAGAACTAAAAATCTTTGGGAGCAAGTTTATGTTCTCACAAACCGTAGGTAGTCAACCTTTTTATTGTCTATGTTCATACAGACCAAAGATAGTCAACCTTTTATTGTCTATGATCATGTAGACCAAAGGTAGTCAACCTTTTTTCTCTATGTTCATACAGACCAAAGGTAGCCAATCTTTTTATTCTCTATGTTCATACAGACCAAAGGTAGTCAACTTTTTTTGGAGCAAGTCTATGCTCCTACAGACCAAAAGTAGTCAACCTTTTTTGGAGTAAGTCTATGTTCATACAGACCAAAAGTAGTCAACCTTTTTTTCTCTACCATCATTTTACAACCATTCGCCCAGTTTTGTATCTGTGTTAGTAGTAAAATTTTCTAACCACCCACACGCAGCAGAGGTGATTTACAAAGTAAGGAAGTAACTTCGTTAACTGTATAAAGTTTACAAATCAGAGGTACATCAAGTTAAAGCATGAAATGATAATTACCAAGTACTTTAAGTCGAATTTTCGGTAAGTTTTATAGAATAAATCTTAATAAAACAACTTGCTATAGTTAAATCTACCTTTTTATTTATACTTTGCATATACAGAAATTACATTAGTGCAGTTTCAAAACGCCTTCAAACTGTTTCGCTATGTCCAATTTAAATTCGTTGAGGTGGTATTGTATCTATCAATATCCATCATTTTTTATAGATGATGATTGAGGAAACTGATGAAATTCTCTCTTTTGTAGAACATGACGAATTAAATCAAGAAATAATAGCACAATACTTTGGTAGCTTATTAGAGTTTTTTTAACTCATTGAAGCTGCAAATTAAACATCGTTAAATCTCTTGAAAATACTTGCCAAGTAAAAGGCATTATTCTTTAGTATTTTAGGCGCTTCAAAGCATTTTTATCTGTTGACACAGATTGATCTCATTCTAATTCCCTTTCACCATGGGATGTTTCAACATTAAAGCGGATCGCATTCCTGAAGAGGCAGATTCTTCAAAAATTAGAACAGTAGGATTAGGCCACAGCAGGAAGTCAGATTTACAATTTTCTTCTCAAATTGTCACTGGAACCGCATTCAGTAAGTGATCATATGTCCGAGTTTATCACGGGATATGGGCATTTTGCAGATTATCTCAGACACCCAGAGAGGATAGCAGCTACGGGTGAGGGCAAGAAGGTCATTGAGATCACTATATGTTGTCCTACTCACATTTAATAAGCATGAGGCTTAAACAGAAAAGTTTCTAGCCACAATGGTTTCAGCACCTGAAATATAAAAATGTTGCTCTGCAGAAGCTAAAAGCTGTAATAAATGACTGTGCCAGAAAATATGCTTTGTATACGAAAATACTCGGAGTGGAATTTCTTTTTCTAAATTTGTGTTTAGTGTTTCTAATTCATAGTAACAGGGTTTATTTATGTATTTATGTATCTCGAAAAATATAGATGTCTAACTATTACGTATATTATACGGTAGCCCATGCATTATGAGTAGTATACGAAAATACTCCAAATTGAATTCCTTTTCTGGATTTTTACTTAGTATTTGAATTCAGTAGTATCAGTGTTTATGTATTTACATATATCCTGAATATTATATATGCTTATCTAGTATTTGTATTACATAGCAATCTTATGGCCATTCACCATTGGCTCGAGAAGCACATTGGATATCGTTTATTTACAAATTTACAACAGATTTTATGAAACTGATCTTCAGATACTCTGTGAATAGTCACAAGCGTGCTTCTTCTTCTTCTCTTTTTTTTTTTTTAGACATGGACTTACGGCTAACGATATTTAAGAGCATTTTGTCTGAAGCTGTAAGCACGGGCTTGCTCTCAGGCAGCACGGGCTTGCTCTTGCATGCTGACTTTAGTTTCGAATATGTAACAGTTTCGCCTACGTCACGAGAACAAAACTTACGCGTTTGAAGTCTGTTGCCTTGTCGCGACTTTCGGAAGAGTGCATGCACATCCTGCATTTATATTTAGTATTCACATAGTTCATGATGTCATTTACTTCTTATTCAGATTTTAATCTGTGTTTACTTGATTTAATAAATGCTGGCTGATTTGACGGATTGGTTTTGGGACTGTCGTGCAGCAAATAGTGGCCGACATCTGCTGGGTTGATAGCCAATTTTTCATAAATATAGGAAATGCTCTTGGGTCAGAAGCTAACTTAGCAGTTTACGTCACTAACCGCTGTACTGGATGACTGGCGGCTTGGAGTTAGTTAGGTAGCTACAGATGAGATGCAATAGTACCTTAGAGAACTTGATGCCTAATATTCGCTTAGGCCCAGAGTACCAAAACAACGAATCAAAGGCGCCATGTACACTGCGCAAAAAGAAAATAGGACAATTCTATATCTCCCGTTCTACTAGGCCGATTGAAGAAATTCAAATTGCGTTTTCCATGTCTCGGAAGCGCGACTTAAGATACAGATTAGATTTATATATAGCTTTGTTCTAATATAGGTACTTTAACACAAAATAAAACTTTTTCTGAAATAACATACCAATTTTTTTCCATATTTCGATTCTACGACTCAAATTATGCCTAAATATTACATTTTGTAAAATTTGGTGCGAAATTTACGGAGAAATTCAAAAATTTAACATGGCGAATTTTTTTCAGTTTGAGCCAAGAATAATTCTCTTGGCGAACTTCTTAATATGTGGCAACCTATTTTCCTTCCCTTCCATTGTGCAGACAAAGAAAAAAAAAATCACACCTGCCCTTTTTACATTGTGGCTGAGAGGTAAAAAAGTTACATCGTTCTACTTTCAAATAATTTTAACAAAATGCGTAAACCACATTTTCGCTATTATCAATTTCAACAAATATGACGAATTTCAAAACGCGCCAAACTATAGATTCACGTATATCTTCGGAAATTTTGAATAAAAAGCTCTAATATTTTTTCAGGTATGCTTAGAAATACATCTACTTTAAGATGATTGTATAATTTTTATAGGTTATAATTCAATACTTTTTTCGAAAAATTTATAAAAATTATTTAAAAATACAGATTTTAAAAATAAATCATAAAAAATGGGTGAATTTTATTTGGAATTAACCTAAATTTCGAACTGTGTAAGAACGAATCAAATAAGTTTCATAAAAGAAAACATATTAATAAATACATACCAAATTGAATTAACATTGAGGAGCTAAAATTTTTAGAGCCATTTTTTTAAAAATTACTCTTGCAAATTATAATTTGAGTCGTAGACTCGAAATATGGAAAAACATTGGCATGTCATTTCAGAAAAAGCCCGATTTTATACATATATTTGAACAATGCTATATATAAATCTAATAGATATCCTAAGTCGTGCTTTCGAGACATGAAAAATGCAATTTCAATTTCGTCAATCGGCCCACTAGAAAGGGAGATATAGAACTGTCCTTTTTTTTTTTTTTCGCAGTGTACATCCACGAGAATTATGTATGACTATATGAATTTATTACTCATGTTTTGTCTTATAAGGGCGTTTAGGCGCTTCAAAGCATCGTCTAGATCAGCTCTAAATATGTACTGTTTCTCATTTAAAACATGTTCGGGGCTTAGAAAGTGGCTCAGTTTTCACAATATGGGTCTTTCAAGGGGAAAGAAGAGTCAGATAGAGTGATACTAATTCGCCTCCGTAGCAGCTCTGCTAAAAATGCCTTTTTTAAAAAATACGACTTTTGCAGTCATAGTAGCTGTAGAGTACTCCTTACATACTGTATAGTATGCTTTCAAAAACGCAGGCTGGGGGCATGAATTGCACATATTATATTGTCGTCCATTGCATTTGGGTCTGCTGCTTTATTGGGATTTATTGATTGAACTTAACTCTCTTTTTAATCAAGGGCTCATTGTCTACTATGCTTCGCTTATATCATTGACTTATTCTGTTTACTCTTATCCTAGTTATTGTTTGATTAGGAGTGTCGATACTTTGATTTTCTGGCTGGAATATTGTTTCGAACTTCCGTGGCATTATTTCTCGTCTTGACCGAGCTTCGGGATATACTGCGGATTTCAGGAGAATTACAGATATAGTTTGCTATGAGGTATCTGAAATGGAGCTCTAAATGTTTTTGTCAGATGTAGTGCAGTGATTGGGCCAAGAGACGAGTTTTGTCTTATTTATATCTCTCGTGAAAGGTACTGTAAGTTTGTGGAATTTAATGGTAATTTGCAGTTTTTCAGCTAGATCAGAACATTTCCGCTCCCTGAAAGCTCTCCTTTTTTTCCTTTTAACAGCTAGTGCAGAAGTCCACTATGGGTTTCTCCAGTACTTTCTCTTCAAAATTATATCAATATATATGTAATAGTGTGATTGCTTGTAACAATCTGCTGACTGTGATATAATCTAAGCCAGTAGGTTCCCTTGCACTATTCTGCTCTCTAACCCATAATGTGGTGTTCGCTTCGACTCATTTAATGTTGCACGTTTAAGCTCAGGAGCGCGGCTAAAATAACCTCAGAAGGGTCTAAATATGCACTGATGATTGCTATGTTGTCCTGGATACTGTTGCGTTTCTGCGGTATCGTGGATTTGGAATGATTGACGACAACACTTGATGAAGAACAAAAACACAATTTATTAGCAGTATTACTCAGGACAGCTCCAAAAAGTCCCAAGACGTTTACAGTCGTCGAAAAACACTTTTATAGTCGCCGACAAACAAGCTGAAACAACTAGCAACACAACCTTCAGGCTATCAGGCTATAAGGGTGAAGACAGCTTCACGGCAAAGCACTAGAGCACGCCTCCCGACTCGCTCCGGTCCGAACTCAACGTAGTCTCGAACCTCTCCGCGCTACAACTAGCGATGCATTCGATAGCCTCACAGATGCACAATCTCCGTGCACCAACTCGCGATACACTCTGAACATAAACTCTCGACGCAGTAATGAGACACTCTCGCGATACGCTGCAACTCCACAGACTGGCAAGGTTTATATAGCTTTTGGCCTGCCTTCGAGAACATTCTGGGCCAAACCGGTAAGAATGCGTTATAAAATGTTCTCCATCCGTCTATGGATACGTCAATTTTGCCGCCAAATGGGCAATTTCGTACCAAATCTGGCAACCCTGTCTTCCCTTGCCATTTTCTGGTTACCCTAAACCCGCTTTGTGGGGAAGCTATCTTACCGTAGCTGGGCATTTCGTAACAATAGTGACATAGTAAATTCTCCCTCCTAAAGGAGTGTAGATTACTTGAAGCTTGAAAAGTCTTGCTGGACTAAAGCCAGGGATATGACTGCGAGCTATGCAATGTTCCTGAAGAATTTACTTAGAGAAGTTATTCTGCAGGAAACATTTGAGTTGCATTATTCGTTGCTACCTGACTGCGTTAAAGACTGCCTTGAAAAATAGTCGGATATAGAATATTTGTTCGCAAATGATTTGCACATGCACAAAAATTATAGTCTGTAGCTTTTATAACTGTATGTATAATATAGGTTTTCGTGAACATTTTTCTCTGGAGAAGGCAGTTAAAATAAATTTTGGGAGCAATGGGACAATTTTGGGAGCAATGATTTAGTTTAAAATATAAGTAAACTTATTATGCTTTAAACTATATTAATCCAATCAATATACTGTAGTTTAAAATAATCTAATAATTAATCGTTAAGTTCTTTGAACCACAGATTTTTTAAATTGTACTAGCGGGCAAACCTGCCAGCTGAGCGGGCTGCGCCCGCTTGTTCGCCGGGATTCGAAAGTTGGACAGAACTACCAGTGTTTAAGATTTCCTAGGTTGTATTGTATTATCCGATGACTGCCAACGCTACTTGCAGAAAAGTTTTGTTTTTCATTTTGTAAATGTAACGATGCAGTAGTAATTTTTAGCGTTAGTGTTTGGAGTAGAGTTTTTCAAATTTTGATTAAATTTGTGCACTAATTATTAAGCTGCTTTTCACATGATTATGCCTGCTCGCACAGAGTATAATCGTTCCTGCTAGTTTGCGGGAAAAATAATTGTTGTCTCTCCAATTTCACTTCACGCATTGCTTTTTTACTTTAAAGCCTAAAGCTTTTACTAAAATTAAGATTACAAAAGATAAACCCGTCTTGGAATAAAATAAAACAGTGATGTTCCTTTTGTACCCCTTTCCTTTGTTTATTCCTTTTTGTTTAAAACTAAATACGACATTTTACTTAACTTTTCTTGATGTAAATTAGATAAAAATAAATTAACCTGCTTAGTGTTTCCTCACTATCATCCGCTGCTAAGTACAAAGTTTAAAAGGCTTTTAAAATGAAGAAAATGTCTTCAGCGAATTTTTAATTCCTTTGATAAGAAGCTGCTTACAACCTCACGAAATTGTTATGCTCTAAAACTCCAGCTGAGAAATACTGCTGCAAACAGTGGAAAATCAGCTTAAATAAAAAGATAGCGGTATTCAACAACAGCAAAAAACTAAAAATATTTGACTCTACTTTACAGACAATGACACGGTCATTGCTCGTGCTTAGCCCAATTTGCCCTGCAGTCTGTTAAATGAATCATTTCAATGCAATTTTTCTTGAACACAAAAGGAAACTCTGGGAATTTTAGCTTTAAATAAATTCTGTGGTGGCGTTTACGAATTTGAAATGCATTTTGTTTTAAATAATATATTGCAGACTTCATGTTCTTTGACTTACGACATCGTATTTCTCACCCGTTTTTTATAGCAAAAGATAGAACTGGATTAAAATAGCAAATAAAATACATCGCAAATTGCAGGTAAATTGGCCGTAACCATAAGAAAATTCTCTGCTATTGCTAGGGTGTGTCAAAGAGATTCGAAATAATCATCATCAACCTCACATTTTCGGCGTGGATTGTATCTAGAAGAGCTGTAGGAGTGTTGCGTAACGAATAATTAAAAATTAGAATTTTACGCCTAAAAACGAATATTCGTAATATCGGAATTAGAAAATTAACAGTAGAAAAGTATTAAATTCATTTATATGAGTCCTAAAGTATGATATATTATAACAATTATGCAGTAGCTTCAACTAGTTTTGCATAGAATTTCCTTTCTGTTATAGTAAAAACGCTATTCAAACCGACACCGGGTTAGCAAACGGAAATATTATGGGCTAAGAAAGGAAACAATTATTAATATTTATTCTTCAAGTAATTAAAAAAAGTGTTTTGGAGAGAATTGTTTCTTAGGATTAAACAGACCTACATTTTGAAGTGGTGGAAAAAGGAAAAAATAGTAAAATATTTATAACTTTTGTTTAGAAATTCTTCATAGGGTCTGTGTACATTCAATCTATTACAAACCCGTACGCATTGAACAATTTTATTTATTTATTCTTTTTTTTAATAGTTTGATAAAATTTATTTTACCAAAAGACACACTTTGCAGTTCTGGAACTTTCAACAAAAATACTCGTACACTTCTTCACAATATCACAGAGTACAATCAGAATCAACATTTCAAACTACTGACAACTTTAAGCACAACGCGATGCAAAGCGCGTCTAAGTAGCGAAGCTAAGACAGATATCTCTGTATTCCGAATTCAGTTCTGAAATAGCAAATGAGAACATATGCTCACTCCAGTCTTATATAGCTTTCACCGGGCTCCCGAGAAATCTCTATTATCGCTCGAAATTACTGGAGGGCATGTGAAAGCCGAATACGGTTACAGCTACATTGAGCATCAGTTGCATTTATTCAGTTGTAATGCCCCTTACAGTTATATGGAACGGACTCAAATGTCGCCAAAACCGTCGCCAATTTAACGAGATAGCCATTTACTCAATTTTAAATAAACCTGCCGTTGTATTCTTACCGGCAAAACATCACCTCTTTAGATTTATATGTTACATTATATATACAGAGTGATTCTCTACCAGATGGACAAACTTGCAGGGTGTGTAAAGGGTACAGAGACGACTCAGAATCACATAGGAATGCAGGGTCGCAAATGCCGTAGTTGCGAGGTATGCTGCAAAGAAGCAGAGAAAAAGAGCAGAAACAGCAACACATTAATGGAACAGAAAACATTTTATTGAAAGGTTGTACTGTAGCACGTGTTCGAAATTGCGACCAGAAGTCGTCTGACAGGCTTGAAAGAAGCGCCGCATGCAATTCCTTACGTTCTGGAAGATTCTTGGCATGTCATGTGTCCTTCCAGCAGCTACAGATATTCGAGCGACGAGGTCTTCAACTGAAAGAACGGGCGTCTCGAACACCAAACTCTTTATGTTACCCCAGAAGAAGAAGCTCATGCATGATAGGTCCATGTGGTACCAGCATGACGAGACTCCTCCGCATTACACGCTTGACGTCCGCCGACACCTCGACGTAAGTTTTAGACAGCAGTGGAAAGTCGTGGTGACTAGGTTTAATGGCCTGCCATATCACCTTTACCTTTACGCCAGAGAACAGGGGCTCCGTTGTCTTGCACTCTAGCAGACTGCCTTACACAGATTAAAGCCTCTGCCTCCGGAAGCTATCTACTTCCCGCTCCACCACAACCGGGATGGGTGGCAGGTCAGATGGCCATTTCTAAGTCCTAAAACAAGAAGATACATGGGCAAACAAGACCAGTGTGTAACAGGTTTCAGTACATAATCTGGATTTACAACGTTTCTTCTGATACATATGTTATACATTTATCACAGCTAATTTACAATTAGTTCTATGCGACATACTTCAGCCATTAATATTGATTTCAGATATACAATTTTACACAGTTCTATAAAATTCCTGTGGCCAGGGTTACAATGACTGTTTTACAGAAAAAGTTATAGTCTACATAAGCATACATCTTAGCTATACAATTATAAGACATTTCTTATTCAGACAATTACATACAATTTAATATTAGAATCTTAGGGATACGAAGGAAAACATTAACTTCCTAAATAGCTATACAGGATGTAGAGATTTAATTCAATAAACCTCTCAAAACAGTTTACAGTAAGATAAAGTTACGTTTACAGCAGACTATAAGCAAAGTTCCTATCAATAATTACAATTAACTTCTTAACCTATCAATACTTGAATACAGTTGTTGCCATTAAATCAAGAGTATACATGAGAACTATACACCACAGTATTTGTGATACTTTAGTACATGCCTTAACCATTCTATTAAATTTGTATTCAACTCAGATACTTCAAATACTAAATAAAATACATGCAAGAGAGTTCAAGAGACAGTTAATAATGGAATATACTATAAAGAGAATACAAAAATCCTTAACTAGATAGTACATCAACTTTAAAAACCTTCAAATACTTAGATACAGTTATTACAACTATACAATTACTACGCATAGCAGTAATACTACCTTCTCTTTTAAAACACTAATGCCTACAGGACTACACAACACAGTATTTATGATACTATATAACATACAGTTACCATTCTATTAAATTTATATTCAACACAGATTATTCATGTGCCAAAAAGATGCGTGCAATGGAATTCAAGAAACAGTGAATACTGGAATGAATAATAGTTTTAATGCAAACCTTAACAAACAAACCCTAAATAGACTTTCATAATCCTGCAAATACTGTGTAACCATTATTACAATTTTTACAAATGCTGTACGTAGCAGTATTACTACCTCCTCTTTTACAATACTGATACGCAGTATTTATGATGATATAGTGCAAACAATTACCATTCCACTAAGTTTATATTCAGCACAGATAAATATAATACAAAAAAACCCTAACTTAATAGTAACATCAACTTCATTAACCTACAAACACTTGGCGATAGCTTCATTAACCTACAAATACCTGCCATATTACTGGACCTCTCATGCATGGACTTCTTCTGGGATCACATGAAGCATTTGGCGCACGAGATGCCCGTTCCTTCCGTTAAAGACCTCGTCCCTCAAAAATCTGTTGCTGCCGGGAGGATATGTGATATGTCAGGAATCTTCCAGAACGCAAGGAATTCCACACAGCGCCGCTTTCAGGCCTGCCAGATGACTTCTGGTCGTAATTTCGAACACCTGTTGTAGTACAACCTTTCAATAAAATATTTTTTGTCCCATTAATGTGTTGCTGATTCTGTTCTTTTTCTCTGCTTCTTTGCACCATAGCTCGCTATACGCCCCTGCCTTCCTATGTTATTCCGAGTCGCCTCTGTACCCTCTAGACACCCAGCAAGTTTGTCGGTCTGGTAGCGAATCCCCCTGTATATATATATATAAAAAAACTCACATAAAATTTCACTAAAATTATTCACATACATTAAAATTCATAACAATATATAAATGCAAGAATAAACATTTTATAAACATGAAAAACGGATGTCAATTTTTGTTTCTTTGCTTCTTATTTAAAAACAAAAAAAGATGCTTTTATTGCACGGAACAAATTGCATTGAAGTCACCGCAAAAGAGCTACACGATTGTATTCGTAACAAACTATTTCTTATACTTTTCAGTGACCTTGCATCCATTTTTTTAAATGACTGTCTGTGCTTTGCTAGATGAAATAGCTGTCTATAAAACGTGAAAGATGAATTGTAGGTTTTCCTCTGTTGTCAAAGGAAATATGATGGTATTCAAAATTTAGCAAATGCTTTCATAATATTATGAAAGGAAGTGGACAGCCATATGGCAGAAGACATCTGAAAGGGTATAAATGGGCATTATTTTGAATAACGTTATTTACACAACACGTATTTCCTTTAAATTTTGTTAAATATTACAATAGCATTGAGCGATTAATATTTATCAGCATTCGGTATCCTATACAGGTTTAAACTTTTAGTTAAAATGCGTGTCTCAGATGCGTGGGACTTATAGCCGTGACTGCATCTTGGTAAATTTAGAAATATTTAATGATAAATGAATGTAGAGAAAAAAAAGGGGGGCAAATCAAGAAAATCGGAAAGCTTTTAGATTTTATATTACGTCCAAAGGGGAGTTTTTTTTTTTTTTTTTTTTTTGTGTGTGTGTGTGTGTGTGTGTATGTGTGTGTGTAACCTTAATTTATTAAATATCATGTTCTCAATTAAAGCACATAACAATCAGTTCAACAGCAATATCACAAAATAATTAAAAATAGCATATATTTTAGGAATTTCAGATAGACAGTCTCGCGTTCTGCAGATAAAAAAGATTTTTCCATACAATGTTTCCCGTTGCTCGCTTTGAAATCGTTGAGTTTGTTTGTAGAGACATTAGGTTATTTCGGAAGTAGAGCAAGTATGAGCAACGCTTTCGTTAGGAATCGAACCACTGACCTCTCGGTTACGCGTCGAGCGTGCTGACCACTACACCACAAAGGCATGCGAAGAATGCGGGAGAAATAACTTATATGTTATCAAATATTCGTTAAAGTTTTACAAAATATGAAATAGATAATAACAGGAATTCGAAATTCATTATTGCGGATTCCAGCTGCCTATGTTCGGGAGGAGGATTACGTTATTTAAAATTTGATGGCTGTAGATACCATCGTCTTTTCAGAATGTGAGAAACAGACAGACATTCATGCAGATTCTTCATTATTTAATTTCTTTAAATATAATAAAGGGCGATAATATTTGGTGCCGACAATTTAAAAAATCATAACGCCATTTATGGTGAACCGATACAAAGTGCCGTTTTGAAATAATAGTCCTTCTGCGTTAATTGTCCTTCGAGTTAAAAAAAATTAAAATTGGAAAAAGAACAAAAAAAATCTGAAAATTTTCAAATTTTATATTACACCCAAAGCGGTCTTTTTTTTAACGTTTCGTGTGTTACCTTTATTTATTAAATATCATGCTCTTTGCACTTAAACCATAAAATTCAACTGAACATAAATATTACAAAATAATTTACAAAGAGCATATCTTTTAAAACTTATAAATGCCTTGCAAAATATGAAATAGATAATAAAACAAATTCCAAATTTTAACTTGCCCATATTCGGTGGAGACGTACGTTATCCAAAATTCGATGGCTCTAGGTACCATTGTTTTGTCACAGTGCGTGAAACATACATAGATTCATGCAGATTCTTCATTATTTAATTTCTTTAAATATAATACAGGGTTCTAATATTTGGTGGCAACAATTTAAAAAGTGATTCGCTGCTTATAGTGAATCGACGCAAAAGGCGAAAACGAAATTAATAGCCCTTCTGAGCAAATTGTCTATTTGGACTAAAATGAAAAAAAAAAAAAAAAAGGTTAGCGAATTAGATTAATCCGGAGGCATGAAACTGCGTATATTTAAAATGTCTGAAAACATTTGCGTTTTTTAGGACGTTTATGCCACCACATGAAGTCAATTAAGTAGGAATCTAATTGGAAACTGCACTGCCGCGTTGATGTTTATCTCCCCATTTTGCACTGCCTCATAACCTTTTAATAGACTGCGGGTGACAATCAGTATCGAGATCGACAAAATTATATTTATAGTTAACGCAGAAATGCTCAAATTCTTCAATGGTATACCCTTTCCAACAGTCCCAGTATTTTATAGTGCCATCAATAATATTTTTTTCAGTAACTTTAAGCAATGTTCTTTTGTCTCTCGGCAAATCTCACCGTACACCTACTGGGGCGAAAGGATACGACCAACGTTGTTTTTTCTACGTGAAAACAGACTTTCATTCCCCCCTAACTTCGACAATGCTACCAGTGCCGCCTACTTTAACTGACGGTCTAGATATTAATAGTCTTCCCTTATGTAAGTGTTCCAATCAACAAAAGTGCAATGATTCATATTAAGCTGACACTGACCAAATTCAAGGGAAGTTACTTCTAAACACTATGCATAAATGAAACGAATTCCCATTAAGAAACTGATTCTCTAACCCTTCAAACCAATGTTGAGAATCTAACCCTTGTTTTATCTCGACGCGTCATGTTTTCACTTCTCCCTTTCGGTACCGTCCATATCCATCGTAAATACAATAATAATATAATAAAAAAATCTGAAAGCTTTCAGATTTTACATCGCGTCCAAGGGGACTTTTTTTAACGTTTTGTGTGTTACCTTTATTTATTAAATATGATATTCGGCGCACTTAAACCATAAAATTAAATTCAGCAGTAATATCGCAAAATAATTTTAAAATGATCATATCTTAGAATTTTCGATACACAGTCTCCCGCGCTGGAGATAAGAATGTTTTATTTTTCCGTACAGAGTTGCCATTACTCGCTTTGAAATCGTTGATTTTGTTAATCAAAAATTCGTTGAAGAGTTACAAAATATGAAATCGATAATAAAACAAATTCGAAATTCCAAATCTGGGCTTCCAGATGACCGTATTCGGAGGAAGATTACGTTATTCTAAATTAAATGGCTCTAGGTACAGTTGTTTTATCACAATGCCAGAAGCATACATACATTTATGCAGATTATTCGTTATTTAATTTCTTTAAATATAACACAGGGCGATAATATTTGGTGACAACAATTTGAAAAGTGATACGGACATTTACAGTAAATCGACGCAAAATGCCAAAAGGAAATTAATAGTCTTCTGAGCTAACGCTCGTTTGGGCTAAAAAAACACAAGTTAAGGTTACATTGTTAGAATATGTATTCTAGTTGCCAATTTTGAAAAGACAGTCTTTTATTTTTTAAAAAAGTAAACAATGTAACGACTTTAAAATTAACTTTGACGACTTCATATGAAACAATCTTTTGGTGAGTTTATCAAAACATCTGGCGACGAATCCGGTCCTAATAACAGAACAAATGATTCTAACGAATAATTAAATACTGGATTAGTTGTTGCATCTTTTAACGGGAAAACGGATCTCAAAATTTCAAAGCTATTGCTAACTTATTTATATTATCTCTTCATGATATTATCGACATTAAATTAATCATTGATAAAATGAGATACATTCCGATGACTCGGAGATGACATGACTTATGTATAGCAAACGTAAACAAAGAAGATGATTCTTCCCCTTCTCCTCTTGCGGAATGTATTTGATTACTGTATCTGTGTGCTTCTATTACTGAAAACTTTACTTATTAACTACGTCGAAGAAATTTCATTGAAGACGTACACACTAAACAGGATTTAAAAAACCACGCTTCAGTTATTCATTTTCAACCACACATTGGAACGCTTCACGACTGTAAAACTGCTTCTGCATTTATAACCATGTTACGCTTTTAGAAAATATTAGAGAAAATTACCTTGACAACAATAACATGAACATCATAATGGTTATATATCATCGGTGGGTTATAAATCACTGTAATGGCACTCCAATCAAGAAAGCCATTAAAATGATTTATTGGGGCACTAAAACATATTGCTGACAAGATAGCTTTCGAAGTTTACGTAATGGTTTGTATACCTCCAGGGCAAGGAGAGGCCAATAGGGTATGTTCGCCCCCAAATAGCGAACAGTAATGACAATCCATTCGTTTAGATTACACTTCAAAGACACTAAAGTGTCCAATAAAAGTGAAAGACGCTTCAATGATTTAGGATGCATTAATAATAAAGTGTGTAACAACTTATCTTTAATAGCCTCATTTAATAGCTTTTACACTACGTGCCCCTCCTACAGTCGATCGACAAATTTCAAAAAGGTCTGTATATCGTCGAGTAAAAAATACTGTGACACAAGGATTTAAAAATTATTGCTGACAAATGATTTTTTTTTTTTTTTTTTTTAGTCAAAGGGCAATTTGCCCAGAAGGACTAAAATTTCGCTTTTGCGTTTTGCGTTGGTTCACTTTTCAAATTGTTGCCACTAAATTTTAGAGCCCTGTATTTTATTTAAAGAAATTAAATGTTGCGTGTGTACGGGTTCGTAATAGATGAAATGCACAAGTCCAATAAAAGGTTAATAAAATTTATTCTTATCGCAAAAAATATAATAAAAACCTGGATTTTTCCTGAAGTACAATATCGCAATATCATCCAATATAATCAGCACCTATATTTTAAACTACTAAAACATTAAATAAAACACAATGCAAAGCGCGGAGAAAGATATTCCGATCTCACTGCGAATTCGTTATAATCAACAACAACAGTTAGCTAAACAACAACTGAGCTCAGATGTTTCTCTCCGGCCTTTATAGCCTTTTTAAATAAGCCGCGCGGGAGACTTCTAGCAATTTCTGTAAAGCAAAAAGAGTAGAATTACGGTTACAGCTAACATATTCGTCAATTACATTTCTTCAAATGAAATATCAATTAGAGACATAAAATTTTATTTAATGTTAAATGCACGTGCTCTTGTATTTTTACTTTTCCGGCGTAGTTTTCTCTTAAAATTTGTCACGCTCTACATTGCCCTAGTAAATAAAGCAATTTTAATTGTAATTTTACTAAAAATATCTAACTAAATACAAAGTTCGTAACATAAGTAATGAATAATCTGCATAAATGTATGTACGTTTCTTTCATTGTGATAAAACAACGGTACCTAGAGCTATCAAATTTTGAATAACGTACGTTTCCACCCGAAAATGGGCATCTGGAAGCCCAAATCTGGAATTTGGAATTTGTTTTATTATCTACTAGCCGCTCGCAGCCTTCAGCCTTCGTCTGGCTTTTAAACGTACCGGAAAAATGCCTAAAAGACACACCTGGGACCGATGGCCCCGTAAGTTCTTCCCACTATTTTTTCTTTGTTAAAAATAAAACCCTCTCTTGCATACGGCCCTGATGTATTACCAGAAAAACATATACATCTTGAATTTTTAGCAAACTGATTGCATGAGATGTGTATTAAACATTTATTAAAACATAATTTATATCCCCCTTCTTAACCACCACCATAACTACATAAAACGTTATATAAAAAGTCTACAATAATATTAATAACTCCATGCTATTTCTGGTGAGTCAAAATTTTTTAAACATTTTCTTACTTGATAGTTTGAGTGATTCTTTTTCTGAAAATTTGAAATGTTATGATGGTTTAGGTAATCTTCTGAGAAAATGTGTCAGCAGTCATATCGCAGCCATTTAACTTGTTATATATATAAAAAATGATAATGAAATAAGTATCCCTTATTCCCTTAATGCAAATATTACTTATCCTAATAAATAAATTAACCAACTTCCCTTTGCAAAATCTTAAGAACTCAAATGGTATAAATAGATTAAGAGCTTTATTTCCTAAAAAAATCATGCAAAACTTTTTTATAATTCAAATTATATACAATTAAAACATAATTTAAAAATTACAATTAAATAAGCAATATCCCTTAATATAAATATTAATTATCCTAATAAATTAATTAAACAATTTACCTTTGCAAAAAGAAACAATTTTTCAATTTCTTAAACTTTTCAATTTCTTTAAAAAAGTGACATAAGAAATATGATGAAAAACGTTGCCAAACCCACATTTCTAAAAGAATGAAACTATTCAAAATGATGAGATTTCATCAAAAATCTATCAACAACAATAAGAATGAAAAATTGTTGCCAAAACCATACTTTAAAATATGTGAGATGTGAGAAGTGTATTCGGAAGCTTCATTTAAAAAAAATTTTTTAAATACAAAATATTATTATTTTTCCAAAATTCTTTTCGTAAAAGGAGTCGGAAGGATTAAAGTTTAACGTGTCCATAAAGGATAAAAAAATAAACAGTACATTTTTTAAAATAAACTTAAAAAAAAATGCGTTGCAAAGATGTTAAGCTCACTTTGCTAAATAAATTCATATTTACTCGATTTATTGAAATACGAAATTTATTTTAAGTTCGTAAAATAGCTAAGTGCCTGCGTTTCACAATGTAAAAATGAAATGTATGGAGTAATATCTCGCTTTCGTATAACCCATTATGCCTCAAAATGACGCGATTTCGTCAAAAAACATATAATAAAAAAAATATAATTCGAATTTCGAAAAAATCGCTTCGAGGTGCACCGGCTCTCGTCTAGATGCACCTATGTACCAAATTTCGTAGCCTTGGGTCTATTAGCTTACGCGCAGCACGAACGAAAGACACACACACAGACAGACTCTTTCTTTTATTATAGAGATTTCATATTTTGTAAAGCATTTATGAGTTTTTGATTAAGAAACTCAACGATTTCAAAGCAAGCAATGACAACACTAAAAAACAAAGGAAAAAAAAAACACTTTTATCTCCAGCGCGCGAGACGTATCGGAAATTCTAAAGATGGTCAATATAATTTAGAATTTGTTTTATTATATATTTCATATTTTGTGAAACTTTAACGAGTTTTTGATTAACAAAGTCAATGATTTAAAGGCGAGCAGTGGCAACATTGAACGATACAACAACAACAAAAAATTTTTATCTCCAGCGCGCGAGACTGTTTATCGGAAATTCAAAAGATATGCTCATTTAAAAATTATTTTGATTCAGCAAAGTCTAAGATATTCATTATTTAAATTAATCTGCTAACATAACTAAAGCTGTTTGAAAGAAATAGATGCATTTCTTAAGAAGTCGTCTCTTACTTTTGAATCGAATGGATTTAAATAACAAAAATTAATTTAATTCATGATCTATCTAATTAAAAATATTCAATATTTTCATAAATTGACGTTAAATACTTTTTATGTCATAAATTTCATATTTGTAGAATTTTAATGAGATTTTGAAGAAAGCGATCAGTGGCAAAACTGTGCAGAATAAAATATTTTTATCTCCAGTATGCGAGACTATCTATCAGAAGTTCTATGGTTATGCTGTTTTCAAATATTTTGTGATTTTGCTTTTGAATCAAATTTTATGTGGCGTCAGTGTGAAGAACGGGATATTTAATAAATAAAATTATTTATAAAAATTAAAAATTTTGTGAGTACAAAACGTTAAAATGAAAAGACAAAAAAAAGTTCTGTAAGACAGAAAACTGAACCTTGATACGATGAACTGAGAAAAGACTAAAAAAATAGAAAAATATATGCCAATACTTAACACCGAGTTGAGAATTCTAAAGGTATGCTGCTACGCTGTTTTTAAAATGTTTGTGATTTTACTGTTGAATTATATGCGGCTTAAGTGCTAAGAAAACGATGCTTAATAATAAAGTTAATACGGAGGGGCAGGGAGATTTTTAGCAGGAGTGAGTGCAACAGAAGACTAGAACACTGCGATAGCATAAAAAACTTAACAAGCTCTTTTTGGGCAACCATTAAAAATCTAAAACCTTTCAGATTTTCACGGGCATATCATTTTGGAGAGTGACATAATCTTTCCAAATGCTCTACTTAATTTGCACGACAATGAAAAACTTTTTATCAAGAATAGAATATTTAAGCATAGCATAATCAAACTCTATATATTTCAATGTGCAGGCATGTGCGACGGCCACTATACTTCAGTTATTCCTCATCTAATTTCTTTTTCCTCTTATCAAGTCGAATGCTTATTCAGCCATGTAAAGGATTTCTTTTTTTATTTCAATAATCATGAATGTTTTCACTTCTTTAATTGATCTAATTGACCAGATATTCGAAACCATCATAATTAGTATGTAACCCAACATGAAACAGCAATTATGAGAAATCGCAATCTTTTAATAAATGTAGCTTTACTAAGTAGATTATTTTACATTCAAACTAATTATAGAACTTCAGTTTTTCTAAGTAAGTTAATGTTTTGTTAGGCAATGATAACTTGTTAGCCCATAAGGATCTAAGGAGTCTCAAAACGGCATTTTGCGTCGAATCGCTTTAAATGTCCGAATCACTTTTCAAATTGTTACCACCAAATATTATCGTCTTGAATTATATTTAAAGAAACTAAGTAATGAAGAATGTATGTATGGCTCTCGCATTCTGAAAAAACAACACTACTTAGAATTATCAAATTTTGAATAACATATCCTCCACCCGAACATGGGCAGAAAGTCCGAATTTGGAATTTGTTTAATTTTCTATTTCATATTTTATAAAACTGAACGACTTTTTTATTAGACCCCGCAA
>KK117775.1:26720-40861 GCA_000611955.2 Stegodyphus mimosarum | reverse complement strand
AACACTGTAGGGAATGAAACATTTTTATCTTCAGAGCGCGAGACTAGCTATCGGAAATCCTAAAGATATGCTGTTTTTAAATATTTTAATCCAAATGTAAACCTCGAAAAAAAAAAGAAAAAAGAAAAAAACACCCATCTGAGCGTAATATAAAATCTGAAAGATTTCAGATTTCATTTTATATTAAGTTTAATTTTTTTTTATCCTTATTCTGTTGTAAAATAACCTACTTGCAACCTTAAAAATGACAGAAAAATAATGTATAGATAGATTTAATCAGGTTAATAAACAAGGTAAACGAAAAAAGAATAATGCGTGCCAAAAACTTATAAGGGAAATTCATTTACGCTTATCGCTTAGGGAAGACATCTAAATTAACGGTTGTAACCCAGTGGCTTTGAAGCGCGTGGTTCACGGAGCTTAGAAAATGGTAAATGGCAGCAGTAAGAAAAAGGTTTAAAAAGACAAAGATTTTTAGAATAACAGTAACTGACAAAAGGATAAACAACGCTTTAAAATATGTTGAAGAGGATAGACATTGAAGGATAAGTGTCAACGATGGGACAAGAGCTCTGTAGATGTTTTATCTCTGACTTCAAGCTTCTACGCGACTCGACTGGTAATCCTTTCTTTTTATGATGTAAAGAATAAAATGTGGATGCATTTTAGCAGTGAAGTTTTCTATTATAGTATCAACACACTTACCTTCAGTGTAATGTTAGTTTTAAAGGAGAAGAATAAAATATTTAAGTAGCTAACAATACTTAGATTTATGGACACAGAATCTGAGGAGTCTTAAAATGTTCGTACGTGTGGGTAAAAATAAAATCAAAGTAAGCTGACTGCACACTAACATTGCAGGGACAATTTGCAAAGAGACCTCTGGCAGAACAAAATTCGAGACTCACATAGCCAGTCTATCACATCAAAGCAAGCAGATGTCTCAACAATCGAATGCTGAAATACAGAGGCAGTTCGCTCATTCTTTAAACGATTTTCATTGTAATTAAAGAAATATTTTACCTAAAATTTTTATGTTACAAATGTTCTATTTGGATAACCCTTATCTTCACTGTCTTTATATACAGTAATTTCCAAGCCTTTTGTAGTGTCAGAAGAGGTATTGCTCTCGAACGGCTTTCCAAAGGCTAAGGTGGTTGTAGGGCAACGTTTCGACAACCCGCCTTTTAAAAGTCCAAAAGGGCAAAAATACATTGGTGATAGATCAGGAAATTTAGTAGGGATATAAGTGAAGGGTAGGGCTTTGATATCCGTTTCTTGTTCCATTTTTTCCAGGAAATTAACAGTAGCTTTGACGTGTCACTGCTTGCTTTGTCTTGATGCAGTTCTACTGATTGATCACATTGTGTGTAAAAAAACGTATTTCATACCTGAAAATTTTGTATCAAATATGTTTTTGACAATACTTGTGGAGCTGATCTTAATAATTTTTCTCCACTCTCCTTATTTATAATTTGCCGTTATATGAAAAACCAGCAATAATCATAAATCCCTCAAAAAAACTTTATTTGGTTTGTTTGAGCCATGTTTTTAGACTTTTTCAACTCTTTGATGATAATAAACGGATCTCTTTTTATTGTAGTCATTTAAGTAAATCCAAAATTCGTCTATTGTGATAACATTTTTCCATTTTTATCCGGATAAATGTTTCTCGTAAAAAATTCTGCAGCGGATTCTGCGTTTGGCGATATGTCTGGGACAAAAAACGATGCACATTATGTTTTTTCGCCTTTTTAAGATTCAAATTGGCATTAATAGTTGGCACTGAGAATTTTAAGGATTTTGCAACTGTCCCTTGATTGGCGGATTTTCTTTTAACATTAACGATCATTCTTTTGCAACATTCGAAACATTCCGTTTTTTTCCTTAAATATGTATTTGGAACAATTTTACCACTTGAAGCTAAATTTTGACGTTTTCCTTCTCTGTAGTTGACAACATTACCTATTGTAGCTTCGAAAAATCATGACTTTCATAACGTTATTTAATAACTAAATACAAATAATTTTCTTCAGAAGGAACACAAACGTAGGCTTCCCTCCATTGCTTTATAGGCTCCTGTCTCCAAATTAATCTTTATAATTAGAATTCCGTTTCTTTAAATAACTTTAGTCCACATTTTTTAATTCGAAAACGATCTTTATTAAAGCTCTTAGCAAACATAAACAATTCTTTAGAACAACAGCACTGAATAATCTTTTCGTTGCCATTCCAAAAAACACAAAACCAAATAAAACGATATTAACCATTATTTAAAAGTTCAAGCTACAACAATACATGCTAACGTCTGCACCATTACGAAACGCACTTTCGATTTTTTATGTCTGATAAGTAGGCGAAATTAGCGACACTCTGGAAGAGTGCCTAAATCGGTTCTTTTTAATTCGAGTACTTTCGCTGTCCTTAAATAAATCCAGAAGCCTTGTTTTGGATTCTGAATATTTATTAGCGGAATTACTTGTTACGATATCCCAGATGTTCTCAACATATTTGGGTCCTAACTATGATACTAAGTAGTTAAATTTGGTCCTCCGAAACAATTCCATTTAACTTAAACTAAGGCTCTACTTGAAAAAAAAAAAAAAAAAAAAAAAAAACGAGATTTCTGGGCGATCAAACCACATTTATCTTGCAGCACAGTACGTGTATAGTATCTTCGACCGTTTTATCGTTTTCAGCCATATTCACTTTAAAATGAAAATTCCAAATCACCAGTTATAGGACTCCAAATTAATCTTTATAATTAGAACTCCGTTTCTTTAATTAACTTTAGTCCACATTTTTTAATTCGAAAACAATCTTTATTAAAGCTCCTAGCAAGCATAAATAATTCTTTAGAACAACAACATTGAATAATCTTTTCGTTGCCATTCCGAAAAACACAAAAACAAATAAAACGATATTAACCGTTATTTAAAAGTTCAAGCCACAACAACTTCTTTGGAAGTGGCATTTTGCATAAAAACAAAACTGTCAAGTAGAGGACGATAATTTATACTTTCAAAAATATACCGTCTTTTTCTGAAAATAAGCCCTATCATGATTTTCGGAACTTTTTGTAAAATAAGACATCCTCCGAAAATAAGCCCTATCGTGATTTTCGGAACATTTTAAAATTATGTGACAAAAAGAATTCGTTAAAAAATGCTGTTGATTTATTAAGTAATAATATGTTTAGCTTTCCTAATACTCGTATTTCAGAGAAATGTTTGAAACAAAATATTCCGAGAAATTAATTGTTTACCTCTACAGTTCGTTTCAAATTAATTCTTGGAATTTATCTTAAAAATACAACATAAGGCAGCAGTCTACATTGAGCGACAGTGCAGGTATACAACGTTCATTCATTTCAGTCTTGTAAGTCTGATTATTTCCTCATACGTAATTTTATTTAAAAATAAAGTGAATAATTTTTAACCCCAGTTAAAATGAGTACAAAACGAAAGAGCTATTCCGTCGAGTACAAAAAGGGAATCGTGGAAGACTCCAGGGGTGTAAATCTTGTAGCATTCTGTAAAGAGAAGATGCTGGATCTCCGTATGGTTCGTAAATGGCGTGCAGACTACGATTACCTGTGCCAACTGGTGGACCAAGGAAATGAGAAAAAACGCAGAGTTGGATCAGGTCGGCAGCCGTTATTTTCTGAGTTGGAAGATTGCATCTGGGAATGGATTGCAGGCAGGAGAGCAATGGCTTTGGTTGTGCGCAGGGCTGATATTCAAAAATTTGCCCTTGAAACAACAATTGAATTTGATATATCCACAGAAGAATTTAAAGCATCGTCACACTGGTTGGACAACTTCCTTAAACGATATGAACTGTCTCTAAGGAGATCAACAACATTGTTTAAGCTGGAAGACAATGAAGTTGCTAAGCGTGCGTGCACTTGCGTTTAAGCTTTTTGTTGATGGCATCGATTTTTCGAAATACCAACTCTCCAACATGATTGCTATGGATGAGACCGCGGTATTCCTAGGCCAAGGAGCTCAAACGACAGTTCACCACAAGGCTTCTTCGTCAATTTAAGTTCCTTCCACCGGTTATGATAGTGCACGTGTTACCTGTATTTTGGCGATTCGTCTAGATGGCAAGAAAGTATCGCCATTTTTAATCACTAAAGGTAAAAAAGACCAGATTCAACGTGTTTCAGGAATTTATGTCATTGAAAGGGAAAAAGCCCGGTGCACCCAAGCAGTTATAAGAAAGTGGGTTGATTTCATGCTGTCACCACTGTTGAGGGGTCAGAATAGAGGTTTACTAGTTTGGGATTCAGCCAGTATTCACCGCGCTAAAGACATGAAAAACTTTCTTGCTGAGAGGAAGATTGATCAAATAATGAATCCGGCAGGAATGACTGGTTACCTCCAGACACTTGACATTGCAATAAACAAGCCATTCAAGAATCATTTGCAGATGGAAATCCATGAATATATTGGAAACAGAATAGTGAGAAATCATCGAGGTAATTTTGTAAAACCAGGCTTACAAGAAGTTGTGAAATGGGTAAAAAATTCATGGGGCAAAATAACTGATAGTGATGTTTCCAATGCACTACGAAGAGGCTACTTAGACAAGAAGTATTCATTTAACGATAGCTATATCGCAAGACATGAGAGATTCGGACCAATGATTCAACATGAAATGGATTTGGAAGAAAATCAGAATATAATTCAGAATTTTATTTATGACGATGTTCCAGAAGAAAATGACATGACTGTAATTGAATAAATTTAAATTTCTGTATTCTGTGTAAAATAAATATTAAATAAAAATATATAAATATACTTTTATTTTTGCGCTCCCCCCGAAAATAAGCCCTAGCGCGTATTTTGGACCAAAAAAGAAAGTATTTCGGAAAAAGACGGTAGTTGCAGTTAAAAGAAAAAATTCCAAGCAAAAGATTTTTTTCTTTACAGCAAACCAAAATAGTCTAAAAAATGAGCGAACAACTTCCATATTCTTGTAATAGGATACGTAAAACTTTACAGAATAATTAAAAGAGTTTAAATCTATTTCGCTTAACTGAGTAGGAAATAACTTCTTTTTATTTCGCAATGAAATATATCTAGATCACTCAACAAGCAAATGCCAAATCATCTATCTAACCACATTAAAGACTCCAAAAATTGCGTAACACCGGAAAACGTAGAGGTTGACACATGTAAACCGTATTATAGGATATAAAGACGAAAACGAAAAAAAAAAGGGGGGGGGGAAGTCCCAGGTGAGCTTGATCTATCTGATGTGTAAAGAAATAAGAATTTTTCTAACATTTTCCCTTCCGTCTTCATGAGAGAGATAATAGTTTAAAATTCTCCGCACGATTGCCAGCGGCCGTATTTGTAATGCCAAAATTGTTTCTGTAAAAAATAAAAGTAAATAAATAAAACGAAGGCGGGCAAGGTCGCTAATGCGCAGGTGCCATTTCTCAGCCGGGCGCGAGACGCTCTCAATTCAACTTGTTTCAGGTTCAAGTTCACGCGTTACTAGTCGCCTAACGTGTCATTGGAATCTCTTCGCTCACGTCACTTCTTCGAGGGGACGTCGTAGTTAGGACAATTTTTACGTACATTGCCAGTAATTAATGTCGCGTTCGTGCATTTGCATGTTAAATATTTAGTCACTCCTCTAAGAATTCTCGAGAGTTCTTTGAAATTCAAGTTCCATTTCTAAACTTGTTAAAATTTCACAGTTCTGATCTGAGATAAAATATCCACAGAGGATTCTATTTATAGCGAGATCTACAGCAATCATAAAAGTTACTTTATTTCGAAAGCCCTTTATTTTGAATGAAATTTTTATTAGCCCAAAGGGCCCACAAAGGCTTTTAATTTCGTTTTGGCATTTTGCATAAAAAATTTTAGAAGTCTCAATCACTTTTTAAATTGTTGCCGCTGAATGTTATCGCTTGTATTATATTTAAAGAAATTAAATAATGAAAAATCTGCATGAATGAATGTATGTTTCTGAATGTGTGAACGTTTGTTGTGATAAAACAACGATATCTAGGGCCATCCAGTTTTGAATAACGTAAGTCTTCACCCTAATATTGGCATCTGGAAGCGGAAATTTGGAATCTGGAATTTATTTTATTATCTATTTCATATTTTGTAAAGCATTTATGATCTTTTGATTAAGCAACTCAACAATTTCAAAGCAAGCACTGCACGAGGAAGAAAAAAAAAAAATTTTTTTTTATCTCCAGCGCGCAAGATTGTGTATCGGAACTCTAAAGATAAGCTCATTTTAAAATGATTTTGCGATATAGCTGTTGAATTGAATTTTATGGTTCATATGCGAAAAACATGATATTTAATAAATAAAGGTGTAGAGACATAAGGTTTATTTCGAAGCAGGAGACATGAAAAATATGCACTGCCTTCGCCGGGAATCGAACCACGGACCTCTGAAATACCGGCTCAGTGTGTTGACCATTACACCACGAAGGCACGCTAAGAATGTGGGAGATATACCTTATATACTCCCCTTTTTAAAGGGCGACTAGGGTTTTAGGGGACCTAGTCGCCAAATCCTGGGTGTGGAGAGTCATCATCCACAACCCTTTTAGTTCGGGCGCCAGTGTAGAGACATTAGGTATTTTTTTGGAACAAGAGAGATGAAAAATATGCACTGCCTTCGCCGGGAATCGAACCACGGACCTCTGAAATACCGGCTCAGTGTGCTGACCATTACACCACGAAGGCACGCTAAGAAATTGGGAGATATACCTTATAAAGGTAACACACAAAACGTCAAAAAAAAAAAAAAAGGCCCCTTTGGGCGTAATATAAAATCTGAAAACTTTCAGATTCTTAACCCGAAGGGTGTTAGCCCAGAAGAGCTATTAATTTCGTTTTGTCATTTTGCTTTGAAAAACCTTAAATGTACGTTTCACTTTTCAAGTTGTTGCCACCAATATTATCGCTCTGTGTTATATTTAAAGAAATTAAATAATGAAGAATCTGCATAAATGTATGTATGCTTTTCGCATTGTGATAAACGACGGTACCTAAGCCATGAAATTTTGAATAACGTAATCCTCCTGCGAATATGGACATCTGGAAGCTCAAATTTGGAATTTGTTTTATTATCTATTTCATATTATGTAACACTTTAACGAATTTCGATTAAGAAACTGAACGATTTCAAGGCGAGCAATGGCAACACCATACGAAAAAAAAAAAAATCTCCAACGCGCGAAACTGTGTATCGTAAATTCTAAAGATGTGTTCATTTTAATATCATTTTGCGATATTGCTGTTGAATTGAATTTTATGATTTAAGTGCGAAGAACATGATATTTAATAAATAAAGGTAACGCAGAAAACGTTAAAAAACGCCCTCTTTTGGGTGTAATATAAAACCTGAAAACTTTCAGGCTTTTTTCCCCACGTTTAGTGGAAATTTGATTAATTTTTTTAAAATTTTCTTCGCATAGAATTGAATTTTATTTGTGTAACCTCACGGCTTTCAAGCACGTAGTCATGGCAGGACAGATTTTTTAAAATGGTAAATGTCAACAGAAAGATAACGTTTTACAAATAATTTTAGTGAAAACAGTAACCGATATAAAGCAATAGAAGTTAGTAACTCTTAGATGTATGGACCGCGGTTATATTTGTCAAATTTTGGCTCTGATTTCTTTCAAAAGTTAGAACATTTAATTTGTTTCTTGAAAGAGAAGCAACAAAATAATAAGAATCTTCATCTTCTAGCTCTGAAGCTGTACAAATAACAGCGCTGAAATTTTTATTGTCACATCTCTCTCTGTCTGACCTCAAACAGTCAAGAGAATAAAGCAAATAAACGTTGATGGCTTTATCCAGGCTTCAATTCTTAGTAGAATGCAGTGGTATTTTCGATGTTATTGTGATTTTTCGTGCATTTTTTTTGAAAGAGTGGAGAAAAAGTTAGGCTTCAATGAGCCTATGCTTATCATTATAAATTATGCTTTCAACTTTCTGATTTTATCCAGCTTAGTATTGTGTCCAGTCCTTTATTGTTATTTTTAGCTTATAAAACTTAAAACGTTATTAAAACTTGAGTTTTCTGAGTTAAACAACGATTGTAATTCTGGAGCCGCAGAAGATCCGCAAAGTGAAAGCTCGTTTCACTGTCAATCAAAACAGCAATTGTTCAGCAGTTCAGTTGTTCAGGACAATAATGGGCTCCCACTCCTTTTAACAAGAATTGTTAACAGGTTGGCTGAAGAATTGTGGAAATGTGCATAATATATAATTACCGTTAATTTTTAATTAATTTATAATCGTGTACTACGTCTGCAAGTGAAGCACATTGTGCCCAAAACATTCAACTGAATAATTTCGTAAGACCTTCGTTTGTTGGCGAAAATAAAGTGCCTCACATTATGCTGTTAAATAAGAAAAAAAGAGATCCTTAGATTAACGTAAATTTTGAGTAAAACTGTTTTAATTTCAGGAATCTCAAATACAAGTCTCTCTTCTTCTTCAAAAAAAAAAAAAAAAAAAAGAATTTTTAAAAAAAATTAAAAAAAAAAAAAAAAAAAAAAGCAGTTTTAAAAAAAATAGCAAATTAAGCAAAGCATAATATCTTTAATTTATCTTTTAAACTTACTCAGGTTGTAACTGCTTAATAAAATGAGCGAATAAAATGCAGATCTGAAAACAGTTCACGAATTAGAATTTTTTGAACAAAATTAAAATAAATTTATTAACAAAAAAATATTCAAAACTTCGCTGGTTAATTATTTTTCAAAATATACATAAACAAAAACAATAATAACATCATAAAAGAAAAAAATTCAAACACAAAAGTATTTCCATAAGAAGACAGATCTTTTACACTACTAAATAAAATGCCTTATCTACAAATATGGCAGTACGCTATTTATTAAAACAAAGAAAGTAGTTTCTGAATTAAAAATATGTAACTCACATCCTATATCTAAATTAATAAAAAACTATTAAACGAGTTTTAAAATTTCTTTGCAGCTGGAATATCTAAAGTCTTCTAACTATTAGAACCTTTTCTGAGGTTTCTGAGTTTTTTTTAGTTTTAGGTGATATTTTTATTCAATTGAAACTAGTTCCATGATATTTAACTTGAGGTTAAAAGTATTTTATACATTGTTAGGCTGCCTAAAGAATATGCATTCATCACGCACTTACAGTTTTGTAATTAGATATATTGCTTGCAGTAACAGTTTGCTTCACTTTCAGTTTGTCAATATTCTACGGATGTAGTAGCTCGTTCACAGATGAACAAATAATGTGAAATAAATGTAAACAAATAATATGTTGTTGTTGTGATCTCACTTGTCTGACAGTAACATCAGAAGAAGCCCACGAAATTCATCATGGCAAGATGTGCAAGATTGTGCCTGTCGTTAGCAAGTAGCTTGAATACCTTACAGGTGATAAGATGACTTTGCTCAGTTCCAACCCCAATTTTGATGCAGAGCACCCTTAATGAGGAGACTTCCGACCTAAGGCGAAAACCGAACGGAATAATGCCTGCTCGGTGGAAAAGTTACTAGCTAATGGCCTCCACTGCCAAGGTGTTCAGAGTTAACAGATGAATGTTGCTTAATCAGTGGTCATTTGTTGCTCAGTTAGCAAGAGAAACTAAGGCATCTTGCATACAATGCATCGTCTAATTCATTTTGGAAGTTGTAACTTAATTTTAGAGTATGTTAAGAGTATGTTTTCAAGCTCTTGAGCTAAAACTTCTGCCATTTCCTGTTCAGAATAAACCACTCCATTGGGGGTATTGAGTGGGCCGATGTGATCCGCGAATGGCTTTTTAAGAACTCTGGCAATTTTCCAAATAAGGGTAGATTCATATTCCATGTTATCTAGGAGTTCTTCCCACTTACGTGATCTAAATCACTGAGTAATTTAGAGATTTCTCGAACTTTTTTATTAAGGAGTCTTTTTAATCCGAGGTCTCCAGCATTTCTCCATCGTTTTGCCAATTTATTCTTATCTTTGATTTTCTCTCGAATATAATCTGGAAGTGAAGTTTGAGAGCAATCTGCTTTAATGGTAGTAGCTTCTCGTAGAGCACTTTGAATTCTGGAGTTGATTTTATGGATTTCATATTCGATATCAGAAATGTTAGCAAGATTAGGGTGAGCATTTGGGATTTCAATAATAGTATTAAATTTCTCCCAGTTAAGAATACGTTTGAAATTTTGTTCATTTTGTTCAAAGCCATTTAGGATGAATTTAACGGGTAAATGATCAGATATTTCCTGTAGGACTTCAAGGTAAAGAGTTTGAATAATATTTTTAGTGATAAAAATGTCGAGAACTTTCGAAGAGCCTGTATAGTGAAATCTTGTAGGAGTTTCCGGTCCGAGTACTTTAACATTATCGTGAATAGCATAATTATCGAGGATGGTGCCATTATTGGTTTTCTACGTAAATTCCAAGATGGATGTTTATAATTTAGATCCCCAGCAATAAGTAATGGAAGATCTGTATTACTTAAGCAGTCCAGGTCTCTGTTGGCAATTTGGCTTCTTGGAGGAGTATATGCGGAGATAAATAAATAAGGATTACCAGTTCTGCTATAAATGATAACCGCGGTGTGCTCAATGCATATATTTCTAGGCGTTTCTAGACATAAAAATAGATCGGCGTAAATGAGTTTAATTAATAAGCATCATGTCAGTATTATATTTTTTTAAAAAATGCTGCAATTCAGTCACTTGACGTTTAATGTTAGTTGCATTAAAGTAAGCGGTAAGCTACATACAATAGTATCTGTTATATGTAGAGTTTTTTGCAGAATTTTGTGGGCCAAAACTCGTTACGAGCGACATATGCTTCATCTGTCCACAAGACAAGCGCAACGAAAGCATTATGGGTTTTGTATTGCTGAAAAGAGCCAATCGCAAAAACTGGTGTAAGACAAAATTAACTGAAAATAAGAGAAAAAATCTGATGCGGAAACTACATGACTTCCTCATGCGGTATATTAAAATTATACGCAGTTTTTGCTGCATTTTATTTAAATTTATTTCCTCGAATTTCATTGAGATAGATTACTCATTCAATTAATTCGATGCTCACTTTGCAGTAAGGCAAAAATGCATAAAATCTGATAATATCTATATTGAAAATTGAAAGCTATAGAAATATATAAAACACCAAATACAGATAAAACAAGTAAAAAAAAATTTTTTTACAATTAAAATTACAGTTTCTAGGTAAAAACAAGCAATTCGGCTAGCAGACAAAAAGGCAGATTTTTCAATGCACAAAACTGAAAGTTTACTTTTGGTCTCACTCGGGAAAAATACACTGAAGGTGCAGAAACTGACTTAATTCACTATTCTTCTAAGTTTCAAATATAAACAAATGTGGCTGCTATGGTAAACAAAAATTAATCTTAGCCTCACTTAAACAACTTTTAAATAGTTGATAATTTTACAATTCTAATTCAATCATTTTTAAAGCAAAAAATGCACAATTTACCAATATATAAAAATAAAAAAAAAAAATGAGCTCACTGAGCCGAGTAACAGAGTGGTTATATATATATATACTTTTGGTGCGGCCGATTGCAACCAAAAATGCAGGTGCACAACTACATGTTATTGCAGTCCTATATGCAAACTTTCAACGTCCTGAGACTACTGGGTTTCGAGTTATGAGACATACATACATATATACGTACCTACGTACAGACGTCACGAAAAAAATCTCTTCCGAATCCATTTTAATTCCTTTTTTGCAAACGTTTTGGGAAACGAATTCTTTTTTCTGTTCGTACGTGCAGATATCGTGCAAAAGCATCATTAAATTGCATTCGATAGCAGTCAAAATGGATATTTTCGTTGAAATGTGGTGTCCGGAATTTTTCGTGATTACAGTATAGTTCGACTGCCTCTTTAGCGACCATGAGCGCAAACACGCATGCGTCATCCGGACTGAATTATTCTCAAAATAGTGCGGAAGGATGGGGACTTTCTTTCCCTCCAGCTTATCTCTTTCCGAAGAAGAGAAGACTTTCATGTGACCTTTCACGTCGCAGCAAGTAATAACGCCCCTTTTGGAAGAGCCTATGTGTTTTGGCAGAATGCCAGCCAGGGTTGCGTTTGAGGCGGTCGAACTATACTTCCTTTACTTCCTAATAAAAAGTAAAGTAATAGGAAGTAATATTTTTACTTCCTAATAGGAAGTAAAAATTATGGATGGGAAACTGCTTTGCCAACTTGTGGTAGCTTAAGAATTAGCTTGCTTTGCTTAAAATTATTTCAAGCGAAAACGATTTCCTCGTTACTGCGAATAATGGAACAATAAATTTCTGAGCAGATACTCCAAGCGGAATTTCAACAAAATTATATTTGTAGTACAGACGCAAGAATACGAATATTAATTTCAACTCATAAAATAGCTCATTTTCCTTGAGCACAAGCTCAAAGAACATGAATTAGTTGATAACCAGTGGAAGGGTACCATGTCGTGTGATAAACAAAAATTTTGCTTATTTTCAAATGGCATAAATCATTTAAACCCTTGAGTGTTCTAAATACTCTCGCTAAAGAAAGTGGATGGTAAGCATTAGTGAGCAAAATGGTAAGCATTAACAGATCTCACTAAAGATCTTTCAATGCTTACCTTTTTGCACACTATTTGCAGCATTTTGTTAAAGCAACGCTTCCAGTTTCTAAAACCATATTTCTAAAGTTAGGGTTAAAAACACTTATAGAGTCTAACTTTCCTTGGGAGTATAAACTAGCATCAAATTCCCAGCAGACGTTAAGCGAATTACCGATGTGTCTAAAAAGAACTGAAGGGTCTTGAAAATATTTAAAACAAACCTTTTTATTAAAATCAGAACTTGAAAATAAAATACACGTCTCGTTCTGACATAATCAGCCACCACCTACGGTGACGCAACTTAAAGTAACAGTCAAATTCAAAATTTAAAATGCAAACTAGTAGTCGAAACTACACAGTTTAACTCTAAGTTGGCTCAGAACTTCAGCCGGTTTAACAATTTAAATGATGGCAGCTATAACCGAATGATTTCACTCTTATGAGAGCTGGCAAAGCCTGGTAACGTGGCTACGAGAGCCAAAAACACGCTGTGGCTTACAATCCGAAAACCTCAGTTTAAATGCCTCAAATTAATTTGCATTTCTGGTAAGGAAACGGAAAAGAAAAGTTATAGTATAGGTTAAAATTATAAATAAATAAATAACTGATTGATTTAAATGTTGTTGCTACCAATCTCAACTTGCCTGACAACTGTCAGTACAAGCTTACGACATTTATAGTGGCAAGGATTCAAATTACCTTGTCGTTAACATGAGCCTTGAGCACCGTATAGGTGACGGTGTCTTCCTGTTTGCGCGATTGTCAAAAACGTTCCTGTTTCCGCGAAATCATCAATCTTCATTACCCCCCTTCTCAAAGGGGTTACATAGTGGGGGGCGGCGACAGGGACTTGGCCTTACCCGAAATGTAGGAAAGCAAAAAATTTTTAGATTTATATAAAAAAATTTTTTTAAAGAAATAATTAGTCCAAAGGGATTTAGTCCCGAAGGACTATTACTTTCGTTTTGCGATTTTGCGTTGATTCACTCTGAATGCCCGATTCACTTTTCAAATTGTTGCCACTAAATGTTATCGCTCTGCATTAAAGTTTAAAAAATGAAAAATCTGCATAAATGTATGCATGTTATTATTAGTCCAAAGGGATTTAGTCCCGAAGGACTATTACTTTCGTTTTGCGATTTTGCGTTGATTCACTCTGAATGCCCGATTCACTTTTCAAATTGTTGCCACTAAATGTTATCGCTCTGCATTAAAGTTTAAAAAATGAAAAATCTGCATAAATGTATGCATGTTATTATTATTATTTTTTTTGACGTAGCTTTCTCTTCAAAAATCGTCTGCGTGCGTTGCACGGGAAAATAAAAAGGAATTTTAATTACAGTTCTAAATAAATAGCCAAATAAGTGTGAAATTCGTAACAATATTCTCTAAAACTTTAACGAATTTTTCATTAACAAACTCAAAGATTTCAAAGCCAGCAATACCAACGTTGTACAGGAAAACATTTTTATCTCCAGCCCGTGAGAGCGTGTACCGAAATCTCTAAAGATATACTCAATAAATTATTTT
>KK117775.1:0-26594 GCA_000611955.2 Stegodyphus mimosarum | reverse complement strand
TTTTTTTTTTTTTTTTTTTTTTTTTTTTTTTTTTTTAAATATTTCGGATCTCAGATTTTTCCATGAATGAAGCTAATACTGTATTTAAAATGGGAGAGAGATGTTCAAACTCTGTGATGATTTTGAGATCGAACTAAAAGATCGTTTCCTAAAGTAAAAATAATATGCCGAATTCTTCCGAAATTCTTCATAGAAGTGAGTTATAATAAAATCTTTCAGAGTAAATATTCGTTCTAAAATGACGTTCTTTCTTCTAAAACGACGACTTCTTTGGTCTTAATTGCGCCTTTGCAGCTTTTAATTCTTTCATTTACGCAAATCAAATAAACTAAATTTTCCTTATTTTTATTCTGAATTCGATACTGATACTTATAACCCTCATAAAGGACTCAAGGTTTTTTCCTTTTAGTTTCAATAATGTCTAAAACATCCCCATTGATTAACGTAAGATGTGAAAATAACAGCTAATATTGCGACAGAATTACAAATAGAATGAAACTAAAGATTTCGAGAGAAGTCTGACAAAGACTAGTTTATTCGCAAAGAAACTGCCCAGCTCTTCTTAATAGCTCATCGCGACACCTCCCGAGGAGCTGAGGGAGGGGAAGTGTGCTCTTCGATTTCGCGGGAACAGGGAGAATTTTGAAAAACGCGGAAAGAAGAATCGCGGAAACAGAACTAATTCATAGGTGACAGCCTGGTTTTAGCTCAGCTCCGCTCGCAATTTCGAGAGAAAGCACCCCCGGGGCGGGTCCAAGGGTCTCCCATCCCCTTTTCCTTACCACAAACCTCTCCAGAGGACTTTCAGCTCGCCGCATATTTAGAGTTCACTCAGCCGCAGAGACACTATACATTTATAAACATTCGTGCATTCTCCGGGATCCTTTCCGTATGGCAGTCAGGATGGGTAACCACTATCCCGATTGGGCGGTGGTTAATTTAAATAATAAATGCTGCACATTTAATGGATTTCTGTAACGTAAAAAAATGAAATTTTAGGGCATAAAAAATTGGCTTTCTAAGCTACGCTATTCCAATTCCATAGAGAATAAATGCACGAACTTGAAACAAAAGTGAAAACCAAGGTAATTTAACAATCCTCAGTTTTGATGAAACATCAGGTTTATGTCAAAGAACTTCGCGTTCGTATGGGAACACACGCCGAGTGTCCACTGAAATGGTCGGAAAGTGATCAAGGAAAAAACTCGTTAAGAATAGCTCCTTGTGCGGTTTCTTTGCAACGCAAACGAAGAAGGGAAAAAAAGGGCTTTTGATGATGAACTATTTGCTAAAATGACCAAACTAATCAAATTATTTAAATAATTTTGTTAAATCTCTTTTTATCACGAATTACTGCTGCGATTTTCAGATAACTAGGAATTAGACACTAGCTAGTAACTAACTAGTAACTTATAAGTAGTGATTTTTAGGTAACTACGTATCAAAGGCACATTTATATGTAACAAAACGAGGAATTAAATGTAATAAAACGAGGAGTGTTAGCTCCATTGCTTGTATTTGCATTACTCAAGTCACGATATAAAAGAATTCAGTACTAGTTTTCCGTATTTTTTCCTTTTCTAACGAGACTTGTTTGTTCAGACGCGTCTCTTAAAAAATGGATTTATTATATATTTCTGCGATTATGCTATGAGAAAAATGAACTTGATTTATTAGATATTTTTCAGATATAAATAAATATTGCATGGTTTTATACACCATTTTTATTTTGATCTAGCGGAAATACCCGACGCGAATATTTTAAGTTAGATTGAGAGTTACGTATTTAACAACACAGAGAACGATACAGCTGTAATCCTTCTCTAATAATGATGCAAAAAATATGATTCATACTAATACATTTATTCCTCTGATGGGATATGGAACCCACATAAAAAAATTCGATGAAAAAATAAAGTAATTCTCTCTCATTGTATCAGCAACCATGGCAGTTTTTAATGATTTTCGTCTTTCTAATCAAATGGGCGTAAAACCTTAAATTCCATCCAATATTTCCCCTAGATCAAATTTTAGGCGATTAAATATGGAAAGAATTTATCATAATTGATCAGAAATCAATAACGCAAGCAAACAACACACAGACAGATATTCTTTATACAGAGGGAGAATTTGTAAAACTTACAAATTTTTGATTACCAAACTCTACGATTTGGAAGACAGCAGTAGCAACACTCTTCGAAATAAAGCATTTTTATCTCCAACGCGCGAGAGTGTTGCCACTCGGAGAAATGAGTGCAAAAATTAGTGTTTTTAGAGTTTTTAATTAATATCTCGGCTGATTAAAGTCATACGAAGTTAGGAATAGTCGAAATGGCTCTCCACGAATTTTTGGAATCGGGAATAATGTATTTAATATTTGGCAATGCTATTTTTATTTCATATTTCGTAAAACTTAGAATTTTTTTGTTAACAAACTCTACGATTTCAAAGCGAGCAGTGGCAACACTTCTCGAAGTAAAGCAGATTTTTATCTCCAGCTTGCGAGATTTTTGCCACTCGTAAAAATGAGGCCGAAAATTAGCGCTTTCAACGTTTTTTATTAATACCTCTGATGTTTCTAGTCCAAAGGAGCTTTGTCGATGAAGGACTATTGTTTTCGCTTTGCGATTTTGCGTCGGAAACATTAAAAGTCTGAATCACTTTTCTAACTGTTGCCACCAAATACTGCAGACCTGCATTATATTCAAAGAAATTAAATAATAAAGATACTGCATAAATGCATATATATTTCTTCAAATGTGATCAAACAACGGTACCTAGAGTCATCCAATTTTAAATAACGTACGCTTCCACCCGAATATGCGCTTCTGGAAGTCCACATTTGGAATTTGTTTTATTATCTAGTTCATATTTTGTAAAACTTTAACGAATTTTTGATGAACAAACTCAAACGATTTAAGAGCGGGCAATAGCAACACTCTACAAATGGGGGGAACCTTTTTATCTAAAGCGCGCGGAGCCGTGTATCGGAAATTCAAAAGTTTAATTCTAATATTTAACTCATTTTAAAATTATTTTCTGATATTGCTGTTGAACTGAATTTTATGGTTTAAGTGCGAAGATCATGATATTTAATAAATAAAGGCAACACACAAAACGTTAAAAAACGCCCCTTTGGAAAAAATTTAAAATCTGAAGCCTTTCAGTTTTTTTTTTAATTTTAATTTTTTTTTTTTTTTTTTTTAAGTAGACGCCAACCTTTTTCAGGACCCAGAAAGGAATTGTAGAAAACGTGGTGATGCTAGCTATAGTAGTGACTGAGTTAATCGCGAACAAACATACATACATTCTTCTTTATATATAGATATTATTTTACTTCTTGCATAAATTGCTAAGCATACAAGAATGTAGCATTCAAATGTTTCAACCGAGTCACGCTTTAGATTCTATGAGCATAAATTTTGCTGCTTCAGAAACTTATTTTGTACCGTCATTCACTCTTGTTAATACAATGCTGACATCTCGAGTCGTTAGCAGAAGAGAAATTTAGATAGCAATTTACTTCTTATCAAGGGATGCTCTTTGATGACTACACCATTAGGTCCTTCATTCTTCTGTATTAACCTTCTCTTCGTTTGACAAGTCGTCACGAGAGAGGGCAAACTGTCACTCAACCGAGCATTCTGTCCGATCAATGGGGAAGTGAACTAAAATGAAAGCATAAATAATAATTATAAACAAATACAACAATTATGAATAAAACAGCAATAGAAATGGCAACAATTGTCGGGTTTTTCCCACTTTTCTCTAATTCAATTTATTTTCATAAGTTTTATCCACGCATGTGTAATGAGGTGCCGAAAATGGCAATCGTACATAATTTCGAATTAAAATGCCTTTTCGCGATTTTATTTGCTTTTTATTTGTTTATTACACTACCCTCTCTCGCGTAAAATTGTTATAAGCCGCTTGAAATAGTTATTATAAGGAAGAAAATGGTTTTAATGAATGCAGCTAATTTAATTTCACGGGTCCACTTAATAATTAATAGTAAATGGAATGAATCTGCGTTGACAAAATGCGTTCTTATGTTATTAATTAACAAAATAAGATTTTGTTAATTAATAACAAAATAAATTTGAAAAAAAATATTAATATCATCTTAAGCTTTGTTGAACGACAACACATTGCCGCGTGGAAGACAAAAATATTTTAATTCGAGCATTGGTAACACTTTTCTTTTAAATCGCTCAATTTATTGATTAAATTCGAAAGACAAATATATTGCATTTTGTCGAATGGCGACACACTTCTTTTACATCACTGAATTTTCTGATTAAACTTTAAATATATATTTTTCTGATTAAATTTTATAATATCTTACCCTTTAAAGAGTGGCAACATAGAACTTTTAAATTCCTGAAATTTTAAACAAAAAAATTACATTAATTAAATTAAATTTACACAAAATTAAAACTAAATAAAAAACAAACTGGAAATTCAAAATTCGATCTTTGAGGTGCACCTGTTCAGATGGAGGGCTACGCATGCTCAGAATTGGATGTTTTTTTTTTCCCCACAATACGATGAACATATATATATACTTGTTTTTAATATTTAAATAATTTAGTTGTTATCATACAAAGTTACAGAGTTATCGTTCGGAGTTGTTATCATACAGATAATTTAGTTGTTATCATACGATAATTATTTGTTATCATACGGAGATTTTTAAGCATTCTATAGCGAGAAATGAAAATTCTATTACCCTCACCGAGACTCGAATCATAAAAAAGTAGTTAGTATAACCCACCAGGGGTATGCTAGGGGGCTGAACTAACTACTTAGATCGCAGAGGCAGTCAGGAAGAATGCAGTAGCTTCTTACCACTCACAGAAAATTCATGATCACATTTTCGAACAACAATGAGCCCTTAAAATGACGTATTCTTTGCATGCGTTTCGACAACTAAGCTTAAAATAACTGGAGTTCAAAGTTTAATACGAAAGATTGTATTTTAATAAGTTGTGGTTATTTTATTTATAAAATATAAATAACAATAATAGTTACTGTAACAAGTTCTTTGCCATTGGCGTGGAAAGGATTGGGAACTGGCTTTGTTTCAGTACGAAGGCCTTCTGTTTAGTATTTTGAATAATAATCACTAGTAAACATTTGGTCTGTAGTGCATCATACTGCCATTCTGTCAACCTGAAGTTTATGTATTGTTAAGAAATAAAATAATTGTACACAAAGCTCTAATTTCAAATATTTGTATTGAAAACACTTGGAATGTAACATTTTTTTAGATGCACATGATCTATTGAAATGGATGTTACTTTTAATGGACATTACTTTACTTACTTTTTTTATTATCGACAGAAGTGGATCTACAGAAACTGACCACCGGCATTTTGAGAGATTAATTTTGGTCTAACATAAATGTTCATATACGAATATCAATACATACAAAATGCATAAAAAAATTCTGTGCAAAGTTGTATCTATCGAGATGAATATTAGAATATTTATAAAGTTAAAAAACTCTCTTATTAGAGACATCTTCGTTAACAGCCATGATTAAACTGTAGAATTTTTTATTAATTTATTGAAACTAGTATAACAGTTCTTTAATTTGAGATTGTAAGGAGTTATCGTATTTCACAGTGTGTGCTCTCTTGGTAAGTAGGTCCACTTGGTTATTTCAAAACCCGTGCTTCGAACTGTGCCACAATACACTTTTATGTTTCCATGCTTCCTGCGAACCTTTGTAAGTTGATCATTTGCTTGCTGTCTGCCACTTTAAGAGAATCTGTACCAAGTTATCTCGTTATATCGAAGCTATTTGCTTTTCTTTCATAGTATGACATGAATTGATCTTTGAGTTCTACATTTTGAACAGCAAATATATATTAAATTCCTCAATAAAATTTATGAAATAAACTATGTGTAAATTGAAAAGGTACTAAATTTGATATATTTTTAGAGGACAGACAGTAACACATTTTTTGAATGCCAAATTTAATTTCATGAGCTATTCATATTACTCAACTCTTCTTAGTCTATTCCATAAGCCACTCATCTAAGTTCATAATTCAGATGTGTCAATTCAAGATGTTTCGTAAAAGACTTCTCTTTGCAAAAATAACACAAATACGACAAGAATTTATAAAAAAGCGTAGTTTAAGCTGACATGAGTCAACCAGAAAGGGTTATCATCTGATTCTCTAAGAGGTGACATTACTGGTGCCCTACTAATGGTATTGGTACTATTGATATTATTGGTATGCGTTTTTCTGAGATTGTTGCACAGCTATATGAATTATTTCAAAAAGAAATGAATTCATGTGGACTTTACAATGCTTAATTTTTATGGATCACTGGTGTTTAAAATTTTGTATTTGTGTTGCGATCGTCTGTGAACTCGTCTGCAAGAATATCTGCGCAGTCGCGAAGCGTTACTATGGTTACCAGTTTTTTTCTTTACCATTATTATTGTTAAAAAATAAATGAAAATGGTTGTTTCTAAAGATTTGCAGTTGTGTTTAATTACTTATTCGGACAACATTTTTAATTATTGGTGCGTCGTTTTGGGAAATTGTATGAACCACCTGGTGTAAAATTGATATCTTTTTTTCGTAAATCGTTGGAACTCTCGAATGTGGGGTAAGTAATAATATTTAGTTTAGAGAATTTGTTGATAATAGTTTGTTTGAGTTTCGAAGAAGTTAAGTGAAATTGCATTGTGTAATAGTAGTTTGTTTACGTTTTCTTTCGACAGACAGTATAGAATTGTTTTGTTGTAGCAGTGTTAAAGAGTTAGATAGATTAAAGAAGCAACGTACCTACAATAGAGGAGAGGGCACGAAATTAATATCAAAAATAGAAAAGAAGGGGACGCCAAATCAACATTTCCCTGGCCACTTGGTATTGTTGAAGAGGTTTTTACTGGTCGTGACGGACACGTAAGTTCGGGTGTAATTCGAACTGACAAGAGACAATATAAAAGACCAATCCAATTAATTTATCCGCTTGAAATAACCTGATATTTCTCTTTTAATATTGTCTTATGCATAAAAATGTCATTACAGTATGTATGCCTTAACTATGTATGCTAGACTGCAGATTAGGGGCCAGTCGCCAAATGAAGCAAAATCGCGCCAAATCTGGTAACCTCTTGGTGTCATGAAATTCGTTAGGGTTTAAGGTCACAGTTTATAATATTTAAGCGGGCTTTTTGAATTTTTGTCATTTCACTGTGCTTCTAGTAGATTGTGTGAGCAAAATGGCTGGCGTCGAAAGATTGTTTGGATTTTTCTTATTTGATTCGGTTGCAAGATAATTATGAGAGATGTGTGATAGAATGGTGCATGAATTACGGTTTGATTGCGAATATGTACGAATGTCCTAAGTGTAAAAATAGTATGAAATTAGTTGAAAGCTGTGACAGATTCGTGTGAATGGAGGTGTGTGTCCATTATATATGGTTAAGCACGTGGTTGAAATGAGCGCGCCATTTTGAATTTCCTCTCCGTTGTATTGTTACATTTTAGTGCAGATATGAACAAATGCGAGTTTCTACTGTTTATTATAAATAAAAAATTATTGTAAAAATATAAATTATGTAATTAAAATTGTTTAACTTTTTTTTTTTTTTTACTATACTATTGCTTATGTTTCAGTAGATCGAAATTTTGAATTTTATCTTAGTTTTTCTTCTGCATTTTTTTTTAGCTTAAATAGGAATCAATGCTTTCCGATCATTTATTGCTCATTTACTGCTTATTATAATTTCTTAAATTTCGTGCTAAAACGTTTTATTCCATTTTGCTACTGATTTAAAAATAGTATATGATATTATGAAAAGTTTTAATATTGTTGATCCCATAAATGCATAGTTATTAACTTTCAAATACTTTATCTTTGTTTTTCTTGAACTTCTGTTTTAGATATTTTTGCATGTTTACAGGATTCATTCAAATTCGCCGCCATCTAATATGGTGATATGATGAGTTAGCGATTTTCTAAAACGTGCGAAAATAACCGATTTGGCGACTCGGCGATTTTTCGAAAACGCGCCAAACTGGCCCGTAATATGCAGTTTTACCCTCATATAGTACTATTTGTACTATGATAGTTGTATTTGTGTTATACTTATTAATTTGTGTCGTATTTGGCCTCTTGTTAATATTTAATGTACTCTTCACAGACCACAGGTGGGGTGTGTTTAAAATTTTGTACTTTGTGGCTGCGATGCGCTAGCACAGTGATTCTCAACCTTTTTCTGTTGCGGCACAATTTTAACGATTTCAAAATTTGGCAGCACACAAAGAAAAAGATAAATTTAAAAGTTGTTTACTTACCTATAATACACTGTTTAAAATAGTTTATGATAATAATTTTGAATGTAAAATAAAATAATACGTACTACAAAAACAGCAGTACGTTTATTTAGAAATTAATTCCAAGTTAATAATAAGAATACATTTAATGAGAAATTTGAGCTTGATGTTTTTTGATAATTTCATTTAATATTTGACATTTCATTTATATTTCATTTAAAAATGACAATATTACTCTCATATCGTCTTCTACATTTAACAGACTCGATCTTTTATTCGCTTGTATGTTGATTAATACTGAAAATCCGAATTCTCACAAATAAGACGTAGGAAATTGTAGTAATATTTTTAAAGCTTTTTTCGCTATCATTGGATAATTGCAGCTAATTTTAATCCAAAATAAATTAACTGATACTTCTGAATATTTTAAAATTAAATCTCGATTATTAGAAAGCGAAATTAGGTCTTCCTCTTCATTCGAATTTAATTCAAATACAGAAGTATTCTTTATCACAAATGGATTACGAACCCCATCAATTTTTTTACATCTAAATTTGGGAAATAATGAATAATTCTCTCCTCTAATGTTGTCAAATGATCAATAACAATTTTATGAATATTTTTATTAAAGTCTTTTGGGACAGACTCAAGCTTTTCTAGATTGTCTTCCTGAGCTTTATTCTTCGATAAAGTTGTATGTTTTTGGAACCCCACCAGTTTATCTGTTTAATATATTTTCTTTCGTCCCTTGAATACCTGAATTTATGTTATTAAAAATAACAAAAATGTCTAAGTAAACTAATCTCCTATCTGCACCAATCAGAACTTTTCAATTTAAATTGTATACTGAACATGCGCGAAAAAGCTTCGAATTACGCCCTCCTCCAGAGCACCAAAATCGGCTAGGATACCACAATTGGCCCACTTATTAATGACTGAAGAACCAAATTTCGTCAATTCTCATGTGTACCGTATAAGGTATTTCTCCCGCTTTCTTCGCATGCCTTCGTGGTGTAGTGGTCAGCACGCTGGGCGCGTATTCCAGAGGTCCGTGGTTCGAGTTCCGGCGAAGGCGTTGCTCATTTTTCAGTACCAGTATAGTATGGAGTCTCGTATTTAGTATTTGTCAATTTGTGTAAAGACTTGCATTAGTGTATTCGTATTTAATATACATGTAATAATGTATTTAGTATCTGTGTACCTGCGTGATAGCTGTGTAATATGTAGTAGTGTATTTAGCATCTATGTATCTGTATAATATCTGCATTAGTATTTAATATCTGTTTCAGCATTCTGTGAAATTTAATTTAATTAGTATCTATATTTTAGTTATTATCTGTGTAGCAATATGTAAAATGTATAGTTTAAGGTCTCCTTCAGTATATGTAACATCGTAATAAACTCCCCGTGCGTTCCTTGTGGGGCTAAGGTGTCACACTAAACAGTTGCGGGATCCAGACAATGACCGATTAGTCTATGTAAGCCGCCCGGGTGTCCGGACCTGCTTTCGCCTGTCACCCGTGTACCGTATACTAAAATTAAACCTATTATGAGTTTTACTATATTCGCTTCTAAAATTGCCGCGGCACAGTGGTTGAGAATCACTGCGCTAGCGCATCATCTGCGAGACTCGTCTGTGAGATTATCTGCGCAGTCGCAAAGCGTTACTATGGTTACCAGTTTTTTTATTTACCATTATTATTGTTAAAAAATAAATGAAAATAACTGTTATAAAGATTTGAAGTTGCGTTTAATTGCTTACTATTCTCACAACATTTTTGAATTAACTGGTATTATGTTTAAGGCTAGGTTTCCATTTCTAACATAGTTATTACATCCTTAAAACTATTTTAGAAATATAAGAAAATAAAACATGTTGCCGATCCGCAACAATTAACATAAATGTTCAGCGTACTAAGGACTTCATATTCGATTATGAAAGATGACAGCAGTGAATATTTTAGGATTTCTCACTCCTGAACTCCTCGTAGTCACTATTGTTAGATTCATAGGAATTTAAGAGCATTTCGCCATTTCTTTGAAATCAACGAAAAAGAAATTTGTGAAAAAAGCGGCTTCTTTCACAGTCAACTCTTCACCTTTTATTTTCGGTATAAAAAACGTAATAATTTGTAATTAATAAAACTAGGTAATTGTAGCGTATTGCGAAGTGCATTAAGAGTACAATTTCTCTTAGCTCAATCTAATGTTATTTTATACAGAATTAAGGTGAGAAATATATTTTGAAATCAAGATCGCTTTAGGGTTGCCGCAAATAATATGGTCACTAGATCCCTAAATTTAATCTAGTATACAAAGAGTATCCTTGGTTGTCATACGGCAGACTGATAACATTTACAAAAAACGTTTTAGATCGATCTCGTTCCTCGATGTTTTCTCATATTACATTTATGTTCTAAATCATTGCCAGCAAAATCATAAAATATTTGAAAACAGCATATCTTTAGAATTTCAGGCTTCATTCCTGAAGGACTATAGTTTTTGTTTTGCGATTTTGCATCGAATTACTCTGAATGTCTGTTTCACTTTTCAAACTGTTGCCACCAAATATTATCGCCCTGTATTATATTTGAATAAATTAAATAATGAAGAATTTCCATAAATGTATATATCTTTCTCGCACTGTGATAAAACAACGGTACCTGGAACCATCAGATTTTGAATGACGTAATCCTGCAGCGAATATGGGCTGCCCAAATCTGCAATTTGGAATTTGTTTTGTTATCGATTTCATATTTTGTAAAACTTGAACGAATTTTTGATTAACAAACCCAAAGATTTCAAAGCGAACAATGACAACGTTGTACAGAACAAACATTTTTATCTTCAGCGCGCGAGACTGTGTATCGGAAATTCTAAAGATATGCTCATTTTAAAATTATTTTGCGACATTGCTCTTGAACTGAATGTTATGGTTTAAGTGAGAAAAACACGATATTTAATAAATAAAGGTAACGCAAGAAATGTTTTAAAAATGCCCCTTTGGACGTAATTTAAAGTCTGAAACTTTTCAGATTTTCTTTTTCCCCCCTTACTGGTAGATAGTCTTTAAAAATTTATAGCTTAAAATTTATTTATGAATCGTTGACTGAAAGCAGTGCTGTAAACTTTAAATGAAACGTACTTTTCTTGACTGCTATAAACGCTGCTTACGTATACATTTCAAAAGCCGCGTAACGTAAAGAAAGCAAGCTCGAAGATATGAGCAGAGGGGGGAAAAATGAGACTGAATTATATTCAATCCTCTTTCTACGCTGGATTGAAGACCCTTCTGATACATTAAAATTTGTACGCAAGTTGACCCTTCTTTGTTCTGCTCTTTACATGCAAACCGCTGCAAACTGCCATCTTTTTTAAAGATTCACTATCCCATGCATTCTTTGACTGAAAAAGATCTCTATAGCATCGTAGACAGCATGCAATTAGCAAACTATGAATGTCGCGGAAAAGACCCCCTTTTCAAAACGGGACTTGAGTAGTATTGATATTATACGTAGATGTGTTTTTCTTCCTCTCCCTTTTGTGGTTGAAGAACAGGGGGGCGACACGGAAAGGTCGACGTCGAGATGTCAAGCGACCTCGGACGTTCGTTCACCTCGTTTTTTGGAGTTCGCGGGAGGGAAGTAAACTTTTTTTCCCGCTTTACCTTCTATTTATTCTTTTTTTAATCCTCGAGTACAGCTAGTGGGTGTTCGGAGGGGTTAGGGAAATGTTTCTGCCATATGTCTCTAGTTTTCGGAGAAGTTCTTTATGACACATAGTTCCACATAGCAAGAATTTAAAAAAGATATGAGATTTATAAGCTGCGCATTTCCCTAACTTAGGTCAACCAGATATTAGTCAAGAACTTACTTCCATATTTAACAATGACCTAGAACTAAAAGTGGAAATAAATAAGAGTAATTAACAGTTGCATTATTTACTATTTTGAAAGCGAACGTTTCTTTACGCCTATCAGCTACTATTCCATTGCTATTTTCTTGTTTTGGTTATCAACATTAAATATAAATTAAAATCTTATAATATAGCAAGAAAAGTTTGCTTTAAGCAACTATAGACTTAATCGTCCACTCATAGTTCCAGTTCAAGAAATGATTTAAAGCTGATAATGTAAACTTTCAACAATTTTGCCGACAATTTAGCAAAAATAAGCAAATTTAAATTTTCGTATGGGTTTTTTTCTGGGGGGGGGGGAACTTCAGTTATACAAAATAAAAAATAATAATAATAAAAAATCTGAAAGGTTTCATATTTTAAATTACGTCCAAAGGGGCTTTTTTTTAAACATTTTATGTGTTACCTTTATTTATTTAAATATCGTGTTCTTCGCACCTAAACCATAAAATTCAGTTCAAGAGAAAATATTTCAAAATAATTTTAAAGTGAACATATCTTTAGAGTTTCCGATACACAGTCTCACGTGTTGGAGATAAAAAAATATTTTTTCGGTACAATGTTGCTGTTGCTCGCTTTGAAGTCCTTGAGTTTGTTAATCAAAATTCATTAAAATCTTACAAAATCAAATTTTGCAAGTGAAATCGATAATAAAACAAGTTCCAAATTTCAAATTTGGGCTTCCAGATGCCCATATTCGGGTGGAAACATTCAATATTCAAAATTTGATGGCTCTATGTACCGTTGTTCTATCATAATGCGAGAAACAGGTATACATTTATGCAAATTCTTCATTATTTAATTTCTTTAAATATAATACAGGGCAATAATATTTAGTGGTAACAATTTGAAAAATCACACAGCTTTTCAGCTTTTAGTGAATCAACGCCAAAATGAAATTAATAGTCCTTCTGGACAAATTGCCTCATTGGACTAATAATAATGGTAAAAACTCTGGCTTCTATAATTGCAAAACTGGTCGGCAGAATTTTTCGAATTTATATGACGTAATTTACTTTTATCGAATGAAAACAAATGCGTGCATGTATATATATATAGAGTATCTAGAAATGTTCTGATGCATCGAACTAACTTTTGAACGTAAAAAGTCTTGATTTGTGAAATTGATGTCTGTCTACAATAAAGTGGCTATACTTTATCGTAGAAGACCAATTACAGCATCCCTAGAGGCGAATTTTGGAAGTCAACAATCTTATGATGCAAACCACGGCAGATAATGGAAAAAGATCAACAGAAAATGAGTATAATGCCACAGTATTCAGGAACCCTAAAATGCAGATCCCTCATTAACCGCCCATCCGGAGTAAATAAATCGCTAATGGCGTTCAAAATGCTGATAGAGATGTAAAATCCTAACAGGAGTCAGCAAACTACAATTTAGTGAGAAATTCATACAGTATAAGGATATTACGAAAAAGAAAAATCCCCAAATAAACGTCAGTACTAATAGTTAAGCATGCTCAGTTTGTCCACATCGGTAGCAATATAGATCTGTATTTACGCTAGACCTACTTGTTATATGCACTACAGAAGTTACGTTACTGCAGGCTTAGATAATACAGGTTTGTAGATGGGCCTTCTTCCCATGCCTTCGTGGTGTAGTGGTCAGCAAGCTCGGCGCATATTCGAGAGGTCCGTGGTTTGAATCCTGGCGAGGGCATTGCGGATTTCTTCAGCTTCTCGAGGTCGAAAAAACACCTAATATCTCTACAACATTACAAGAAATATTAGCTGAATGTTTATCAATTATACTTCTAAGGTAAAAAAAAAAAAAAGCACAACTGATTATTTACCATACGTTCCATTCGTATAGACTTTATTAGAATTATTAGAATAAATTAAGAAATAAATCTAGTTTAAATTATTGAATTAAAATCAAAGAAATTATTATAAATAACTGATATTAAATATAATACGCATGAACAAAATAAAGCAAAATGAAATGAAACAGAAGCAAATGAATTAAGCACAAACAAATTTCCGTAGCATTGCAATTGTAAACACTCGATAAGACCTACATGACAAACAGCCCTGTGTAGGGTTGCTTTTCCTCCGCCGCCAACCGTGCAACACTGAGCGTGCGCAGTAGGAAAAATTCGTTAACACTGACCAACTCAATGTGCGGTTTGCCAGTACGCGGCCTATCATATATGGATTAACAAAGCGATTGGAAATTGAGAGATTTTTATTGACTTTTGGAAATAATTAATAAATTTGACATAATTCATAAGTTTTTTCAGTACTTGCAGTGCCTCATTCTTCTTATTATCTCTGCAAAGCAATTTCTTTTAACTGAGATTTAAAGAGCGTAGCAAAGTAATTTACAGATGTTTTCTAGTTTGTTTGAGGTCAGCGTCTGTAGCTAATTCGTCGGCTTTTTATTCTCTACCCTCCCGGATGCCATTATATCTCTTAATCTCCGTCCAAACCAGTATAGTTGTTGGTGACGTTGACTGCTGTACCGATGAGCTCGATTTCGAACCCTGGAGAAGAACTGGATGTGTGTAAAGCTGCTATCACACATCCGTTTGTTTCGAAAGAGCAACTGTTTGGAACAATTTTTCTGCTTTGTCACAACAGCCAGTCACCACAGATCATTCTGGAGTTAACACAAGGGAAACTGGTTCTCCATAACAGATAAGCTGATAGCATTCAATGCTGATACCTGATTGATTGAAAACGAACAACTTGCAATTTTTTTCGAAAGGAAGGAAAAAATCGCGTGTCTTTCTTTCAGTAATAAACCTGGCAGAAAAACTGTCCGAAACAGTTGTTCGTGTGAAACAAATGCGTGTGTGATATGGGCCTAAGTGTACAGCGTCTGTGCCGCAAGGGGACGTTCGAAATACACGCCGAGCTGAAAGTCCTCTCAAGTGATTGATGGTAGGGGAAGGAGGTTGGAGACTCTCTTAAAGATCTTTGCGGTGTCCTTCATCAAAAAATTGGGCAGCAGCTTAATTGTAAATGCACCTTGCTTCAACCCGTATCTGTGTCCCTTAATCTTTGAAATTGTAACAAAAGAGATTTGCCTTTGGATAGAAAGTTTACTGATTTCTTTCATCCAATGGAGGAGAGTTGGTTGCGTTTTTGATTGCAAGTGAAGCAAACTAACAATCTGTAAAGATGAGTAGTTTGTAAAGAAAGTTAAACTGATTTTCTATTGCGATTTCAAGCGCTACTTGAATTGCAGATGCTGATAGACAGTTCAACTTCAAAAATGTTTTTTTAGGAGCCAGTACGTCTTGGCAGCTAAGCGAGTCTTTTCCAAGAGTGGAGGCAAACGACCCAACATATTTTTTTTAGCCCAAAGGGCCTTAACCCAGAAGGGCTATTAATTTCGTTTTGACATTTTGCTTTCTTTCACTTTTCATACTGTTGCCACCAAATATTATAGCCCTGTATTGCATTTAAAGAAATTAAAGAATGAAGCTTCTGCGTAAATGTATGAATGTTTCTCGCATTGTGATAAAACAACGATACCTAAAGCCATCCAATTTTGAAGAACGTAATGCTCCATCGAATATGGGCATCTGGAAGCCCAAATTCGGAATTTGTTTTATTATCTGTTTCATATTTTGTCAGACATTAAAGAATTTTTAATTAACAAACTCATTGATTTCAAAACGAGGAATGGTAACACTGTGCCCAAAAAACTAAATATATAATATATTTTTCTGACACTTAGATGGAATTCTTTCTGTTTTAAAACATGACATCATCTCTTAGGCATGTACAGTGGCTCCCAAAAGTGTTCGTACACTTATAATTTTCACTCAAATAAGGCTCTATCCATTAATTAAAAGTAAACTTTCTGAATGAGATTTTAATAATAAGATCTATAATCTATTCGTAACAAAATTACATGAAATATTTTTAAAATATAGCGAAACTTTATTTTTAAGAAATTAATAATCAAAAAATGACAAACATTTTATCTCACAAAAGTCTTCGTAAACTTATCTTGACATGTTAGTAAATATTTTCATTTTTCGTTAAATTAATATTTAGTAGGATATCCTTTAGCATCCACAACAGCTTTTAAACGTCTGGAAATAGATTTCACTAGTTTTTAGTCCAAAGGGATTTAGTCCCGAAGGACTATTACTTTCGTTTGGGCGTTTTGCGTCATTTCACAAAAATGTCCGATTCACTTTTCAATTTAGTGCTTATGTTTCTTTGTTGGTAATTGAAGTTGCATTGGGTTGGCTATTGGAATTTTTGGAATTGTATGATGTTGGTTAATGGGTCTGTACAGGATTGATTATTTTAATTGTATTGGGTTGACTATTGGAATTATATTGGATTGGTTTTTGTGTTCGTATTGGGTTTAGTTTAATGATTGTTTCGTTCGGAAAAGTATCATATTATTAAGTAAGATCCCTTTGGACGTAATCTAAAATCTGAATGCTTTCAGATTTTTTTTTTTTTAAAAGATTTTTCAGATTTTTTTTTGTGTGTAATTTCTGTATTAATGTTCATCCATTCTTGCATCATGACTGTTTTGAGTTCGCTTTTCGTTTTGATGTCGTGTTTTCGTACTCTAGCCTCCAGTTCTTTCCTAATGTGTTCCATGGGATTTAAATCTAACGACTGATGTGGTGTTTTCAAAACCTGTGGACAAATATAGAGACACCACAGGCGAACGTTGAGAGCCGTATGCTTAGGATCGTTATCCTGAAAAAATATAAAGTTGTTTCCAATACCCAAAGTTTGGGCTGATAATTTTAAATTGTCTCTTAAAATATTTAAATAAAGAAAACGATTCATTATGCCATCTATAAATGCAAATTACCTAGTCCTGGTGCTTACATGCACCCCCACACAAGAACGCCTGCACCTGCTTAACTGTTTCAATTAAGTTCTTAGAATGAAGTTCCTAATTTTTTCTTCTTCATACAGTTATTCGACCATCGGAACCAAAAATTTTAAATTTGCTTTCGTCAGCAAATAGAACATTATTCCAGTACCTTTCGGCTGTATTTATCATCGATTTTGCGAATGAAAGACTAAGCTTTCTGTTTCTCTCACTAACAAAAAAATTTTTTACAGGCAGAACGCCCATGTAATCCAGCTTCTCTGAGAACTCGTCGAACAGTTTCAGGTGAAATTGAAGTAGAAAACTTTGCATTCAATTCTGCAGAAACTTTTACAGCACTCAAACGTGGATTTTTCACAAATTTTCTGTTAATAAATCTCTCATCACGTTTAGTTAACTTTCTCGATCGACCTTTTCTTAGCTTGTTTTCTTACCTGTTTCTTCTTTAAAGCGTTTTATAACACACTGCACTGTGGAATGGGATAAATGAACTAATTTAGCGATATTTCGAATTGATTTACCACTACTATGGTGAAACATTATGAATTTTCGAATGCTGTTTGTAATTTTCTTACGACTGTGACCCATTTTTCAATAATAAATAGAATATTCTGAAGTAAACATTAAAAAATTAAAGCAAACGATTTTTTTATATGCCATCCCAATGCAAAAATTAAAAAAACCGGCAAACGATCATTCTAATTTTGATTTTATCCAAAAATATTTTAGTGTACGAAGACTTCTGTGAGTTAAAATGTTTGTCATTTTTTGATTATTAATTTCTTAAAAATAAAATTTCGCTATATTTTAAAAATATTTCATGTAATTTTATTACGAGTAGATTATATATCTTATTATTAAAATCTCATTCAGAAAGTTTACTTTTAATTAATGGATAGAGCCCTATTTGAGTGAAAATCATAAGTGTACGAACACTTTTGGGAGCCACTCGTAGTTACCTTCACAATTCTGTATAAAGGAAGGGATTCTTAATCTTTTTTCGAAGCTTCGTATTGAATATCCATATTTAAATACCTTTTCCCGATAATTTTTCTGTCGAACTCTTCACGTATGTTCCACAGGGTTTAAGTCAGACCAGGGTACGTTGACCTGCCATTATAACGCTTTCATTTGTGTACTGGATTAATGTTCTTTCACAAGATTAGAGCTGCGCTGTGTGTCATTATGATATTGAAAATCCATTTTTTTCATATTCGTGTATGCGTGAGGTAGCTTTGGATATTTCAGTATGTCTTCGCAAACAAATCTCTTCACAGCCGACGCAATTTAGCCGGAAAACACGTCCATTTTTCTTCGTAATACCATTATCTCTTATTAACACCATTGAGGACAAAATATACTGCGGATTATTGCGCTTGTTTTCTGGATGATGTAGATGCTTTCAGCTAACCGATGAAAACAAAATTAATTTACTTTTGAAATGAAACATAATTATAGATTCCTCTTTTTTGATTCGCTTTATGTATTTGTTGGCAAAGGCTAATAGGGTGTTTCGAATTTTTTTTAAATTCACATTTTCTTTTTAATGTCATTCAAATAACAAGATGTTCTTCAAACAACATTTCACTTATATTTAATCTTTTACTTTTATTCTGCTCATTTGCTCTTTGCTTTGGTATATTGTGAGGACTGATAGTCGAAGCCTCATACTTTGTTACCTATTATTAAAGTTCCAAACACTTATAGTTCCATTTTATAAGAGAAAATCAGAATCAGCTTGTTTTGTGCATGTTCTCTTTTATCGCATTTACAGCATGATGTAGAAATCATTTAAAAGTCGGTTTCAGTTTTTAATCTTTATTTTTAACCCTAAATAACCTCTTCTTCTGTAAAGAAAAGCGAAGAATTGTTAAAAATTTGTCTCACACATCTTAAATTCCCCCTATCAAAAGATTTTTGAGCCATAGACATGGCTAAAAATGCAAAAGTTAATTCACAAAAAGTATTTTTTTATGTTCAGTTATTGACAGAGAAAAATGTGATACAAAATGTAATTTTGTAAGGATTTTTATCTAACAAGTTATTTTATGTTTAACACCTTTACTGTCATTCGCGCTTTCCGTTTTCCTGCCAGAATGCTAATTTTTTAGTTCGCACGTATACATTTGAGGTAGAAAGAGATAGTATTTAAAGGAAGGCTGAGGTTCTTTAATCAGAGCGTGTTTCCTCTACTGAAGGCCATGTTACTAGTTGTAGTTCTATAGCAGTCTGTCTTCGGCGTTGCGTTATTCTTACCAATAATGTTTATCACGCCGGTATAGGTCTGGTCAACTTGCACGTAAATCAGTTCTGTGTAGCATTTAGCCAACATACGACTTAAACTTAGTTTTAGTTGAAATATCTATCATTTTGAGTTACGCCGTAAGTACTGCGTTATTTTGTAAGCACAAGAAGTACCTCTTGTTAAACTAACTTCTGCTGAGTTCTTAATAATTGAGTTCTTATGCACTTTTTAACGTCCTCTGTGTTCTTATTGGACATAGCAAGTCGTTTAAAATCCTGCTTGAGTCTCGATTTAGTTTATGCTTCCCCAGAAGGTAAGACTTTACAAATTCATGAATATTTATCGTCTCTCTGAGTTGGAAAATTTCTCAAGCGCAACTGGAAATCAATTGCCATTTGTTATTTCTGCTGACTCTTTTTTTTTAAATATTTCGGCATTATTGTAGTATTAAAGACAGCGATTCTACATATCAGTTTCGAGACTGGTTTCGAGAGATACAAGCCACGAAATTAAAAGACAAATTGCCCTTGTTTTCAGTCAGGAAATGTCTCGGACTTGCGAACTCGTTAACATATTCGCAAAAAGAGACAAATATACGACGTCGGCATATCAATTCACTGTTAAGTTGCTTCTGCCTATGCTGATGCTCACAGTTCTAAATTTTTTTAGTCTAAAATAATGTATTACTCTCCTTGGGCGACGACAGCAGAACTTAGACAAAATATAAGAGAGAAACTGAATACAAATGAGATAACACTAGCTGCTAAGTAGCGAAGAATGTTCAGATGTGACAATTACTTGTCGATTAAGCCCCATTCACAAAGGAAAAACAGAACAATAAAAGTACCACCATAAACGGTATACTTGAAATATATCATAGCAAATTTATTACCATTCTCTTTTGCCAAAACAATATCGCGATTCTCTTTTACAAGTGATTATACAAATCCTTAACCTCTATCACAATGAAATAACACAAAATAACAGCTTCACAACAGACTCTTTTTATAGATCCAAATCGTTGATTCAGTCATAAATAAGCTTTATCCGTGTTACTCTCAACATTTTGCCAATATGTCCTCCCGATCAAACTTTGATTTATAGCAGTTATAAAAGTCATGCAAATCACAGTTTTACAACTGAAGTATATTTACTGGGAATTTGATACATAAATTAATTTTAGAAAACGATTATTGTTTTTGACTCAACTTAGCATTTCGAAATAATCCCTTAATTGAAAACTTAAGGGCAATTTTAATCTTTAAAATGAAATACGGATAAGAACTTGTCCGGTCTATTTTACGTTTAATAAGTTTCATGTTAAATTGTTTTTATGCTTATAAGAAGACATTTGTTAAATCAGATTAGTTTCGTGTATGCAATATAACAAGCAGCGTGTTTAAAGTGACAGCTAGTCCAAATTTCAATCATACAGATGTAGCGACATTAGGTTATTTAAGGAGAAGAGATAAAAAATGAGCAATGACCTCGCAAAAATTCCTTTACTAATTTTTTTTTTAATCTTTGATTAGTTAATCGGATAAAGCATTATCTTATAAAAGCAGACAGACAGTAGACAATAAGGTTTTGTGCCTGATAAGGGCGTGGAAGATGCTTTATTTGAAGTCTAGAACTTCATTTCATATTATAGGACTACAAAACCGTTCTCTCTCTGGATATCTCCTCGGCTTTTCATTCGGTTAATTGGATGTCTCTGCTGAATGCTTTGGCGAATTTGAGAATCTCAAAAAATAAATTGGAAGTTTATTTGAGTTATTTTTGGAAAAGAAAAGTTATTTACAATGCCTTTATGAGTGAGAGATAAGGCTGGGCTAGACATCCGTCAGGAGTGGTCGCAAGGCTCCTGTAGTGCCCCCCCCCGGTTCTGGAACATCATAATACTCGTAAATAAACCACTTTGCAGATAATTCCCAAACGAGACTGAGATTGTCACCTACGCAGATGATATCATGATACTAATTAGACAAAATTCGTTGGAAAAACTTGAGAAATTATTTCGTGATATAGAATCAATTGTTGAAGAATAAGTATTAAGGAAGGTTTGAGATTTAGCGTGGAAAAAACCAAGGTAATGTTCTTTCCAAAGGGTGGTAAGAAAACAAGACCACCGCGATTGAAATTTAAGGATGAAAGAATCAAGTTTGTTAATAATTTAAAATGCTTGGGGATATTTTTTAACACGCACCTCAGCTTTATAGATCACTTTAAAAAGTGCGCAACATAGAACGAACAATATATTAATGAATTATTAAACGGGCATTTTCTCCTGTACTTTGAGTGAAAGGCAGGACTGATTAGAGAAATATTCAAAAATGTCATCACTCCAATAGTCATGTACGGCATTGGAGCGTGGGGTTTCAGAGCAGGGGAACTACAGAAATTTCGGTTAAAATTATATTTTATCCAGAGGGGCTGGTGCCTAGCCATGACAAGAAGCTCTAAAACAGTTTCTACCGAGGTGCTCGGCCGGTACGCCGCCGTTTTCAATTTATTACGAACATTTTTATGATAAGTTTTTGATGAGAACACAGAAACAGGATTGTATGCAGATGACTTGTTAATAAAATATGTGTTTGAGGTTTATGATGTGTATAGTGTACATCCATCTACAAACCTGTCAATCACTTACGATAAATACGAGCCAAAGACTGGAGTAATAGACATTTATACTGACGACTACCGACAGGAAGACAATTATGGTTCAGCATTCGTAGTATTTTATTATGGAATTGAAATTAACTGTTCAAAGTATAGACTGAATTATTATGATTCAGTTTTTCAATTCGAATGCTGTGCATTCAATAAAGCTTGAAGGGGATTAGAACAAACCTAAGTGTGTAAGGTTTTAGTTTAACAAAGTTTTATTTTAATTTGCCTTTTTTTATCTGTTCTCATTTTAACTTCCCATTAGAATAAGCGCACGTTTCAGCTTTATGCTAATTTGAAGCGGAGCAAAGTTGCTATTTAAGCGAGAGGTAGGAACCTCTTAGCGTGAGAGATCTTTTAGTCTCAGACCACTGCTACTCTATCCGACGTTCGCCTGACTAGCTAGTATTTAAATTCTAAGCCGTAGCGCTGTTACTTATTAAAGTAATTCTAAGTGCGTTAGTATTAGTTAAACCATTTAGCATAGGGGCCAACCTCGCGTTCATAGCTCTGTGAGCAACGACGATTTAATTTCTATTTAGCTTTAGTTTAAATTATTTGATTGTTCAGTTTAGACCCAAGTGCGGTCATTATTTTCTGTATCCCTCCCGAGTTGGGAAGTGGCTATATATAATTGCGGTTTAATAAAAGAGGATTTTAAATCCCTCTGAAGTGCAGTTCTTCTACCACTTAATCACAGTATTCTACCACAGAACATAGCTGCATTCAGCTCCCTGTTCAAGATCAGGATTTAGTTACGTTCACGAATATGTTCGCCAAGAATATGCACTGAACACTCAGTCCTGACAAGTGTTCCTACTAATATTGATATTGTTGCGTAAGTACGGGTTCGTTATAGATTGAATGCACAAGTCAAAAGTTAACAAAAATTTATTCTTTCCACAAGAAATAGATCAAAATGCTGAAATCTTCAGAGTACGTACAATATCACAATATCTCAAACGTTAAGCAAAACTCAATTGAAAAACAGAGAAACTAATTCTATCTCACAGAGAATTCGCTACAATCAATCACAGCATTGAATGAACAAAAAGTAATTCGCTTAAAACAGCTACACCTACAACTACAACTGAGATGAGATGTTTTAATTCGGCTTTTATAAGCTTTTTTAATTATTCGCTAGAACATTCTCGATTTTTCTCAATTTTTCTGGATGGCAACAGCAATTACGAGATATTTATTTATTGAATATTAAATGCACGGGGTCTTTTATTTTTACTTTTCCGACGTAGCTTTCTCTTCAAAAATCGTCTGCGTTGCACGGGAAAATAAAGCAATTTTATTTACAATCCCAAATAAAAACCTAAATAAATACGAAATCCGTAACAATATTTATACAAATTGTCTTTCTTTTTTGCAGTCATTACCTAGTCCGGTTTCTAAAAATCCATTAATTCATGAAATCAAAGAAAATTTAAGAAATATAAAGAAGCAACATTGTATTTTGCTACATTGGTTTAAAGCTCATGTGGGCTTTGTCCGCAACGAGAGGGCGGACTTGCTGACTAAGGAGGCGGCTACGGTGGAAAATGAAAATTTTATAGAAATATGCGGTTCAAAAAATATGAAATTAGAGTACTGCAATAAATTCATTCAAAATTTAATGCAAAAATATTATCTCGATAAACGCTCGCAACAATGGAACAATTAAATAAGAATAAGAGCTTATTGAAAAATATCAAAATAGCTCAAAAAATTCCAGTATACTATAATGATATAGATGCAAATCAGTTTGTAACAAATCATGGTAGATTTCCGGAGTATCTTAGTATACAGGAATAACTTAGAATACATGATAGATTTTCAGAGTATATCTTTCTGAAGTAGATTTAGTATACAGAAAAATTCATTATACTTAGCTAGTAATTCACATGGCTCTGCAGGGAACTTCGCGTTTGAATGTAAATTAACAGAATGTGCACGACAACAAAGGAAAATTGCGAAAATATAAATTATAATAAATTACGTAAATCTGCCAAAGAGATTGTAGGCGTTATTAACGGTAAACGGAGTGTATGTGGTGTTTTTATATTGTAAGGTTTATTATACGTTTTCTAACAGTTATTTTAAGTTTTGTATCTTTCCTATCTTATTCTAATTTCAGCTTACAATTTTCTGCCAGAATGTGAATTCAGAAATGCAGAGAATGCAAATGAGAATGAGTACTATTTAAGTCGTGACTTAACCGACTTCAACAGAGAGAGTCTGATTTCCTGACTAGCGCGCGTTTGCCTTCTGGCTACATCTCTCTTAGCTGTTACTACTCTCGGCCATATCTAGGCCCTTGTTAGGCTTCGTCGATTCAATTAATACTTAGGGGCCAACTAGTTAGATTGTGATAGCTTCGGCTATATTTATTTAAGAGCTTTAGTTAAGCTAATTTTAGTTCAAATTCTTAATATTTAAGTTCAAGCCGAACTGGTGGCTTTATTGTAAACTTCCAAGCCGGAACTGATTGTAAATATATTGAGTAATAAAGGGTTTCAAACCCTTCTGAAGTCTTACGTATTCTGTTCACACACTTAAGCGATTATTCCCTTGTTAAATGTTCGTGGGGTTTGAAGTTAGAACTTAAGGATTTAAAGAATTGAACCCTACAATATAATCAAAATGTATTAACTAAAAATTGTCTTTTATTGCCTTTTTATTCGTATTTTAGTGATATTCGAATTTTATAGAATTGATCTAGAGTTTTTACTTGTAATTTTATTCATTTCGATTTATTGAAATATTAATGATTTTATGATTTGTGATTTCTTTAATTGTATATGTCCTTGTTTCTTTTTACTTGATCTGTGTTAATTGTGTGTTTATAGTTTGTGTTTTAATGTTGTGATTGTGCTTGAATTTGGTTTTTTACTTTAGTATTTACTTTTCTCTAAATGTTTGTATCTGTCCTTTTCCTTCACTTTTATGTGTTTAATTATTATTAACGCATGATTATTATCATTTAGTTATTTTATGTCTTATTTATTCTCCTTTGTTGAATTGGGCTTGGCCTGTTATGACTATAGGACGAACTTGTTTGGTTAGATGGGCCGGCCTGCACCCACTTCTGATTCACATCCCTCATAGAGTATAATAAAAAATTCAAATAAAAATATATAGCATTACTACTTGCCTACTGATCCGAAAAGTCCGATTATGTCTAAATACCTATATTTGAATAATGCTATATATAAATCTAATACATATCCTAAGTCGCTCTTTCGAGACATGGAAAACGCAAGTTGAATTTCGCCAATTAGCCCAGTAGAACGGGAAATAAGAAAAAAAATTTTTTTTTGCAGTTTACCTTATATATTCTGACTCTTTTCCTTCTCTTCACCTTTTGAGCAGTATTACCAGCAGCGACATATGAGTAATCGAAACTCTGTTAACTGTCAGTTCGTTTAGAAATAGGAGTATCGATGTCCTTTTTGCTTATGTGCGTGATTATCATAGATTCTATGGAAATGAAAGGGTTGATTTCTTAGCTAAATATGCTTTAAATACACCTACAGATATCAATATTAGTATTCCAAAGAGGTATTGGAAGTCCTTTTAGTATAAAAGGCTTTTATCTAAGTAGAATGAGGAATATATTTATCCTGTAATGCTGAAGGCACAAAAAGTTCTTTCTTTCTATTTACCGTAGACTGCATTCCAAGTCCTTATTAATTTAAAATTACCTCACTTTTTATGTATCTGGTTAAGGTAAATTTGCAAGTTGACTATTTTGCTTCAATGTAAGGTCAAATAATTTATGTGAATGTTCAAAAAGTGTATCTTAAGATGCGCAACATTTAATTTTTTCGGCCGTACCCTCGATGACCCTAGATTATGCTTGCAGAATGATTTGAAAAAGCTTGGCATGACTTGGCCATTGAACTTACCTGTTTTTGAGAAGTCTAGACTGCTGTTCTATATTTTTTTGTCTTTTTATTTATGATTGTAATATTTAAAGTTTTAGTTAACTTACTTCTGTAAGCCCCGTGTTGTAAGTTTGTGGTGCACAGGGAGATTGTATGTGTTCAAAAAAATTGTTCATGAACACTGTAAGTTTTCTTTCAACACGGTTACGATGAAAGGATTCGTCGTCCACCAGCGGATAAGCGGTAAAATATCTGAATATTAGGAGTGAACCCGGGTTCAAATCCGAGCAAAAAAACTGATGTAATTGACGTTTTCGTGATTTTTTACTTTCTTGTAGGAAGTAAAAAGGAAGTATTGTAATCGCAAAAAATTTAGGGTATCATATTTCAAAGAAAATACAAATTTTGACAGCTGTCGAAGGCAATTTAGCGATGTTTTTGCGTGACAACTGTAACCGTAAGGACAGAATAAAGGACTCTTTTCCCCAAACGAATTGTAAAACTGATTTAAAATGGATTTAGAAGAGATTTTTTTAGTGGTGTCTGTACGTACGTATGTATCTCGCATTACTCTAAAACGAGTTTCTGTATAGGTAAACACTTTGAAGTTTCTGTATAGGACTGATATACTATGTAGTTGTGAACCTCCCTCTTTTGGTGGCAATCGGCTGCACTAAAAGTATATGAATATACACTGGTGTCCAAAAGTTAAGCATAATTGATAATTCTGTGAATAAAGAAGGAACTGTAAA
>KK117774.1:76677-92841 GCA_000611955.2 Stegodyphus mimosarum | reverse complement strand
AAAAACCGCACTGAGAAGATATAAAGCAAATTGGACACAAATTCATATGCATACAGGTTTCAACGGAAAATGCAAAATTTTACATTTTGGCTGCCAATGAATGAACGGTTGTCGCTACAGCGCATTTGATCTGCGCAGCTGGCAGTATATTTAAGAGGAGAAATTACCATTCCAGATCATAAATTCTTCACGAATTTCATTCCTTGTACTCTGGTAGACAGTAACTATGCCTCGCATACAGGTGTACGAACGATATGCGCAGATGTCGGAATTTGACAGAGGTCGTGTAGTTGGGCTCTAAGAAGCCGGTTGGTCTTATTGGCGAATAGCTTGACATTTGAGCAGGAGCGATGCCACTATTAGGCGATGTTGGCAGGAATGGGTGAACCATGGCCACACGCGGCGTCAAGAAGGAAGCGATAGAGAAATGACAGAACATGAAGACCGAGCAATCGTCAGAGTGGCATTCACAGCACCAGATGCATCATTATCTTCGATTGTATGTGCAACTAGTCCCTTAATGACGGCAAGGACCATTCACAGAAAGGGAGCTGAGCTCACGGCGCCCCTTGCGCCGGCTGCCATTGACCTCTGTACAACGTCAAGCCTGTTTGCAGTGGTGTCAGGCTCATCCGCACTGGAATGTCACTGACTAGAATAGAATAGTCTTCAGTGATGAGTCCCGCTTTGAACTGAGCCTCAATGACCAGTGAAGGCAAGCCTGGAGATGCCCTGGACAGCGGTGTGATACCAACCTGACTGTCTTCCGGCAGACAACCAGGAATGATGGTCTGGGGTGCCATTTCATTTCATAGTAGGACCCCTTTGGTTGTCATCTGTCGCAACCTTCCAGCACAGCGGTTCGTCGACGAAGTTCTAAGCCCGTTGTGTTGCCCTTCATGTCACGCCACCCTGGGGTTACATTTCAGCAAGATAATGCCCGCCCCCACATTGCACATGTTTCTACTGATAGCCTTAGTGCTTGCCGAACATTAACTTGGCCAACAAGGTCGTGAGATCTCTCTCCTATTGAGCACATTTGGAGCATTATGAGCAGGGCTTTCCAACCAGCTTGGGATGTTGACGATCCAACGCTCCAGTTGGACAGAATTTGGCATGATATCCCTCAGGAGGACATCCGCAACCTCTATCAGTCGATGCCAAGCCGAATAACTGCTTGCATAAGGGCTAGAGGTGGACAAATGCATTACTGACTGTTTCACTTTGTAAAGCTCTATCACTTCAATAAATCATCCAATTTTTCTCAAACTAATTATTTGTTTTTCTGTACATGTACATCACTTCTACCAATTTTCGTCCTATTTGGATAACTCCTTCTTGATGCGTCGTTTGTTTTTTGTCTAAGAGTTTATTTTAGTTCCAAGAAAATTTTTTTTTTTTTTTTTTTTTTGTATAAGAGTGTATTTTATAAAAGTATACTTACTGCAATAAAATATATGAAGGTACATAATACTTTTAATTATAAGAGTTTTTATACATAAAATTTCAAATAAAAATAGTAGTATTAGAAGAAATATATAAAAAAAAGTCATAATATGATTTCTGTAATGTAACTTTAAGTGTATTATGCTGTATTATGTTGCTAAGAAGTATTATTTGAACAGGAAATACATGTTTATAAAAGCATCAATGACACAAAAGGAGATTTCACATTGGATTTGAAATCTGTGCCAAGACTACACACTTTAGTTCTGTATTATAGTGCAATACCTTTGCTGAGATCTATTTGGTTTCCAGAGAGTTTGAATTCTGTTACTGACCTAACAATTTACAAAAGTGGCATAGAAGAATTTGAAAATAAAGTTTTCCAGAACTTAATTAATCTAGAAGAATTATATTTGAGTTCAAACAAGCTGCAAAATATCAGCCGATCCTTGTTGCCAAAACCTGCCAATAATTTAAAAACTTTGGATTTCAGGTATGTCATTTATTCAATACGATCTAAATCATGCAATAATCATTGGTGAAATTGATGTTATTTATCTTATTTAAAGAGACTGCAGTGTAAATATAAAAAATGTATAGGTCATTCCAAAATAACATAACTATATAAGGTATGTATTGATATATCTATTATTCTGGAATGACATTTTGATTAGCTTTATTATTTTTTGTACTTTAGTATAAATTCTTCTCTTGCACTTTAATAAGCACTTTTGCATAATTTTTATCAAAATAATCTTAACACCGAACTTCCTGCATGCATTCTTATGCCATTTTCTTTAAAAGTTGCAATTAATGGTAAAAAAATATATAAATATAGGAATATGTGCCTAATTTTTACAGAAGGAAATGTTATATTCTTTAAAGTATGGCAATTTTTTATGAATAATAAGAAATAGAAAATTAGTTCTAGATCTTAAAATCTGTTAAAAGTTACGTTATATGAGTTTAAACTAAGCATACAGTTATATTAATTTAGATTAATGTTAACTTAGTTAAAAAATATACAAACTCACAGCAGACTTTTAATTTTAATTTGCAATTACCCATTTGTTCTTCATTTTTTAAATCTGGATACTTCCTTGTTCTGTGTTAAAAACAGTAACTATTGATGAATCTAAACTGCATCATTTCGAAATTGATGTTTATCGTAAGATCTTACATAACCAGCAATACAGATATCCTTTATCCAATCATAAATCAAGATTTCTATTAAAGAATAAAAATAATTTAGCATTTTCCTACTGTTCTGTTGAATGCATAGTCATTCTTCTGCTTTGTTTGTTGCCTGCTAGGATGCTGTTGCTTACATCTCTCTCTACCAACCATTGTATGTTCTAAGATGTAAATTTTGAAGATTGGATACATAGGATTTGTATATAGCTGGAATAACTTTTCACTATTAGTTAGTTCAATAAATTCAACTGCAAATGGTTCAACAGTTTCAGTATCAGTTATCATGAGATTTACGATGAAAGACACATTGTTACACTAAATTTCGTCTTGCTTCTATCGTACACTGAGACAATTAAGCCTGAATTATATTGTTTTAGTTATTTATTATACTTACATCTATTTCTTGCACATGCTTAAGGTATACTTGTTCTGAATAAAAATTTTCGCATATACTTAAGGTTTATCAAGGGCCAGCACTAGATATGTTACTGCCTGATGCAGCCTCTGCAGGTCCTAAATTCTGCTACCAAGCACCTCCCTAAGTTCTAAAATTTGGCCATCACTAAGTTCTGGGTCTCAGTGCTTTTCCTAAATTTTAAAAATTTTGTTCCTCCATACTTCTCTAAATTCCAGAAATTTTGTTTGAATTCTGCCACCTGGTGTGGCCATATGAGCTCTGGTGCCGGTTCTGGATTTATGTGAATAACAAATCAATTATTCTTTATTCAGATAGCACTAACTGTAAGCTTTTAGCCTATGAGTATCATTAACAAAATCTATTTTTTAACATATGGAAAGAAATTTTTGTTAACATTTCTCATTAACATTTTTTAGCGCATTTAACTTAAACCTGTAATCATTGCCAAGCATTATGTCAATGCAAAAATGTTTAGGCATCGCTACTACAGTTATTACTCAAGTTCGTTGTGTGCTGATAAATATGCGGTGATGAAAGCAAAATATAATAAATAATAATTCACCAGTTTGGCATCAGGGATACAAAATATTAGTTGGTGTAAAATCAACAATGTTTCTATATAGAATGTTTCAGTTTGAGATGCATGCCAAGCAGATAAACCTAAAAGAAGGGGAAGAAAAAAAATTGTTGATGGCTTTGAGGTCCAGATTTTAGGTCTTTCCAGATATTGGACATCTGGATCTCGGACTTTGTACTATAGTAGGTTGGTTACATCCAAAATCATCAAGACAATTCTAGAGACAGTTTTTAGAATTTTCAATGATGGACAGTGTATTGATTATTTAAAAATTGTCGAAGATATGGCCAGTATTGAACTCAGAATCATCGTAAGTGGTACTGGTGATCCAGATATCACTGGATTTGCAATCTCATTCTTTTTTTGGTGAATTATTCTGTACTAGACATCAATAAAAGTAATTTTTTGTAGGTTAAGATTCAAAAGATTTGAATGATAAGAAAAACTTTTATGATTCAATGTTGGGAATTCAAAACCATTCTGAAGATTCAAGAGATATATGGAATCGACTGCTTCAACTTTAGAAAAATAAAATCTAACTTATAATCCAATTTGCATCTAATGAATTGATTCAGTTTAAAAGTTACATTTGATCTCAGTATTTTGGTCCTTATGTTAATTTCCTTTGTAGGAAAACAAAATTATTAATTTTTATGAAAAAAATCAGAAAAGGTAATAGTGTATTTTACAATATTTTCCCCCCTCAAATAAAAAAAATTTCACTGTGTGCACTGTTCCATTTCATCACTTATTTTATTCTTTCTAAATGACTATGTGTGAGTTAAAAATAATAAAAAACACTAAATTGATAAAAATAAAAGAAAACACTAAATTTATTTTTAAAATTAGTGATTTATTCTTCACTCAAATAAAAATCTTTTTTAGTTATTATATTTTTCTGATTTCAATTTACTTCCGTTAAGTCAAACAACAATTATAAACAAATGGATATAAAAGAAAATGCTTGAATTTTCCCTTGAAAGATGAATGTTCAATTACATTGTACAGTAGTTTCAGATTTGCATTTTATTGGTGCATAGCTAAACACAAAGCAAGAAAAATGAGATTTGTTTATTTATATTTATATGTAACTGTATTAATTTAAAAAAATGCAATTTGCTTCAAAAATTTCTTTCTACTCAAAATCCAGTTTCATTACTTTTTAAACAATATTAATATGGAGTTCTGGCTCTTGAGCATTCATGAAATTTACCGTGCTGCTCCTTAGTCAGGAAGTTAGGCCGCTCCCTACGCATATGCATAAGAGGCACATGTATGTGTGTATGTGAGATAGATTTGTGTATGTAATATTAATATCAGCTAGTCTTTCTTTTAAGATTTTCTGTCCTTACAGATAGCGCTTAAATGCTGTTTCTTTGCTGTAATTAAATAATGTAATAAAAGTGCTTTTGTAATATTTTACAATTACACTTTTTTGAGTAGACATGTGGGTAGACTTTGTATCTAATGCTTGAATAATAAATTGACTACAATTCTATTTATCTATAATACTACATTGGTTTTAAGATGTATGTATGTTTTATGATGTACATAAATGTAGTTTTGACTTACTTGTAAATAATTTACTTCTAGTGATAATATTATCTCAACTGTGCCTGAAGATTTCTTTGATGAGATGATGTCACTTGAAAAAGTTTCCTTTCGTAATAATAGAATAAGGATTCTTCCAGAAATTACATGGGGCAGTATGTGGTCACAGCTTAAAGAGCTTAGTCTTGATGGTAAAAGAGTGTTTATTATTTTTTCTGTCATTCTAATTTAACAGCGTATTAATAATACTTTACACTGATTAGAGATATTATCAAAATGTTTATTGTTTCTTCATGCTGCTTATTTTTGTCATCAAATTGCATGAGGCATTTCTGCTTAAGTTCGTTGAAATGCTCTTTACAGGAGCAAGAATCTTCAGTTATTTTCAACATTTAAATCTATACTAAAATTTTGATATTGTTTGAAGATTCATTACTTCAGATTTCTTACTCTAGATATGCTGGGCAGTTGTCTAAAATTAGAGCATTTTCCATACTTATGAAATATACTATTATGAAATATTGTATCAAGTTTGCAAATATATTTTTTAAATAGCATATTATTTATCCATATACTCTTTTATTATTTCTGTATTCCTAAAAGAGTAGTTTAGCATTTTTTAATGTAAAGGATTTATTTTTACTTTTGTACACAAGAAGAGATAATTTTTTCAGAACTGCTACTATTAATCTGAAGGAAGATTAGGAAGTTATCCTTAATTTTCTTCCAGAACAAGGCTGAATGTCTTGTTTCGTTAAGATTAAAGTAATGATTTTGAGTAATTTTCATAATTGCATTCCCCGTGCTCTTCATTCAGAAGCATCTTTTGATTTATCTGCAGCTCCTTCAAAGATATTTTTGAACTAGGTATTATAATGAGATGAAAAATCTTGTTGAATCTAGATATGTTTAAAAATAGATGGTAAACAAATAAAACCATGTGGTGGCAGAGGGAAGAGAAAAGACAATAAAAATTGGTATAACTTTCGTATGTATTACAACAGTAATTCTTTTGAAGATTGGCTATGTTTATTGTAGTGATTCTTTATACAAATCATGTATTTAACAATTTGGTTTGAAGTATCTTTAGTTTTTGATCTGTGTAATATTTGAATGTAAAAAAGCTTAACAGAAGGTCTTTTCTTAGTTCAGATATTTAACCATTTTTTAAAAGTATCTTTAGTTTTTGATTTCATGATTTCTGAAGGTAGAAGAATTTTTCTAAAATCACATAGCTTCTGGGGAAGAAATAGTAGAAAGCAGGGAAGACTATATGTAAAAAGCCATCTTTTGGAATTTTGCTTTGAAAATAGCTGTTTCACATTATTGTAACAAAATTTATCAATTTAACATCCAAGTAAGTAAAGATTTTAATGTTTCATTTTGAAAAATACATTTCAGTGTCAAAGTTATTTATCTTTGCATAAAAAATATGGGGAGATTTCTGAAAGTAATTTGTATGAAGTTAATGAGGTAGTAATTAATAATAGAATATACACATGTGCACACATTTAGAGTAGAACTGCAATCCATCTGAATTATCAGAAAATTCATATAATTATTGCAGTGCTTCTCCACCTCTTTTACCCTATGCACCCTTTCACCATTGCTGAAGTATCATTAACCCGCTCTCCTTTTCCAAACTTGAAAAATACATATACATTTTTTAGATTATTTTTAATGGGTTTTATAAATTCAACTATAAAAAGTATAGAAAATGTTTTTAAATGCCAGAACTTGAATATAAGTATTTTTTTAAACAGCTAATTAAAGACTAACCTCATACTTCCCTGAAATTATGAAACATCTAAGGGGGAATTCTTCCTTAATAAACTCTAAACTATTTTTTTTTTTTTTTTTTTTTTTTTGTGAAATGTATATTCTCTAATGCTAGTAAGAAAATTTAATTTTTTCATTTATATTATTTTAACTCAACCATGATCACTCGGTTGCAAATATACCTTTACAATCAAGGCGGGGAGAAAATGGCATTTTATCCAAATGAATGCCATGCAAAAAAAAAAAAAAAAAAAAAAAAAAAACACAAAGCACAAAAAAAAAATACTACTTTTTTAAAAAAAAAAAAAAAAAAAAAAAGACATATAACTACAGGCTAGCAAAAAGTAATTAACTGTTGTTAGCTGCCTATCACAACCAAAAATAATTTATTACTGTTATGTTGTATGTTATAAAACATAATAGTTGTTTCATTTATCTTCTTGCATTGTTTAAATAGTAAAAAATTAAAAAGTCCACAAATAAATTAACAGAAATCATAGTTTACTACTGACTGTCAGAGCAGAACAAGTAAGCTGGGTAACTGGAATCCAGATTATTGAAGCTCCACATTTAGATATGTGATATAAAAAATAAGTTGAGGTAAAATATTAACTTTCATTTGCCATGGCCCTTTAAATTCTCTATTTAATTATTTCCCCTTTCTCTTCTGTAGACAGTAACTATTTATAATGAATCATCTATACTGTGTCATTTCAGAATTAATCCCAGTCATATGATTCTTACATAATGTTAATGATACACTTACTTGCATAACACTTCAGCCAATAGGTGATTTTAAACTTGGAACTGAAATTTAAACAATCAAAATGAAATTGAACCAAAGCTGAATTAGTCTTATTCGAGTCTTTGGAGTATTGTCTGCACATTCCTTCTCTGTATCTCTGTCTTGCAAGCTTGTTGTCCACTATACTTTTCTTTCTTCATATATATATTTAAAAAAAAATGTAAAAGATGTCATTGTAACTAATAGTTCAAGAACACGTGTGCATGTCTTACATTGGTTTAGCTGTGTACGTCTTCAACAGAAATGTTTTATGAACAATAAAAGAACATTCCAGCTGGCAGTGATGCTGCACTACCTTCATGTTATCTCCATTATAAGTCTTTTCAACATCTATATTTTCTAAATTATTACTTTTATACTTTGCATAATTATTAATATTTAAATACAGTACAAAGTTTGAAATCCAGTCATCTAATATCTGTACTTCCAGAGCATTAGAATTTTTTTTTGTAAAATCTAGGAAAGGATAATATGATAGCAAAACAAAAAGCAAGTGTGCAGTAAAAATGCTTTTCCACTTGACTACTTGAGATTCCTGTATGCCACTTTAAGACAATACACATATTGATGGATAGTTTATACTCTTAAAACCAACATTCAGTGCTAATTCTTAGCAGCTCTTTCCAGTTGCCTCAATTAATCCCATGAAGAGGCCTGGTAGACTGAAAATTCCTGAGGGCTAGAGGAGTCACTCTGGTCTCTGAAAATCCCAACATTGTGAAAAATGATCTGATCAGCCCGAGAGAAAGATGAAATGAAGAGGGAGATGCGCATCAACGTTTGGAGGGTAGGGATTCCAGAGGAACTGCTGGGATTTTGATCTCAAGAAAGTACCAGGAGAATTGGATTACTGTTTCTTAAGCTGCAGCATAAAACTGAGCAAAATATATGAGGCAATAAAGTGGTGAGTCCAATATTGAAATAAGTACTTATTTACTTTCAACACTTAGCAGATCATCATATGGCACCATTCGTTCGGTAGCTTTGCATTTTGCTGTTGTTTCCTAAAGAATGACAATATGATTCGCTTTAGTTGTGACCATACTTTCTGTTCCTGAGTGGTTTTTGTATCTGACTCAAACAATAATGGTAGTTCTAAAACATATTTATTTGAAGTTGGGTGTTGCTTATACAAGTTTTCTTTTGTTGGAAAAGTAATAAGGGAAGAGAAAAGAATTACATGTTGAAGAATTTAAATACAGTTAACACAGCAAATTGTCCTCTTCCTTATCTTTCTTACTAGACCCAGCTTATTATTTTTTGCAGGCTATTATTATTGCAGCTATTGTATGAAAATTAAAGTTTGAATTATTTTTCATGTTGAAAAGAATTTCTATTTCACAAGTTGTATCAGGATCTGCAAAGCAAAAGCATATTTTGTCCTTGCTTTTTGGAGATGTGGCATACACAGGGGTTAAGAAAGTGCAATTTAAAAACTAAGCAGAACAGTAACCGTATTTTGACATAGATTTCTGAACGCTATAGATGTCAATTTTCCAATTAATAGAATTTGAGAAAATGTGGAGAAATAATAATAAATGAAGATGATATACAGAAGTTTTCCATTGTGATGAGAGAGCTCAATTTAGCAATCAACTAACTAACAAACAGTGAAAACACTATTACCACTAGTGAAGAAAGTTACAAAGAGGTTTTCTGATAGTGAAAAATGTTTCGATTTATTGTTTAGTGAGAATTCTTGGCACAGCAAGTTCAGGACTTGAAGAGTGAAATTTTATACCTGAAGAAGAAATTGTCTGTCTGTAAAAAAGAAAGTATTAAACCAAAAAATGAAGCAACTACATTGGAAGAAATGTTTAGAAAACAAAGAAGTAAATACAAGTTTTTTTGTTGGTTAATTTTAGTTCCCTTTAGTTTATAAATGCTTCATTATTTCATAAAAAGTATTCTATGTTTTTATAATTTCTATTTGTTATCTGCCTAGATTTCAACTGATGATCCAAGGTTAAAAAAATTCCGACATCCGGAATTGCCAAAGTGTGGACGAGTTCGGATCTTGGACTTTGTACTGTAGTTATTAATGAAATGATGATAATAAATAAGTACACAACTATATATTGGGTTTAATAAAAGTTTCCCACTACCACAAATATTATCTGCACAAAGAGTTTGCATTGCCCTATTTAATCATATTTTGTCAAACGATTTTTGACATTTGAAAGAAAGGGACTTGCTTTACAACACTGTGTTGTGAAATTTGTAAAAAAAAGTATCATTGTCATTAAGTACAAGGTGTCTGAAATGGAACTATCACACTACCAGATTAGAACCATCATTTACTTCCATTTCTGTTGCAAAACATCAGCTACAGAATGTCATCAAATCATGCATACAGCTTTAGGTACTAATGTTGTATCATATGACGCTGTGAAGGTTTGGACCGAAAGTTCTAAAACAAGGACTATGACATTCAAGAAGCAGAGTGCTCTGCCTGGCCTATGGATGTTGATGAGCCCCGCCTGTGAGAGCTTGTGGAAGAATTTCAGTATGAAATCACTTGAGAACTTGCTAAGGAGTTTGCCATGCCCATTAGTCGAACTATGCATCGCATAAACTTGGTGTACAAGTTCAGTCTCTGAGTTCCGCATGAGCTGACTCAAGCAGATAAGGACACATGTGTTCGGCCCTGCACTAATTTGCTCCGAATATCAACACAAGAAAAAAATTCTGAACTGGATCGTCACTTGTGACTAAGTGGATTTACTTCAACAACACAGACTGGAAAGGGGGTTGGTCTGCATCTGATGACCCCATCGGCAGCATCACTAAGTGCAATTTGACTAACAGAAAGATCATGCTTTGTAAAGGTAAAACCCTTGACATTAAGGTGTACAACGAGATGCTAGTCTGTGTTCATGATGCTATCAAGGAAAAACGTTGAACTGAGTTCCAGAGTATAAAGGTAATGTTTCATCAAGATAATGCAAGACCACATGTGTCTGCATTCACTGCCTGGACTCTGTATGGACTTGAATGGGATCTTTTGCTACACCCACCATATAGCCTTGACATCACTCCTTTGGACCTCTAACTTTTTCACATCTGCAGCTACATCTTGCGGGTGCTATGTTCCATTGTGCATGTCCAAAATGATCTGTTTTTGGACTCGCGCTGACCAAGCTTCTGGGCCAAAGGAATACAAAGATGGAATACCTATCCACACTAAAGATACTGCTTTCATGTTTTTTTTTCTTTATTGTTATTATTATTATTATTATTATTATGAACGTTTTGTGGTGGAAAACTTTCGTTACAACCAGATATTAAAATCAAACAAATTTTGAACAACCATAAACCTACAGTTTAGAAACTACTGTTTAAACATGGCATATATGTTTAATATGAATTTTCGTGACGTATAGTAAATAATTAAATTATTTATATTATTATGCTCCCATTTTTTTGTGAATGCTAGAGTTAAATTTTTGAATTTATAAACGCAGAAGTAGAACAAAAAGCAGATTTTCACATATTAATAGCTTGCGAATTCTAAAATGTGTTTTAAACTTCACACATTTACTTATTTGTTCGTTTGTCCATCTTTTAATACTTATTTCTTTTTAAGGAAATCCTTTGGCATGTGGTTCTGAAATTGAATGGATGTTCAACACTAGAAGACCTTCTGCACTCTTTGGTAGCTGTGCTGAACCCCCAGAAAGGAAATATCAATATATGCAGTATATAATTGATGAACACAGTAGAAGAAAGGACTTAAAATAAGTTTTTCATTTCTTGAAAGCAAAATACTATGTTTATTGTTTTAGGAGAAAAAACATTTTGAATAAAATATGTTTTTAAATGAGTAATTTATACTATTTCATGGTATACATGTGGAAATGAACTGAAAAGTCTTTCACTTTTCAGTTCATCACTTTCATATTATTCATTTGTTGTCATTGAATATGTTCTGTAGTGAAAAGTATTTCTATGTGCTACTAATTTTTTCATGTGCAAACGATTGATTGGAGTGCAGTTTTATTGTTTACATCCAGAGCATGTTACCTTGCTAGCGGTTGAGTAGTACTCCCGCACATAACAGTTCCGTACAAATCAAAAAGCGGCCAGAGTTTCATATAAAAGCAACATTCATTGCTGAATGGATGAAAGAAATTTGTATAGTGGCATTTCTGCACAAATCATAAGCTACTGAACTACAAAAATATAGATTGTAGTAAAGAATGCTAAGTACCTTAACCGTAAAATTGTCAAAATGTCGCAAAAATATAACACACTTAAGCGGAATTTTCTTATAACTGGTATAAGTGTGGAAACTTCTATACTTCTTTTGATGCCCTTGGATAGTGTATCTGTTACTTTTATTTTATGTTCCAAATATCAAAATATTTAAATAAAATACATTTTTGTCACCTACATAATATTGTAATATGTTTTTTTTTTTTTTTTTAATTTTCTGAGGAGAGACATAACAGTTGCTCATTTTAAACTCATCATTTTATTTTTATAAAATTGGAAATAATTACTTTGTGTTTATATATCTTAAGTGAAGAAGGAAATTACCTTGAAATTCTGTAATCCTTTTTAAAATTAATAAATATTTAGACAGATAAGCTAATAAGCAAACTTTTCCTTCATTTGTTACCATATATTTGCATAAAATTGTATACAGGAACATTTGCCAATACAATGGAAGTGCCATGTACTGTCAAAGTGATTGTAAAAGCCTGTGAACATTCCACATTATTATGACAGCTTAATACGAATTTGAAAATATCTCTGATTCACGAAGGTGAAAACCTCTGCATATTGCAATCGTAGAAGGTCTTGTCATGAATGGTCATCTTACTAATTCCAAATTGTTAAATGTTTCTTACACAAGTCTTTTCTTTTCAGAAAGTCGAGATTCATGCTCAGTTCCTAATGTCCACAGGTCTCATTCATAGCCAAAGAATAGGTTACTGGAGTAAATTACAATATCTGCTCTGAGTATCATAATTAAAAAGGGCCGAAATGGGTAAAACTGCTAAGAGAAATAGGGTAAAATTACTAAGAGATACAGTAAATTATTCTGCCAGAATATATTTACTAGAAAATTTGAATTTGATAATGAATGTATCCAAAATCGTGTTTCAAGTCAAACGTTTGAAACTTGATGGCTAAATGTAAATATAAAATTATGGATGATAAAATATTTGTAACTAGGCACATAGATCAGGTTAAGTTTTTTAAATAGGGTACAGCATATAAGGGATATCTGCCTAAGGGGAGAGATGCCTTTCAAACATGGAGGACTTTCAAAGGAAAACTGACTTTGAGTGCATATTAAAAAGTAATGCATGTAATTGTCATTCGACTTATATTCATATATATTTCTTATGTAAAAAAATCTGATTTATGCTAAATTATTGTAAATTATTTTGCTTGAAAAATATAGCAAATATACAGAAATTAAAAATTTCTCATGCCGAAAATGAAAAATATTAAGTACATATGAGTGTTTATGTATAATCTTATAAAAAGCATGCATTTGCCTTTAACAAAATACCTATATTTATTAAATTATTTATAAATGTATTTGAAAAGGAAGGATTTATTCATTGATAAAGTCTTGTCAATATGAAGACATCTAGAAGACCTTAACATTTAACATAAATTAAAATTCTCTTGACAAATACATTTATAAAACTATCATTGCATGCATACAGGCTCATAATAGATTGAATCCACACAGAACCAATGCTGACTTCATAAAATTTATTTTTGCCAAATTTACTTAACAGTTCTGGAAAGAGCAAAATCAGTAGTTACTCTACAAACTACTAAGAATGTTAAACACAACGCAATGCAAAGCGCATTTAAAAGGCTGAACTCTTATGGATATCTTATAGTACTCCAAAGTCGCTTTGAACCAACAACTGAGAAAATGATGCTCTCTCCAATCTATTTATAGAGTTTATATATAGTTTCCCTCGGCCGCCGAGAAATCTGTAATACTTCCACTTCTTGAAATTACTGGAAGGCATATACGGTAAAAGTTACACATAAGGGCCAAATACTGTTACAGTTACAAATAGGGATCAATTATTTAGTTATTCAGTTACAATACCAATTAGTTATAAAGGTACAGGATCAAAATGTCGCCAAATGGTCGCGAAGTTTGGCGACTTTTGAGGATATCTCGCCAATTTAGCCAGATAGCCATTTACCTCAATGTTAGACTTGCTCCTTCAATCTTATTTTTCGAGTAGAGCTTCTACTCTTTCAAGAATTTCACGTTACATTGTACAAAATATTTTACAAATTCACATATAACTTAACTGAAATTATTTACGTATGTACAAAATTTATAACACCATTTAAGCTAGAATTGCTCATACTGGAAAACAATCTCTTAAAATGTTTTTTGAAGCACAGTATATGAGATGCGTAGTATTGAAGGAAGTAGTAAAACAGGATTTTTGAAATGTGTATTGTTGAAATCAAGAATGAAAAAACTTTTATGAGCATTAAAATAATTATTTCTTTACATTGTATAATAATTAAATTACAAATTTTAAATAATATTGTTGCGTAGATGAAGTAATTGTACATTGAAGTATGTCTGAATCCTACATCTTACCCACTGAGCCGCGATGTATCCGGTCGAAAGGAACAATTTTCGCTACATTATTAACAGGCTCTTTTATTATTCCTTTCAGAAATATCTATAGAAAGTTAAGTACATGGAAATCAGAATCTTCAGCAATAACGTATTTCACTGTTAAAAAAATGCTCTAATTTGAAAAGAACTAAAGACAGCATTAATTTTAATGTGACTAGGATTTTTGATGATGATCGTTAAAAGATGCCTAAAATCATCTCGTATTTGAGAAAGTATTTCAGAAAGAAGCTCCGTAAATACAAAAGAAATAATATGTAATTTTAATATTAAGAATACAATAAATTTTTATTTTTGTAATCGTTAACCGAATAAAAACGAATTATCTTAAAACTTCTTTCTAATGTAACTAGCGAAAACTTATGAAAATATTTCATTTTCATTCAAATTAAAGCTGTTCTAGGAAATATATAGCATTTAATTCCGTTCAGAATGAAATGTTGTTTAAAAATATATTCTTTCACATACTTACGACTCTTCAAATGTTATAGAAAAAGGAATTATATACATTTATACGTATATTTACGATGCAATTACAAAATGTTTACCTCCGATCATGTGAATGATCTTAATGGCAAGTTACTGAATGACTTAGGTGAACTGAGACGCCTGGGCGGTTGCACTGAATGTTTGGTTACCAAGAGGGTTGTGTTACTGCTTCAAGGGTGTGTGCAGAAAAAAAAAAAAAATTCGGGCGTCTACTGTATTTCCTAACTCTATGCTCCGATCTGTCTTTTGCGAGATAAACCACGTCCGAAATCCTACGACACGTGCACTAGGGCTTAAAGTGGTTGTGACATCAAATTTTATTGGACGTCATGGAGAAAATTTTAATCAAAAAGTCGTGGACAAACTTTACAGGCATAAAGACAGGCCTTGAAATTCATCTATTGTGATCCTAGATGCAACTGTGAGATGAATACTTGCATTTTTGTGAAACAGTATTTTATTTACAACACAAATAATATTAGCAGAAGAGTGCGTACAGGTACGTGCGCTGGCGGCTTGTCCACTGACGTAGCAGTGTGGAAGAGTGATTGGAGCGCCACTCTTTCTGAACTACAATGCGTTCATTACAAAGTCCCCCCCCCCAGTGACGAAGGGAATGACGCAAATACATATACTAACTAAATACTTGAATAGATGATACAAAATGACAAAATACACTGGCATGCAAATATTAAGGATGAAGTTGAAAAATTAGCTTATCAGTGGAACGAAGAGGCAGAGCGAATTGAAAGACTAATCAGGAGATAGACTAGGATCAGGTATATATATACTGCTAGACGTAATGGGGGAGTGTCGGAGGGGTATAATGATAAATGGAGGTGTGTGCTCATCATTTTGGGGAAGCTATTGGGCACACAATATATCATTTTAAATGACGTCGAATTGCTGCATCAGTGTTAAATGTCAAAGAATAAATCTGTTAGACCAGTGGTCCCCAACAACCGGTCCGTGGATCAAACGGCCGCGGGCCACCCATTTCATTGAAACTGAATTTAAATTCCTAGGTTTATACCCCAAATTAAAAACATCTGTGTTTCATTAAAATTAAACTAGACATAAGCAACACACTTCGGGTGTCATTGTCTCCGATTGCCCCCAAATGGAACTCTCTCATTGATTTAACTTTCTAGTAAGTTAAAATGTTAAATCACTTTATATTTATTTTTTGCTGTAACTGTATTTTATTTTGAAGGCATGTATAAAAACAAATTAATAAATCAAAATAATCTAAAATATAATCAACGCCC
>KK117774.1:66460-76480 GCA_000611955.2 Stegodyphus mimosarum | reverse complement strand
TAGCAGTGATCGTCCATGAGCAACCACAGCAGCGAATGACCGGTATATTGTCCTATAGGCAAGAAGAAACAGTCAGCAAACAGCGGGAGAAATCTCAAGACACATAGAACGGGCGACTGGATGACTTATATTGAGTTTTACTAAGACTGCACAATAGTGGTCTGTTTGCACGACGACCTGTACTACACTGGTGTCCAAAAGTTAAGCATAAATTGTAAAATGCGAAAAACACCGAGTAAATATTCGTAAAATTATTCCAAATTTCTTGCGGATATTAATTGGGTGAAGAAGAACTTTGAGTTTATGCAAAACCTTTCAGTCGACTACGTCCTGCGCGAAACACCTGCGCATGACGGAACGCAGAGAAACCGATTCACGCAGCATAAGCAGTTCAGTCAACTTTCGGTATACTGCTGTGTGAAAGAACATTGTTAACCATCAAACAAGGTGAATGATGGCACAAAGACGTCAATTGGAGATGTTTGCGAAAGAAAGAATCGTTGGAATGCTGCAATCCGGACAATCACAAACCGAAGTGTCTCGAATTTTGAATGTGAACCAGTCTGTGATCTCAAGACTATGGCAGAGGTTTCAAAGAACGGGAGATGTTACCCGACGACCAGTATCAGATCGACCAATATATGATCTGATATTGATCATATATTGGTCGATATATGATCGACCAATATATGATCAATATATTGGTCAATATATTGATCATATATTGGTTTTTCAAAAAAAAAAAAACCATCAATTATGCTTGTAGTAAACAGCGATCATCGTTTGATCAAGTATCCGAGTTCGACAGAGGAAGGATAGTGGCATACTGAGAGTGTGGATTAACTTTCAGGAAAATCGGTAGTCGTGTTGGACGAAACCAAACAACTGTATTGTGGATATGTGACCGTTGGATGTAGCAGGGTACGACGGACCGACGTGTTCGACAGCATCCACCTCAGTGCACCACTTCAGTGCACCACCTCAGTGCACTTCACGTGATGACAGGAACATTGTGCGCATGGCTGTGATGGATCGCTCAGTCACATCACGAACCATAGCATAGCACATTCAGTCTGTAACGCATCATCCAGTGTCTGCGCGTACTATTCGGTGACGTTTACAGCACAGTGGTCTGTCCCCAAGACATTCATTGCTTCGTCTACCCTTGATGCAGAACCACAGACGTCTCCGCCGCCAATGGTGCGATGAAAGAAGGATGTGGACGGCAGAATGGAATGAAATTGTCTTTACTGACGAGTCACGCTTCTGTCTGCAACACCACGATGGTCGGATTCGAGTCTGGAGACACCGTGTAGAGAGGATGCTGAAGAGCTGCGTTATGCACCGCCACATTGGTTCTGCACCGGGTATTATGGTATGGGACAGAATTGGATATCACTCTCGCACTCCTTTAGTACGCATTGCCGGTACTTTAAGCAGACAGCGCTACATCTCCGAGGTGTTGGAGCCAGTTGTGCTTCCTTACCTTCAGGGCTTGTCCACAGCCATATTTCAACAGGATAATACACGACCACATGTGGAACGCATTGTCCAAGGGTTTTTCGTCAAACGCCAATCGAATTGGAAATCGAATTGAATTGCTTCCCTGGCCGGCTCGCTCTCCGGATCTTTCGTAGATAGAAAACATGTGAACGATTGACCCAGATTACATCCCAAGGTGTCACATCAGATCAAATTTGGCAACGTGTGGAAGCTACTTGGTCTACTGTACCCCAAGAACAGATCCAAAGTCTCTTTGAATCAATGGCGAGGCGTGTGGCAGCGGTGATCTCCAACAATGGCGGCTATTCTGGCTACTGATTCTGGAAGGAACCACACTTCACAAGTCTATAAGTTTAATCATTTGATACTTGGTCAACATGTTATATACTAAATACATTTTGTTGTGATATCTCTTGTCTTTCTTGGTGTTGCAATTTGGATGGCCAGCAGTGTAGTTTAGTGTATTTGAATATATCGAAACACACTTCCTCTTAGATGCCTTCATAGAGAACTTTATAAAGGAAGCTGCCTTCTATTCACACCACACATGGCGATACACATGAAAACCAACCATATAAATAGTCCACTTGTCTGAGTTAAATCTGGGACGAACTACCAGTATTCAGAGCTATTAACTATTTCGCAAGTGATGGGGGCTAGATGCCAATGAAGATCAGCAATGAATCAGCAGTGCAGAATCTAGAAGTATAGCTCGCAAACAAAGCACATGGGCAAAAAATTTCATCACAAACGCGAATTGCGTAACAAAAATATGTTACATCTATTTTGTGCTTTAACAGAACAAATGACTGCGGATATCATGAATACATCACAAATATATGTACAGATATATGTGTATATTTAATTGTACTGTGGTTTTTGTGAAATGTCGTAATAGCCTGTATTCATCTTATTTAGTTATTGTCTATTTGTTGCATTTAGGATATAATTTTAGTGTCGCCTCTTCCTGTAATTGAACTTGTGGCTAGATAATTTTGCGTATGAGTGCGTATTGCTTGTAAGGAACTGTGGGTCTTTTAAGTTCTGAATCTAGAAAGATTTAATTTGTTAAAACAGCTCAAATAGAATGCGAGATATGGGCAGAAATGCTCCTGGTAGGCCTTGGCGACAAATTTTAAAGATGTCGAAACTTGGCGATTTCTTGGTAACTGCCAAATGCATTTTTAAAGATCAAGGAGTGATTTTTACCAAAGCATATATATACGGGTTTGACTGTCAATAATCGATCATTTTGTTAATCAAGTGTGAGAGACTGGATTCAAAGACAGCGCTCCAAAACGTGCTGAATTGCAGTTTTAGAGTTTACTTTGTAAGTGATATTGATTGCCAGATCTTTAAACCTGAAGCTAAGTGAAAATATCTTAATACTTGCAATTCGAGCATTCAAGAGATGAGAACAGAAACTGTCTCGGTAATAATATGGTCCCTCGCTATGCGTCAGTGTCTAAATAAAAGTGACCATCTAATGTATTAGTCTCATTTTAGACACTATTTTGCATTCTGTTTTTTTAGACACTATTTTTTTCTGTTTTGGATATTCATGTTGTCATAAAAATTAGTCTCGATCAGGAGCGAATACTTTCACTGCGGTGTGATATAAACTGCTGCCTTATATTGCTTGTTCTGTATCTATACTAATTTTCATTAAATTTCATCCGATATTTTTTGAGAAGTTTTGAAGAAAGTTGTTATTCTTTCAATCTTGAACATGAATGCGTATTTTAAGGTAGAAAGCTAACAAGTACTCTGTTATTATAAAATTATTTAAGCCAATGAAACTCAAAAACTTCTTCTATTATGTTCGTTTAGAATTATAGAGGAAACGAATTAATTCTTTCTGGAATAACATCACCGAACACTATGTTTTTGTCCTTCATTTTTATTTTCTTTTAAACGTTATTATTGTTAATGAATGTTGTTAGTTTCATCATTGCATCTGTTTCATTGTAAACGGAAAATGGTCTGCTATATATGTTGTTGCTTTATTATAGAGTCGGTTCAATTATCTTGAAATCTTACTAGAAACTTAAAATCAATACCAATTTGCCTGATTAAATATAATGGCCTGTTTATTATATTAAAAATGATAATTCACTGCACTATCCATTTCAAAGGCAACTAACTTAATTCTGCAATCGTTTTGTGCATGAAACGAGATCTACATAAGCTAATTCGCAGAAACTATGACAACAGTTTCTAAACACATGATTCGCACAATCTTAGACTCATTAGTGTTGCCAGATCAAACATCTCGAATATATCACTTGTCACTGCAGCCCAAAACCGTAGGCCATTTAAAAGACATAAATACTATCCGTTTTCAAATTTTAAACTATTTGCGTCTGAAGAAGAAATAATGTTTGGAATCGACATTATGTCTAAAAGCATTGATAACCCTATCATACCAGCCTTTCATACAAAAACACTTGTTATTGAAACAAGAAGTAAAAATAAGAAACATACCACGGAGAAGGAATTTTACTATCTATTCCTTATAGGTGCTGTTTTTGGATTACCATTTTTACACTCATGCGGTACCAAAGCAAACGAAGCGACTATGAAGTTTCTGAGGAAAGTTTATTTCATTGTTTTCATAGTTTTAAGATTGTTATCATACATTGTAAGTGTTTTATTTATATTGAAATACTTGACTTCAGTTCCTCTTTTAGTCACATATAATTGCTTAACTTTAAGTTCAATTGTCAATCTTCTATGCTTCACATGGAAACGAAAAAATCTGCGGAAAGCTTTAAAACGCTTGGATCAGTTAGCCAATATCTATATAAAACGAGACACAACTGCAGTCAAGAAATTATACGCGCATGCAGGGTTGTTAATTTTCTCTGCAGTTACAAATATTATTTTCTCCTCTGTTCTGTTGTTTTATGACGGACCTTCCATCAATATATGTGTGTTTAGTTATCAAATAAACGACGAAGAAAATTACTTCCTGTCAATTGCCATGCGAATATCTACCATAATAACGTACAATATGAGCACTGCTACAAGTTTTTTTGTTTTCTTACTTTATTACTGCATATGTCAGACATTAAGAGGGATAATTATAAACTTCGCTAAAGATCTCGAACGGACATTTCGTCGAAATCCTATTAAGAAGAATAATTTTTGGCAACTTGCAAAGTTTCGAAAAGTAGTAAATTTGGTGAAATTGATTGAAAATGCTGTTTCTCTTAATGTTTTAATCACATACGGAACCTTACTTCTATGGTTTTTTAATTCCTTTAGTCTATATTGGGAATCCGGTGGACTCTCTAGAATCATATCTTTAAAATGGATGGTATCAGTATCCTTCCCGATGATATTTTACACATTTTATTTCTTAACAGATAGTGCAACGAAAGTACTTAGGGAAGACAAAGCATTGAAGAGTACCTTAATGATATTATCCGAAAGGCTACTACTAAAATCGCCAAGTAACACTGAAATGAGCAAATTCATATTACTTCGAGATAATATAATATCTACTAACATTTCGCTTACTGCTGGAAATGTCTTCATTATCACCGATTCTTTGTTCCTTAGTGTCATTGGTATCATGACAACCTACAGTTTATTTGTCATAGAATTTAGTTAAAGTGGATCTGAATTTAAAGTGGAAGTGACTCTTAATTCAATAAGGAGTGTTTGTAAGCTCTGTTCGGTGTAGCAGAACATTTGAAATAAAAAACATCAAAATCAATCTTTTGAGAGGAACTTACGTGGCAGATCCTGAGTCATGAAGATAGAAAACGTTCTTTTCGTACGGAAATGCTTTAAAACTGTGATTTAGCTGAGACTTTTTTTAACGATTCTGGAACAGTTTTATTTCCTTGTATGAAGCAAACAAAGTATTGTAATCGCGAAACATTTCGGTTATCAGATTTATGGACGGAATATGCATTTTAACTATTTTTTCCCTAACGTCTGCACGTATTAACAGAATAAAGGACTTTTTATTCCGAAACTGGTTGTACAATGGGTTCAAAATGGATTCTGCCGTAGAACGTTGAAATTTCGTACCTGGGACTGCTATGACATCTAGTTGTGCAACTCCATTTTTTATTGCGATCGGCAGTACCAAGAGTGTGTGCATATATACATGAATACAAATATATATATAATGTGATATCTATATCTATATATATATATGTATAAATTATAATTTTAAGATTTACATATTTTTTGTCTTACATATTTGTATGTATTACTTACTCCTTTCATCGGCTTAAAAGTCCTCACCTAGCCTTTAATTTTTGCAAACATTGTCATACACTTCCAATTATAAAAGTGTTTTAAATGGCGAAAATATTCTTGTTTTGACACAGTCAAATTTAAAATGGAAAATAATTTTGATCAAATCTAACTTTAGGCTACACAAACAATTCATTATTTAAATAATATACAAAGTTACAAGTTAAGTACTTTATTAACACAGACAAGGGGAATGAGCGAACGCACCACACGCCCGCTGCGTACATTCAACTACCAACTAAACTAAATTTGGCTCCTCCCACAAGAGGGCGCTATATTAAACCGAACATCCCGGCTCCCATTGAAACAAGTTTCAATTATGCTATAAAATTTTACTATGAAATTCAAGTTTACACATACATATGAAATACACAATGAGATGCAATTTAACACAAATTATTTCAATTACAGTTAAATTCAGTAGCATATAGTAACAAAAAAAAATGTCACATATAAAAATTTATTACACTTGCACTGAAGGAATAATGTCCATCCATAATATGAAAATTTTATGTTTGATTGCTGTCCTGTATTGGCAACATACTTAATTTTGTCACAGGCCTTTTAAAGAGACCCTTTGAAGTGCGTACACTAACTATTCATAACTATTTTATCGACTCCGGGTATAACTTCTTCAGCTTGACGTAAAACACAGTGACAAATAGGGAAGTTGTGTTCCCTCACGAGCACCATAGTTCCGGATTTAACGTTATCATTTTTAAACTGTCATTTCGTACGCTCATTGAAGTTGCGATAAATAATCCCGTTGCCACCTTTTCCAAATATTTGGAGTCATTTTGGTGACTCTTTCCATCTGAACAATCTGTTGTCATATTTATTTATAATTTGTGTTCTACAGGATCTGTTATAAAAAGGCCAATTAAAAGAATGTCCAGGTGTTAATGCATTAAAATCACGGGCATCTGAAGAGAGATGTGAAACTGGTCTGAAGTTTAATATTCCCTTCATTTGGGTTACTAAAGTTAAAAATTCTTCAATAGTTAATTTTGAATTCTCAGCCGCTTTTTTTAAATGCGTTTCGAAGGATTTAACCCCGCCTCCCAAAGCCCACCAAAATGCGGTGCCCTTGGGGGTATAAATTTGCACTCAATCTTCTCTAACAACAAATAATCAGTTAATCCTTGTTCTGTTACTTTCGCTGATTTAAACAGCTTGTTTAATTCATTTCATGCTCCACGAACGTTTGTAGCGTTATCGCTAAATATGATTGAGCTTTTCCCTCTCTCCGAGAAAAATCTCTTTAGGGTAGCAATTAACGCCTCCGAAGATAAGTCTGAGACAATTTCTAAATCAATTGCTCTTGTAGCAAAGCACACAAATACTGCAACATACACTTTTTGAAAAACTCCTTTTTTTATTTTTTGCCTTTGCAAGAAACGCACCAAAAAAATCGAGTTCACACTTGTTAAAGGTTGTTTCAACTGTCACCCGCTCTGCAGGCAGATCACCCATTATCTGATCTACTGGTAAAGGTCTGTGTTTGAAACACTGTACGCATTCAAGTACTATTTTTCTAGCAAGATTCCTACAGCTGATGGGCCAAACTTTTTGTCTAATAGTACTCAGTAAGGCTTCTGGTCCAAGATACAAATATTTCAGATAATAATAATACATGATCAAATAAGTCAGTCAATCTGTGTTTAGCTGGCAAAATGATTCGATATTTATAATTATAACCTATCTGAGAGTGCGCAAGCATGCCAAACGCGTAAGATTCCATCGTTATTGATGAATAGATTTAAAGATTTAAGCTTGCTCCTACGAGGCACCTGGCCGTCTCTCTTAAGTGACTCAATATCAGAATAAAACTCAGCTTTCTACACTTCCCTAATCAATGTTAGCTCGGCTCGTTTCCTGTCGTCTAAGGATATAGGACCTCAAACCCTTTCCTTTGTAGAGACATTAAGGTTATTTCGAAGCAGGAGACATGAAAAATGAGCAACGCCTTCGCCGGGAATCGAACCACGGACTTATCGGTTACGCGTCGAGCATGCAGACCACTACACCACGAAGGCATGCGAAGAAGGCGGGAGAAATACCTTATACCTTATTCCTAATGATGCTGAAGAACCTAAAAATAAAACTACAAATTTTGATTAATTTCATAGAAATATTTGTCCGATTTAAGAAAAAGGCAAATCTAGCATTATTTTCTAACATTGCAAAATTAGAGTCGGGTAAACATTTTAGTTCCTTGGCATAGTCATTATCAGTTCTCGGTTCAAGAGTTTGTTCTGGATAATGCATGTCCTCACGAAGAAGGTCTGGTCCATTCCACCAGATATCACACGTAAGAATGTCGTTGGCATCCAGTCCACGCGATATGACATCAGCTGGGTTACATTCGGATGGCACACATTTCCATTGGTACGACCCCGTAAGTTCTTGTATCAAAGAAACTCTATTGCTCAGGAAAGGTTTTAGTAAATGTGGTGATTTTCCAATCCAGGCAAGAGAAATCATGGAATCAGACCAAAGAATTACATTTTCTATTTTAACATTCAACGAAGATATCACCCTATCCATCAATTTGGATAATAGCTGACAGCTCCAATCTAGGAATTGATAAGGTTTTTATAGGCGCAACTCGTGACTTGCTACACAAAAGTCGAGCGGTTGGCAACCCCGAAATTGGGAAAGCTTGAACATAGACTGCAGCTCTGTATGCCGAAGAGGCCGCATCTGCAAATCCATGGAGCACTATGTGATCTTCCTGGAACACAAATCTATGAATTTTAAGATTACTTAGTTCTGGGAGCGTGGATACAAAATTAATCCACTCTTTGGCCATAGAATATGGCAATGTGTCATTCTAATTGAGTTTAGCAAGCCAGAGCCTTTGCATGAATATTTTGCCCTTTGTGACCCACTGGCCCAATTAAGCCTAGTGGATCGAACAGATTCAAAGATAGTGACACAACATCTCGTTTATTATTAATGTTAGAGTGAGGAATGGTTATTGTAAACAAAAAGCAGTCAATCTGAGGATTCCATAGAAAACCAAAAGTTTTTATCGACGAAGACTCTTGTTGCTCATTAAAAGTGTATTCTGAATGAGCGGTAACCTTATTTTCAGACACAAGCAGATCTGGATGATTTGCACGCCATTTATGCAATTCCAGTTTACCTAATTTCAACAAATCTATTAATTGGGACTGTAGATTTCTGCCTTTTCGAGTAATGATTCAGCGGATAGTATGTTGTCGACAAAGAAGTCAGTAAGAGCGACGGAAAATGTTAAAGGTAAGTTTTGGCTTTCATCTATAGCTAACTGTTTGAGAGCTCGAGTTGCTAGAAAGGGAGTATTTGAAGTTTGACCATACGTTACGGTGTTGAGCTTATAAGTTTGCACTGCTGCATGAGCGTTGTCCTTTCACAGAACTGTACAAGTCTCTTTGTGGAGGATGAATTAGAATCTGCCGATACATTTTTTATACATCTGCTGTGAAGGCGTAGCGGTGGTTTCGAAATTTAACTATTATAGAAAATGTGGAATTCTTCCTTTCAACAAAATATCATTTAATGATAATCCCGATGTCGTGGCAGTCGAGGCATTAAAAACCCCTTGTTAAATCCCTTTGAAGTGAGATGGCGCTGCCATCGCTACTAATTGCGAAAGAATGTTATTACCTTCGAGGAGGCTTCAATGGCGAAGCGTAGTGAGTGTGGTTGCCAGAGTGTCTTCCACAAATGAGTAAAATAAAGATGATGAAATATTATAGTTTAGTATGTTAATTAGTTAGTTTAATTTACAGTCCACTTAATAATCACCCGGAACACATTTAGTGGTCCTGTAGAGCCGCAGCGATATCGGCTAAGTAAAGAATCTAGTTATAGAATAGGGACTTCGCCATTTTGCCATTGGAGAATTTGTGTTTTGGATTACAGTAGATGTTGAAAGAAAGGGGTAAGTAACCCTTGAAACTCAATTCATTATTAACTGTTGCATTTAGTAAACTCTGAATTAAGTTTGTGTGATAATTTGTTATATTGATAAGTGTAGCAAAAATGGGTACGAAATTGAAAGCTGTTCTCACTAAAAAAAGAACTCAAAAAACTATCTTATCGAAGTTGCAAAAGAAACTTTCTGAGCCAGATTTAAGTGTTAGTGACTTAGAATTGTTAAAAACTAAATTTAACAATTTACAAAATGAATTTGATAATATTTTTGATTCCATTATTAATTTAAGTGATGAAGAAAATATGGAAAAAATCAGTGAGCAA
>KK117774.1:0-66238 GCA_000611955.2 Stegodyphus mimosarum | reverse complement strand
GGGGAAATGCATTCTTGGCTTTCCTTTAAGGATATTTTCAAAGCGAGTATTGATCAGAATCCAAGTTTATCAGATGCTGTAAAATTGCAGTATTTAAAATCAGCACTGAAAGGAGATGCCTTTAGAATAATCCAAACGATAGCTATAACGGATAATAATTATAAGTTAGCATGGTATCTTCTTGAGGAAAGATACTCAAACCCTAGAGAACAAGTGTATGCACATCTTAAAAGATTTATGAGTATTCCCGTTATTCAAAACGAGTCAGCTTCCGCGATTCTAAATTTAATTGACGTTACAAGTGAAGTGGTAAGATCGCTAGAATGTCTAGAACAAAAGTTAGATGGGGTTTCGTCCACTATATTTGCATTTATTCTTAGCCAGAAATTTGATCAGAATACTAAATTATGGTGGGAAAGGAATTTAAAGAAAGAAAAAATACCGAACATTACAGATTTATTAGAATTTTTAAAAGATCACGCGAGGACATTAAACGCTTCCAGAATTCCAGTAATGCCTAAACGAAGTCAACCAAAAGCTTCTTCAATGGTTTCATGTGTCAACGAGAAACATGCATGTATTTGTAAACTGTGTAATGCAGAGCATAAATTATTTAAATGTCCTAAATTTCAAAAATTCGACTTAAAGGATAGAATCGAGTATGTCAGAAAGCACAATTTATGTTTCTGCTGTTTCGGGAATCATGGAGTGAGAAACTGCCCTTCAAATTACTCTTGTAGGCTATGCAGGAAAAAGCATAATTCATTACTCTGTTAGAACGAGAAAAAGTTTCGATTCCCCAAAATAAAAACAGTTGCGAAATCGCGTCTCCATCCGATCAAAAGTCAGACGCCAGTCAGTCTACGGAAAACACGAAACTCAACGTTCACGAGTGTTTTATGACAGCTACTAATGTAAATAAAAAATGTAATGCAGTTAATAGAGTCTTATTATCGACAGCGATTGTTTATATTAAGGGAAATGAAGGAGAAATATTTCCAGCCAGAACTTTGCTCGACAGTGGAAGTATGATCCATCTTTGTTCATCGGAATTATCTGAAAAGCTTCATTTGCAAAAGGAAAATGCAAACATATCAGTAGGATGTTTATCTGGGATTTCAACAACGGTGAAATCAAAAATAAGTGCGGTTATTTTAAATAGAGAAAAAACGTATAGTCGTAAACTAGATTTTTTCGTAGTTCCAAAAATTACTCATTTGATGCCTTCTAGACAGATTAATTTCTGTAATATTGCGATTCCACAAAGAGTTACATTAGCTGATCCAGACTTTGACAAATCGGGTAAAATTCAGTTACTTCTTGGATCTGAAATATTTTTCGATTTGATAATTTCTGGGCAAATCTATGTACCAAATACTAATTTAGTGTTACAAAACTCAGCATTTGTGTATTTGGTGAGCGGGAGCATTGAAGATTTACCACATGAGAAACAATTAATGCATTGTGTGTTAATTTATGACAATGTCGAAACACAGTTGAAGAAGTTTTTTGACTTGGAATCAATTGGTATTAGAGACAATCCCAACTCATATGATGAAGCATTAGAGATATTCAATAAAACTGTTAGCTTCAAAAATGGTCGGTATGTTGTCAGCCTGCCCTGGAAGAAAAATTGGGAACATTTAGGGGACAATTTTCGTGTCGCAAAGAAAAGAATAAAGATTCAGATGAGAAAAATGCAGCATGATAATGCATTATACTTAAAATACAGAGAAACTTTAGAAGAATACCTAAATCAAGGGATAATAGAAAGAGTATTAGATACTACAAAGCCAGTAAACAAGCCAGTTTTTTATATGCCACATCAGGCGGTTTATAGAGAAGAAAGCATTATACAAAAATGCGTATCGTGTTTGATGCAAGCTCACATGAAATAGGTCGTCTCTCCCTAAATGATTGTTTGTGGCCTGGTATTAATTTGAATCAAAATATATTTCATTTGCTGATATATTTTAGACTTAATAGGGTCGCAATCTTAGGAGATATCGAAAAGGCCTTTTTACAGATCGTTTTAACTGAGAAAGATCGAGATGCAGTTAAATTTGTATTTGTTAAGAATATTGGTACACCTTTGCAGAATATTGAGCATCAGTTAGAAGTGTATAGATTTAAGCGTGTACTCTTTGGTGTTAATTCCAGTCCCTTTTTGTTGGCAGCAACTATAAAGCTGCATATCCAAAAGTATAGAAACGTGTATCCTGATACTTTTCAAATTCTTGATACATGTATGTATGTTGATGATCTTGTTAAGGGAGCAGATGATGTATCAGAAGCCATAAAAATTTCAAGGGAAGCAAAGGAAATTATGCGTGCAACTGGAATGAATTTACGCAAATGGGTAACGAATGATAATTATTTAGTTAAGAACTGGGAAGAAGAACATTTTGACATTCATCCACTAAGCTCAAATGGAAAGATACTCAAAGTATTAGGAATTCAGTGGGACATCCAGGAAGATAGCCTGAGTATAGAGACTTCTTGTTTGACTGAAATTTCAAGAAGAAAGAAGAGTACTAAACGTTTCATTCTCCAAACAGCTGGAAAAATATATGATCCCCTCGGACTCATCACACCATTTACTGTTAGAATAAAACTTTTACTACAAAAGCTATGGCTACGTAAACTACCATGGGATGCTGAGCTTCCTTCTGATCTGAATGACGAGTGGTCGCAATAGTGCAGCGAGCTTTCAGAATTAAGTAACATTAGTGTTCCAAGATTTGTTTTGGATTCATGTGTCAAAAATACAGAAATCCATGTGTTTTGTGACGCAAGCCGAAGGTCGTATGGTGCAACCGTTTATGCAAAGGTACAGAATCGAGGGCAAATTTCTGTGAATTTGTTGGCCTCCAAGAGCAGAGTTTCGCCTGTCAAAAACATTTCCTTGCCTCGACTGGAACTGTTAGGTGCATTGATTGCAGCAAGATTGGGAACAGAAGTTAAAAAGGTTATAGATCGTAAAGATTCGTCTAATATCTTTTTTTGGAGTGATTTTAAAGTCACTTTGTTTTGGATTAAGGGATCTAGAAGATGGAAGTCTTTCGTTCAAAATCGCGTTGACGAAATTCAAAAGTTGACTAATCCAGATTCATGGTTTTATTGTTCAACCAAGGACAATCCTGCCGATCTTCTAACACGTGGAGTTAGTGCCTCTTCTCTAGTGAACAATTCCAAGTGGTGGACTTGTGCAGAATTTTTGACAGAGCGGCATCTTCCCTACAAGTTCTTACAACCAATAGTTCCAGAAGTTGAATACTTAACACCAAGTGAAAGGGAATCCTTTATGCACGAAAGCAGAAGTTCTAGTGACATTAATGACATTTCTGAGAGAACTATGTTCATTGACATGAACTCTAACGTTTTAGACGAACTCTTGAGTATTAGTAACGATTATTATAAAATTATTAATGTTCTTTCTTATATTTTTAGGTTTATTTATAATTGCAGGAATGGATCAAAAAGGGTAGGACCTCTTCAACTAGAAGAGGTAAGAATAGCTGAGGAAAAGTTTATTAAGCATGAGCAGAGGGCTTTATATTGTAACAAAGGCATAACAGGTAACTTAAAAAATTTACATCCCTTTGTTGATCGTAAAGGAATAATTCGTGTTGGTGGCCGTCTTGAAAAAGCATCTATACCATTTTCTCAGAAATACCCTGCGATTCTGCCAAGAAATTCTAAGCTAAGTAAGATTTATTTTTCTAGTGTACACAGACGATTATTGCATGTTGGTCCTCAAGGATTATTGAATGCGGTACGTCTAAAATTTTGGCCATTGGGTGGTAGAGATTTGGCCCGAAAATCAGTACATCTTTGTGTGACATGTTTTAAATGTAAACCAGTTTTGTCTTAACAGATTATGTGTTATTTACCATACGAGAGAGTCAATAGATCACCCCCATTTAGTGTTTCAGGTTTGGATCTATGCGGTCCATTTTATGTAACTTAAAAGCATCAGAGAAAGGGTGTGCTAAATAAAATTTATATTTGTGTGTGTATATGCTTTGTGACACGAGCTATTCATCTTGAGCCTTTGTCAGACTTGACTTCTAGTGCTTTAATTGCCACTCTTAAGCGTTTCATGGCAAGACGTGGCAAATGTACGAAAATATTCACTGATAATGCCCCTAATTTTGTGGGAGCTAATTCTATACTGAAGAAATTTTACAATGTAATTAATTTTCCCGACAAAACTTTGGCCTCATATTACACGTCCGAAGGAATAGATTGGAACTTTATTCCTCCCAAATCCCCTCATGAGGGCTATGGGAAGCCGGTGTAAAGTCTGTAAAGCATCACTTAAAGAGAACGATAGGAAATTTGCGTTTTACGTATGAGGAGTTTGAAACAATAATTGTGCAAGTAGAGGGGATACTAAATTCGAGACCTCTTACACCCATTTCCAATGATTCTGATTGTTATGAAGTTTTGATTCCAGGTCATTTTTTAATAGGGAGATCGATACATGCGATTCCGGAGCCAATGATAATAGATGTGAATGAAAATCGGTTAAGCCGGTGGCAGAGAACAACAAAAGTAGTTCAGATTATTTGGAAGAAATGGTCGAATGACTACTTGGGAACTCTGCAGCAGAGAAACAAGTGGATGATAGAGAAAGACAATATTTCTGTTGGTAGTATGGTACTGGTCAAAGAGGACTATCTGCCAATCTGCAAATGGATTTTAGGTCGAGTTATAAAAGTCTATCATGGATCTGACAATAAAGTAAGAACTGTTAAAATCAAAACAAAATCAGGAGAATTAAAAAGAGCGATCACAAAGATCGCTGTGCTTCCTATAGAAAACTGAACTTATATTATTGCATATGTAAAAAGAAAAATTGTGTTTGTTCTAATATTGTAATAGCAGTAATTATATTCATAGTATTATGTTGTTTATAAGTATATTAATTTTGCTTTAGGAATGCTTGTATAATTTCTTGAAATTTTGTAATTTCAAGCCGGGGGAGTGTTAAATCCCTTTGAAGTGAGATGGCGCTGCCATCGCTACTAATTACGAAAGAATGTTATTACCTTCGAGGAGGCTTCAATGGCGAAGCGTAGTGAGTGTCTCTCACAAATGAGTAAAATAAAGATGATGAAATATTATAGTTTAGTATGTTAATTAGTTAGTTTAATTTAGAGTTACAGTCCACTTAATAATCACCCGGAACACCCCTTTTAAACGTGTACTACTTTTTTCTGGTCTGTAAACGCCGTGGTGAGGCAAATAGTAGGAATCATTTATGGATTCAGATCCCTCAACTAATTCCATATGTTTTAAATACTTGTATTCTTGCATGGATTCCGAGTACAATCGTTGTAAATTCGAATCCCGATCCAGTCGCTGCCAAACTTGATTAAGTCTTTTTTCTGCTAAATTTCTAGACTCGCCCAACAATTCAGAGTCCTTCATGGGCATGCATACGACGTGCTGACCTTCAGAGGTTCGATAATGAGTCTCATTAAAATGTTTTTCGCAATGTTTCTCTTCAGTACTAAGTGCCGAATCCGAAAATTACTATTTTCTACCTCCCACAATTTTTGCAATGTTTCTTCAATTTTTTCCTTTTGCGCAAGTACACCACAGTACTGTGATTCACATGGAGAATTAGGCACAACACCACTAATTACGAATCCAAAAACCGTTTCCTGAAACATTAAGTCTTTTGACGCGCTGCGAACTTGACCCGATTTTAATAAGTCAAAGAAACATTCTGCACCCAGTAATAAATCGATTTTCTCAGGTGTGTTAAATCCGTAATGAGCTAAGGAAATATCCCTGGGGATGTCACTATTTTCAATAGGAAAGAAGGTAAGAGGAGTCATTTTTGTGATTTTTGGAACAATTAAAAAATCAAGTTCTCTAGAGAAAGTTTTTTTCTTATTGGCAAGTGTTTAAATTTAAAGTTTTTTTATCAGTTTAAAGTTTTTTACCTCAGTTTATAATTTAAAGTAATATCATTTCCACTTAGTCCTGAAATCGGAGCGAAAACCATTGTTTTTTTAATCCCTAATTATTTCGCGAAATAAGCAGACCCGCAGTTAATTTGTGAGCAGCTGTCAAGAAGAGCTTTTCCTTTGATGAATGTCCCTTTCGAATTTTTTATCATAACAATCGCAGATGGTCAGATAACACTTTTATTAGTAGCTAATAAACAATTAGAAAGACTCGTCGCCTTTCCACTAGGCGCCAGAGGAATATCCTTCCCGCCAGCTGTCTTCTGCTCTATCGACTGCGGATGTTTATTTGAAACAGAATCCGAAATCGATGACTCATCCTTATGTTTGATGTGCAATGTGTTTGTTTCCTTATGTTTGATGTGCAATCCATATGTTTGATAAGCAATGTGTGATGTTTTGAATGACAAATATTACAAAACTTATTCGATCTACATTGCGAAGCAATGTGCTTTTCTCCCAAACAGTTCAGACATACATTATTTCGTATCACTAGTGTAAATTTTCACCAAAATTCACATCAAGGAAGTTACTACATCTAAAAGGAGAAAGTGGCGAATTACATATTACACAATTTCTTTCCGAATTATTTGAATGAACGAGAAGGATTTTGTTTTTATTTCATTTATTTGTTTTCATTTTACCGTGTTTTTTTTTTTTTTTTGATACTTTCCAAAGTTTGCTTTCTTTTTTCTAAGCATGTCCAGTGGCGGCTCGTAATAAGCACTGTGGAACTGCAGCACCCCCTATTTCCACTTATTATTATTTTTAATATTTAATATAATGGGCCGTTTTTTCTTTAATTCTTTCTTTATACTTCTACAATATATAATCCTTAAACTTAATGTCAGTAGCCATCCTCCAGTTTATAAAAAAAGGTACGAAAGTCTTTGTATGGAACTGCGGGCTTCGCAGTTCCAGCGGCTTGGTGTTTGGTTGATCTGCGCATACGCACATAGAACGCAGCACTCGAGCCACTCAGCGAGAAGAGCACTGTCGCTCTTACAGTGCCGAAATTCTGGAAACGTGATTACTTTTTACTTCACGCGTGTGGTATTTTGTTGTTTTGCGCATGCGCACTTAGGAAGCAGCATTCGAGGCCGAGAGGAAGAAGGGCACTGCCGCTCTTACAGTGCCGAATCTGGAGTGCCGTTTGCAGGAGTTTCTTTTTTTTTTTACTCCGCGTGTACTGTGATTAAAAAATCATACACCATATTCTTGGTTAGATTATTTTTTCAGCTATTCTATTTGATTCATTTTTTTCGATTCTTTTATTTTACAGAAAACTTAAACCATGTCCTTGCATCCTCAAGTAATAAATTCTGTGACTGTAAGTGAACTTCAAGAGCTTTCGCTTTCACAGCTGTCTCTCCATGAGAAAAGTACAATTAAGAAAAGAGGTCGTTCAACAACTGATATTCTAATCTGTCAGCCAGACATAAGAAACAAGAAGAAATATATACGTAGTTTCAATTCTGAATGGTACCAACGGAAAAATTGGCTTTGCGGTTGTCAAGTAAAAAATGCTCTGTTTTGCTTCCCGTACTTGCTGTTTGGAGGTGATGTAACGTGGACAAAAGACGGTTTCAGAAATATAAACAAAATGAAAGGAAACGCTGAAAAGCATGAGATGTCAAAGAAGCATGTTGATAATGTAGTTTCACTGCACTTTTAGGAACCGTTAATATTAAGGAGAAACTTAATGAGGGATACAGACTTTCAGTCAATGAGCATAACATAAAGGTTAAAAAGAACCGTGAAATTTTGTGCAAAATAATAGACTGTGTTTTCTTTTGTGGAAACTTTGAAACTTCCATACGTGGACATGATGAAAAAGACGATTCAGTAAATCCAGGTGTATTTAGAGGATTAGTAAATTTTACTTCTAAATTAGATTCAGATTTGAAGAATCACTTAAAAACTAGTGCAGTCTTCAAAGATGTTTCTAAGACCATTCACAACGAGATACTTGACTGCCTCTTTCAAACATATCATGAGGAGATAAGGAATGAAATTAGAAAAGCTTGTAGCTTTAATGGCTGATGACACAACAGATGTTTCGGAACACACTTGTTCTTAAATGGTCGAATGTATTGAATTAAAATTTTTTGTGACAGCACCCCCACTAATTTTAGCTACGAGCCGCCACTGCGCATGTCATTGAGTTATCGAAATTAGGAACATCTGAGGCGTTTGAAGATGCAATTTGAATTGTTTTCCAGTTTCCTTGTCTATTTTTTCTAAAATGACAGTAGTAATTAAAATATCAGAGAATTTGTTTCATTCGAAACCCAAATTATTTAAAAGCTCTGGTGTTTTTATTCACAGCATTTACTAGACGCTTTCTTCTTTCCTCCGCTTTCCTTTTTCGATGACTCATGAGTAATGTTTTCAAATTCTAAGATAGCTTTAATGTGAATATTAACAAGAATTCTCTTGTTTTCGAAGCGATTTCTTAAACAATGATTCAAAAGTATCGTATTCTTCCTGAGTTTGCAACAATTTTGCTTCTCCTTTAAGAGCGGCATGCACGTAGTGCAGCTTTTGCGCATCCATTAATTGAGTATTCGAGGCAACAATATTATTAAATTCAATTTTAAACATGTTCTACTCTTCATACCTTCCGCTAAATTGCGGAAGTGGAATGTCAGTTAACTTTAGTTTACGACTACTCTTTGTGATATCAACTTTATTAACAATAGCAAAATTATCAATTAACATTTGACTGAAATTTACCTCTAGATCGCAGATTCTTGTTTCTAGATCTAATAATTCCCCTTATTTCAGAAATATCCTCCGTTTCAAGCACAGCAATATAATACTCCGATCGAATTGTATCCAGCGCAACTGACATCTTTTCCAAGTCCGAGAGCTTGGCATCTGTTTTGAGTTTAGTCCATGTGCTGGAACTATTCGCTATGACAGTCTCCATTCTCGTTAACTGAACTTTTAGGGAGTCCTTCTTTCGATTTAAAGCAACTATAGTGGCCATTTTATACTATGCAGCTTAGTTAACAAAAGCAAAATTAACTCCGCGAGCGGACCATTTTTATGTTTGGTAATGAATACAAGCGATGCAATATAAGAGACAATGGCGCTGGTTCGAAATAAAGCTAACTAAATTAAGCCACACAAACATTTAATTATTTACATAATGTACAAAGTTAGGTGCTCTATTAGCACAGACGAGTGGAATGAGCGAACGGGGGGGTCACCATACTTCCGCCGCGTACATTCTTCAACTACCAACTAAACTAAGGGCCCTAGTCTGGACACCGTCGAGATGGAAGAACGGGTCGTTTTTTGAGATTTTCTCGACAAACAGCGAATCTCGTACCATTGTGTCGATCATTACAGAGATCGACGCGTTGGAAATTTTTTCGTCAGCTGAGTAGCTGCTGTTTAACTTTCTGACTGTCGTTTTAGAGCTAAACTGAAGATGGCGGAGGTCACGGATAGTTTTTGGAAGTGTGCGCAATGGATATTTTATAATATATTTGGTGCTTTCCTTTTTTCCCATATAAAGAATGAATGCATATTTTTAATTTAAAATTCTTATTTTTAAACTAATGTCTATATTAACGTACTTAATTTCATGTTTTGATGACTAATTTATAAATTTTGAAATTTTATGTTTTAAATTGTAATCTACTTTTATTTTAATTTGTAGTGCATAAAAATGTAATACATTAACAAGTGCAATAAAGAATATGCAGTAAAGAATATAATCAAATTATGCACATCCTAAATTCAACATTCATATGAAATTGCTTTGAGTTAAAAGATTTATTTAAGTAGTTTTATTAAATGTCAATTTCCAGTAGTTTTTAGAATCTCCTGTGTAGTTTTCAGTTAAATTAAATTCTTGTAAATATTTTAATGTACGATTTATAATTAGTTATCTGATTTTTTATGTGGTCTACTTTTAGATATTACATCAGTTTTGTGTATTTTTTATTCAGATTTAAAAAGGTGTTTGGTTTTGGTTTCATGTGATTGCGGCAAAGTCTCGAGGGCTATCTGCCTAAGTTGAGGGTTGCCTTCGTGTAGGACATTCTAAGGAAAACTAGCTCGTATACACGTTACGCATAAGAAAAACTACGAAAATGTCCATGCAACCAGTCCGTTCGCGGGATTCGAACCTCGGACCAAATTACCAGTGTTTAGCAATTTGACCGCTCGGTCAGATTTAAAAAGGGTATAAATAAGAATACGTGCTGTAATTTATTTCACTTCATATGTTAATATGCACTGGTGTGCAAAACATAAGCAACAGGTGTTCTTTTTGCCAAACTCCACAAGAAATCATCTGAGGGACATGAAATTCAGAAATGAGAGACAGCATTTTGAATTTAAACGATGACGAAAGCATAGATGCGCAAAAATGAGTGCAATGCATACAGTATGCAAGCAAACAAAAAAGGCTTTATTGAACTCATAGTATTGTTACACATGACTGCCTATGCAAGAGGAAGATCAACAAGCAGATGTTCCTTAGTATGTTCCTTAGCCCTTCTCTTATTGCAATGGTTGCTTCGCGCCGTCTGTCCATACTCAGCACCAGATTGTACATCAGATCTTAAGGTAAGAGTGCCCATTCCTCAATCAGCATCTGTTTCAGTTGTTGGGTGTTTCCCGGGGGATGTAAACGTGCCGAAAGGCGTCTCCCCAAAGCATCCTACACATGTTCTATGGGATTTAAATTAAGAGAGTACGCTGGCCAATCCATTCGAGTGATATCTTCACTTTCCAGTAGCTTCTGAACAGCAGGAGTCCGGTGTCGCCATGCATTGTCATCCATAAAAACGAAGTGTCCTCCAATGACATCTCGGAACAGACACACATGGGAAGGATCACCCTCTGACAATAGCGATCTCCGGTTACAGAACCTCTGTCGAATACGTGGAGCTCTGTCCGCTCGTTCAGCATAATGCCTCCCCAGACAAGAACTCCAGGACCACCGTAACGGTCTCTTTCCGTGACGTTACTGGGATGAAACCGAGTCCCGACCTCTCTTCAAATCTTGGCGTTGAGAATCGCTTGTGGCACTAAAACGAATCTCATCCGTAATGAGGACACGACTCCATTGATGAAATGACCAGGTTTTGTGCTCCTTGCACCCCTCTAAACGATGACGCCGATGGAAAAGTTTCAAAGGGATGCAGCAATCAGGGCGGCGGGCGAATAGGCCACCTTTGCGAAGGCGTCTGGACACACTAAACCGTCACACTTGTCGCCCCTTTGCTGTACACAGTTGTTGAGCTATGGTGCTTGCTGACTGGCTTCGGGCTCTTTTTGCCTGCAGGATGATATATTGGTCATCCACTGCAGTTGTGTTCCTGGGGCCGTCACCACCAACCTTTCTAAAAACTGTACCAATGGTTTGGAAGGCTTTCCAAGCTCGCGGAACGACACTTTTGTTGATTCCGATCTCTTCAGCTATACTAGTCACACTACGCCCTCCTTCAGCTTTCCGATCATTCTTTTCACGTGTGAAGTCATCCAGGTGATTTCTTCTAGCCATATGTTACGAAAGAACTCACTTGCACTTGCAGCGAATGTCTTTAATTACGTCTCTGTCCTTCCTTTTATTGCAGTTTTGAGATGAGAGCGCCGAACCCATGCGTTTTGCGTACGCTCACGTCGCCTGTGACGTTTTGTTCCTGTCATTTGCATACGTATGACCTTTCTACTGAATTGCGTGTTCATTCTACTGATCGCAAGAACCCCTTTTCTGCAATTGCATGGCTATCTGATTAAAATTTACATTGTTGCTTAAGTTTTGCACACCAGTGTATTTATAATACAGTTATATACTTATTTACTTAAAACAGGTTTTGTGTGCTTTAAACTTTTATGCTTCTGGAATTTACCAGAAATATGTTGGTAACGACAGATATATTAGTAATGATGCCCATGCAGCCAGCCCGTTCACGGGATTCGAACCTCGGACCGAACTACCAGTATTCAGCGATTTTACGGCTCCGCCGCTGGTAGGATCGATTTAAAAGGAATGTAAATAGAAATATATACTGCAATTTCTTTCATTGAATATGTTAATTTATTTAGAATACAGTTATATATTTATAGTTATTTATTTATTTAAAACAGGTTGTATGTAAACTTTTATGCTTCTGGAAGTTACCAGAGATATTTTGGTAATAATAGACATATTGGTAATGAAGCCCATGCAGCCAGCCTGTTTTCGGGATTCGAATTTCGGACCGAACTACCAGTGTTAAGGTGTTAAGCGATTTTACCGCTCAGCCGCTGGTGGGATGGATTTAAAAAGGGTATAAATAGCATTAAGTACTGCAATTTCTTTCACTGCATATGTTAATATATTTATAATACAGTTATATACACTCATGTCCATAAATTAAGGATAATTCGGAGTCACGCGGAAATCGAACTCGAAAATAAATATATCACCTGTAAAATCACTACACACATCTTCAAGAATCATATGCAAATTTCAGGAAGTAACCAGATGACACCGATGGTACGTCACAATGACGAGAGTGTAAGAGAGTGATATATAAGGAATACAGGCAAAGAAGTAAAATTGTTCGCAGGCGCTTTATAAGCATTTCAGTGCAATAACCGAATAGTTATGACACAAAGGACGCATTTGGATGATTTTTTACGTGGTAGAATTATCGGCCGTCTGGAATGTGGGCGTACCCAACTGGAAGTATCAGACGAACTTGGAATTGCCCAGAGCGTCATCTCCAGGCTTTGGCAACGATTCCAAGATGATGGTAATGTGAGTAGACGTTACAGCACGGGTCGCCACAGAGTTACAACGCCGAATGAGGACCGGTATTTGGCAGTTACTGCCAAAAGAAACAGGCGGAGCACAGCCTCAGACCTGTCTCGTCAGCTCTCTTCAGCCACTGGTACGACAATTTCAAGGCAGACGGTGTACAGACGCTTAGGGCAGATTGGTCTATATGCTCGTAGACCTGTCAGATGCGTTCCACTTACTGCAACTCACTGTCGCCTGCGGTTAGCCTGGAGTAGAGGCATGCATTGTGGACACCGCAACAGTGGACTTGTGTGATGTTTTCCGACGAGTTCAGGTTTAGCTTGCAGTTTGATTCTCGCCGGACTTTCATATGGAGAGCTCCAGATACCCGTTACCACCAAGAAAACATCATTGAACGACACCGTTACATTGGTACAGGAGTGCTCGTTTGGGGTGGAATTATTCTGGGTTCCAGAACTGACCTGCATGTTCAAATTAGAACCATGACAAGCCAAATCTATCTGGACGTCATTCTGAAACAACATGTACGCTTGATTCAAATTCAATAGAAATATTAAACACGCGTACGGGATGCGTAATGGCAGACCGCATATTCAGTTGAACAATGTTAAACGAATTACGCACACTGCGGATGCCCAGGAGAGAATTTGGCGCAATTAGAGGCTTTGGCGTAATTTTAAAAGAAGATAAATATGGTATATGGTTAATATTCTGTTATCTGGACTTACACAGTTCGGGGTTTTAAAACTTGTTAGGTTGTACGTTGCTCCATTACTTAGAGTGTAAATATCGATTGTAAACTCCCCAAATGTTTATTTAAGAAGCATTACAAAACAGGAAACATTACATGATGTTGTTTATTGATTGTACTTGAGCTGAATGTTTATTGATTGTGCTTCTGAGGAATTAAACGTGTGAAATTACGGTGAAATTTCGAATTTATTTTAATCCATTTCATATTTTGTAAAACTTTCACGAATTTTCGATTAACAAACTCAGTGAGTTCAAAGCGAGCAATGGCAGCACTATACGGAAAATAACATTTTTATCGCCAGCGCGGAAATTCTATAGATGTTGTCAAATATTTTGTGATATTGCTGTTGAAGCGAATTTTATGTGGTTTACGTGCCAACAGCATGATATTCAATAAATAAAGGTAACACACAAAACGTTAAAAAAAGTCCCAATGGGCGTAATGTAATATCTAAGGGCTTCTAAATTTTACTTTATTTTATTTTTTTCATTGCATTCAGAAAAGTTTATGCTCCGAATTTTATGAATTATTAAAATAAATAATCTTATGATCATCTTGTAATATTAATAATTAATGATCATATAATCAAATAAATGATCATCTTGTAATGTTATAATAATTTTAGAAACCACTGCCTAAAAATACCCATAAAATTTTTAAAAGTAAACTAGATTGCCCCTACTTCTTGCGGACATGTAGGGGACAGACGCTTTGCCCATTCGGCTGATCTTTCTCTTATAACGTCCATGGAGAATACATTGTGACGTCACAAGCTTAGTCCCACCCATTTATGGATGTCACACAGCTCGGCTTTCTCAACTTTGTTTATGCAGCGTATTCTGAGCTTTTACCACAAAATTTTTAAATACCAAGTTTGGCCAAATAAGCATGCATTCAAACAGAATATTTAACAACATAGCTACATAACAAAAGTTCAATGCATCTTTATCAAAAAATTCTTCTCATAAAAAGGAAAGTTTAGATAATATTTCAGAATGGTTTTAATCAAACAATAAAATTTAATAAGCAAAAGTTTTAGCAAAGGAATAAAAAAACTTGCTACTTCAACAAAATATTCCAAATGCAGTTTTATAAAGTTAATCGATTACTTTTAATTTTGCTGGGAACTTCAGGGAAAGTTTTCATAATCGACATATTCTTTGAAATCATCAGCACATTTTTGCAGAGATAGAAAAACTTGGATATTAAGCATATTTAATAACAGTAAGCTGACCATAATCTGAAATTTCTAGCACTTTCAGTGATGATTGTCACGGTACCAAAATTTTCATCTAGAAAAAAATTAAACCATAAATTTAGTTTTACCCAACAAAACTTATATTTTCACGTCAAAAGTGTTTTTTAACGTTTTAGAGGAATTATGTGTTTCTTATTTCTCAAGTTCACAAACAGCGGAACAACAATTATATTCCAATACTGAAGCTGACAGAACGCTCTGTGTTTGTATTGTAGTATTCTGTTTTCAACAGAATGACTATAATGTATTTTACAGCAATATGCATTACGTAATATATACAGAAGTACACGTTAAGTTATAACAATGTTTCTACTAAGAATGTTCGGGAATCTCTTTTTAGCGTTCTATTCAGCTACGTTAAATACAGTAGTAATAACTAAATGGTGAAAATAGGCTTTAGCACTAACGCGACTCATTCCAACAAAATCATTAAAAAGTTACTGCGAATGCGTTTTAACACCATTTTGTATCTTGCATTTCATTAATACACAAATTTTAATACACGTACATAAATCAAAACGAAAACAAACCAAAAATATACGTACCTTGTAATTATCGAATACACGATCGACTATCCTTTAACACATTCAAACAGCCGCCATTGAACTTTCTAGAGATCGAATCACGGGAAGACCAGGCAGGCGCTGAATGCTTTGCTTCGATTGGCTGCAAAGTATTCCTTAAAAATAGTGAAACATTGACCTAGTTGGATCGTTTCACCATCAAATGAACCATGTTTTCGTACTATCCCTGATTTTGAACCATTAAATGGAGTAATATTGAACGAAAATTTTTTACAGTGTATGGCACAGTAAGTGCACCTTCATCAGCTTGCTATAGATGAGTTCAGATATTTTCCATTAGCTGCTGCAGTTCTACAGAGTGATTTTTACATGGATGATGTGCTAATAAGGTCCAGTTCATTGAGTTCGACAAATTAGTTCGACAGCATGAATTGATTGAGATTTTAAGAAGTGCAATTATGACTCTGCTCAAATGGTGAAGCAATTAGCCGGAGCTTGCAATTAGCGTTGACGATGAATACACATTTCAGTGCGCGAATGAAGTTTCAACTCTTGGTGTTTCCTGGAAGCATATAAGCATTTTGTACCGCGCCACGCGCATAGGGAAAAATCCGTACTTGTCATTGGACATACTTTTCGATGACATCATTTTCTCTTGGCGTATTGACGTTTAGACGTGATTCTCATGGTTTCGATTTCGATGAATGACGCGTGAGTGACACGAAGCGTGAAAATTATCGTTTATTTTCTTTGAAACGAAAACATTTAGCTGCAGTGTTCTGCAGATGGTTTCCTGTTTAATGGAATTATAAAATCTTTCAAAGATGCTATTAATATCAGAAGCAATCTTAAACGCTTAGATTATATAAACAGCTAGGTTCATGAATTTAGTGCAAAAACCAAAACACGACGATATCGATCCAACTACAAAGGCATTGTGTGCTAGTAAGTATATTTATTGTTATTGCACTTTTGTTGCATTGTTCCTTTCATATTGCAGAAAATATTTCCTTTGCAAATGTTATTTCTGTATTTGATATCCATGTCATTTCTAATATTCTGTTGTCTTAATCGAAAGAAAAAAGTGCATTCAGTATTGTCGCTGAATTTAATGCACGTGTGTAAAAAAAGAAACTTCTTTCTTTGACAAACACTATTTTTATGCAAAAGTACAAAAGATGTTACGCATTAAAAAATGGGCATATATTTATGAAGTAATATTATTTAATTTAAAATACGTATCTGTATTCATCTGTTCTAAATCTATATTAGCCTAACTTCAAAAATAAATTTTACTTTTTCGCACTGATTACAAATATTGTGAATTTACTGTGTGCTATGTTGTCTCCCAACGACGTGTTTGTTAATCCCGAAAAATGACTTGTCTATGCTTTTAGAGATTACATCAGCAGAAAATGGATATATAATGAACATGAAATAATGAATTAAATATCACAAAATTTTTAATACGAACGGTTTTAAATTAAGAATGCATTTATTAATAATAAAAATATTAAAAAAATCTGAAAGCTTTCAGATTTAACATTACTACCAAAGGAGCGTTTTTTTAACGTTTTGTGTTTTACCTTTATTTATTAAATATCATGTTCTTCGCATTTAAGTCATAGAATTCAGTTCAAGAACAACATCGCAAAATAATTTTAAAATGAGCATATGTTTAGAAATTTCGATACACAGTCTCGCGTACTGGAGATAAAAATGTTTTTTTTCGTACAGTGTTGCCATTCCTCTCTTTGAAATCATTGAGTTTGTTCATCAAAAATTATTTAATGTCTGACAAAATATGAAATAGATAATAAAACAAATTCCAAATTCGGGCTTCCAGATCCGGGTGGAAACGGACGTTATTCAAAATTGGATGGCTCTAGTTACCGTGGTTTTATCACAATGCGAGAAACATATATACATTTATGCAGATTCTTCATTATTTAATTTCTTTAATACATAGCTGTAATATTTGGTGGTGACAGTTTGAAAAGTGAATCAAGTCAAAATGGCAAAACGAAATTAATAACCCTTCTGGGCTAACACACTTGGGTTAAAAATCTCTGCACTTAATATTGATACACCTTTACGGATTTAGCACAAGAAGAAATAATAATTTTTCTCTCTACGGGGGAAAAAAACTACATTGTTTTATATTAAATACACTACGGTGTTGTAATAATTGTAACCTCATAGCAATAAAAATACAATGCACGTAATAATCTTTTCGGTACTATTATCAAACTGTAAACACACAGTATGGTACTTCGAACAAACAATACCTCATACAGTATCAGTACCAGTACAGTAAACAAACAGTACCTCGAACCCAAGTAAAGTCAAGGCGTTCCTAAGCGTATCGGAAATGATGTCATCGGAAGCCATATCCAATCACAAGGAGGATTTTTCCCTATGCGCATGGCGCGGTACAGAATGCTTATAAGCTTCCTGGAAAGCAGATAAGGATTTTTTAATTTTAAAGGAGAACTAAAAAACAATTGTGAAATTACTGAAAGACAAGTTTGGTCAACAACAGCAAGAATCTTTGACCCATTTGTTTTATTGGCTCCCGTGATAGCTAAACCTAAAATATTTCTTCAGAGACTATGGTTGTTGAAGCTCAAATGGGACGATCTTCTACCTGAAAAATAAAACAAGGAATGGCAATGGGTTTTCTCTAAACTGGCACATATATGTAATTTAGAAATTAACAGATGCATTCTTGTCGCAGAAGCAATTGTTATTAAGCTGCACGAAATTTGTGATGCCTCTGAGTTAGCTTATGGAGCTGTAGTTCATTTTATATCCGTCTTCCGATATGGTAAAGAAGTAATAAGGTTCGTAACAAGTAAATCAAGAGTTTCTCCTATAAAGCGAGTTAGCATACCAAGATTAGAGTTCTGCGCAGACGTATTGCTTGCGAAATTAATGACTCGAGTAAAATCTACACTGAAACTTAATAATATATTTTTGTGGAGTAATTCTATCATAGTCTTGTCTTGGCTGCAAAAAGAGCCGTGGTGAGTGAAAACATTCGTTGTTAATCGAGTTGGCGGTGGTTCAAGAAATGACGGATGTGGGAGAGTGGCGTCATGTTCCATCAGGTGAAAATCCGGCTGATATTATCTCCAGTGGACTTGACTTCGATCAAGCTTGTCGAAAGTGAACTATAGTGGAAGGGTCCAGGTTTCCTCATGAAGGATGAGTATCCGTATCAAGTGATTCCTACTGAAGTTACTGTGAAAGACATTTCTGATGAACTCAAAAAACTTAATGAGACTAAAATTTCACTTACTATAAAAGTCAGTTGTTTCATAAATGAATTCTTAAATTCGAGTATAATCATGTTAAACTTTTGCGTATTTTAAGTTTTATTTACAGGTTCTACAATAATTTTGAGGCTAAGAACAAGATTAACGGTCTCCTTAGCAGTAAGGAAATTAAACAAGCGGAATTAAAGCTAATCGGAATCGTTCAAGAAGAAGAGTTTAGAAAAGAATTAATTAGTCTCCAGGAAGATGGTAAGGTAGAAGAACAGTAATTAAATTTGTACCCCTTATTAGGTAAGAAAAATATTTTGCTGGTAGGCAGAAGACTAGCCAGTAGTAAGTATAACTTTGAAAGCAAATTTCCTATAATACAGCCAAAAATCATAGATTAACGATCTTAATAGCAGAGATGGCCCATAAAAAATACATGCACATTGGACCGCGAAGATTCCTGTGTAATATTAGAAAAAACGTTTGGCCTTTAGGTGCTCGTAATCTTTGTAGGAAATTAGTCCATGAATGCGTTATTTGCTTTAAAGCAAAACCAGTCCCTTGTGGACAACTCATGGCCCATTTACCGCAGGAAAGAGTTACACCAAACTTCCCATTCAGTTGTGTAGGATTTGTTTTGCGGGCCATTTATGATTAAGTATAAAAATTAGAGGAAAAGAATTCTTAATAAAATATATTTATGCATTTTTGTTTCCTCTGTAACAAAGGCTTTACACACCTTTCTAGTGAGGCCTTTATCGCAGCATTAAAAAGATTTGTTAGCAGAAGAGGTAAGTGTGCACGTATTTTTTCCGACAACGCGAGGAATTTTGTTGGAAGTAATTTAGAATTGAAACAATTGAACAAATTGATCAACAAACCAGACAAGAAGTTAGGTAATTATTTATCCATTGAGGGCGTTGATTAAACTTTCATTCCTCCGCGTGCTCCTAATCATAGAGGACTTTGGGAGGCAGCCGTCAAGTCCGTCAATCATCATCTCAGACGTGTGCTGGGAAAGTTAAAATTAACATCTGAGGAATTTTTAACTCTAGTTATCCAAATTGAGAGCATACTTAATTCACGCCCACTATATCCTATGTGGGCTGAGGTTAACAAAAAATTATCATATTTGTCGAATACAAACAATATCAAATCCAAGTTTTGACGGGTTTTGACGGCTAGTCATTTTTTGATTGGGAGGTCAATAACTGCATTAGTCGAACCCAGCATTTTAAATGCAAGTGATAACATGTTAAACAACTGAAGAAAATTAACAAAAGTAATTCAGTCCATCTGGAAATGTTGGTCTAACAATTAGTTAAGTGCACTTCAACAAAGAAATAAATGGTATTACGAAAAAAATAATGTAGAAGTTGGTACTACGGTCATTATACGAGGATAATACACCTTTTTATAATTGGCCATCAGGCAGAATTATAGAAATGTTACCAAGTAAAGACAATAAAGTAAGAGTCGTGAAAGTGAAAACAAAAAATGGAACTTTTAACAATGCCAATTTCGAACATTTGCATTTTACCGTTACCTAGATGAGTGAAATAAATGTAATTAGAGGATGTATACCTATAGGGTTTATGGTATTATATTTAATTAGATCGTGTTGTAAATCTGTATTTGTGAAAATTTTAAATTGTTGAATGGAACAATGTGAACGCTGGGCGGTATGTTAACGCCTGCGAGCGCTGCGCCCGGTTAGAAAAATTTTACTGGTGATTCTGTAATGGTTAGAGAGTAATGGTTCAGTAAGGCGCGAGATCTAGTAAATGAGTCAGTGTTTACCTTACTATTGAGTCTCTGTTTTATTTTACAGTCTGCTACGGAGTATGATTCTATAATTATATTATTTATGAGAATTAGAACCAGCGTTCACAGATTGAACTGAGATTTTAATTCTCCTATGACTTGGTGCCTCTATAATGATGAATTTCCTCTGCTCTTTTTAACTTTGAATTATGAGAAAAGTAAATACATAAATTCTTATGCTTTCTGGTAATTTAATTAAGTATCTGTTATTAATATTTTATCTTATAAATTAATGCTAATTATTTATTCAATAATTTATTTTTTACTGTCTTTTGTTCCCGACAATCGATAAAATCAAAAGAATATGTTTGGCGGCGTATTGGGGTATGATACCAGGATGGTGGACTTTCGACCCTCGAAACCCCTTTGAAGAATTCCTGTGTGCGCCAGTGATTAGTGTTTCTTGTTTTAATTTATTTGGTTGCTGGTTAGCTGTTTTCACCTGACCCGCTATTAAACTATTTATTGTTCGTTTCGTTTTTTAACTATATATGCAGATGTCTAATATTTAACATTATATAAGACGCCATTACGTCTCTTCATCACGCATACAATAATCACTCATTCTCAAATTGATCTTTGTTCCTGCAAAGAACAGGGTTTTCCAAAGCATTACCTAATTTCCTACCCCTTGACAGTAATCTATTATATCTCAACATCAATAGATGTTAATGCATATAGAAGAAATATATTAAAAACACCAGTCTTATGACGATGCATAATGAAAAATATCCTAACATCGATGCGGTTGGAGTTAATTGCAATTACTTAATGAGATGCTCTTATGTGTATAATTCAAGCTCCTATGTCATGTCCTTATTCTCAAGCTGTTAGATGTACAAATATCAGTCTCCTACAATTTCCTCAATTCAGGCTCTTCTATTGTTGCTTGTAAATGGAGGAAGACATTAGGAGTCTACCTATTTACTTTGTTAGCCACCAGATGTCCTCCTATTCCATCACCTATTACTTTATATTCAACAACCGGCACACATTTCACGTATGAAGTATGATTGAAAATTTTATTTTAATTCCCATTTCTTTCTTCATTTTTAAACAGCAAGTTTCAGTTTGCAAATTTCAACATTATTATTTTCTGAAACTTCCTGTAAGTACCTGGGTCTTCGTGTATTTTTTTTTCACATTATATCAGTGCTTCTCAAACTTTCAATATTTGCGACCCAGTTTTCAATCATAATTTTCATCGCGCCTCCATACAATAACAATATGTTAAATGAAATAATAATGCACTTTGACGCTAAAGCTACAATACGACCTTAATTATAAAGTATATGTTACTTTTAAGTAATAGGATAAGTATTATGTTACTTCTCATCTCTAGTTTTTAAATTGGAACAGATTGCAAAATAATTTTTAATTAAATTAAATATTTATTTTCTTAATCCCCCATTTCCAGAAGTACAAATGTCATTAGAAAAAATTATTCTAATCTCTGTTCCTCTTTATCTTATATCTGTCATTCTCGTGAACGTCTGCTCAACCTATCAAATGTCTGCGCAAAATGTGTAAAAATACTGCATCTTCTTCTATTCTAGTCAATCTCGGTCGGGTGGATCCCTCTATCGCTAGCGAATCTATCTTGAACGTGGATTTGTAATTTGCGCGTTAACTGCAATTCACGATATTAATATTTACGGCAGTAGATTTAAACAGAACCATGGATAAATTTTTAAGACGTAAGCAAACATTAGACAATAATAAAGCATCAACAAGTGCACAGAACAGCGTAATTCCGAAAATTAAATCAAGAAAATATTTTCAATAATGCTTAAATTCTGGGTTTACCTGTTATTCTGGGTATTAAATTAAATGAAGAAGAATGACCCCTGTGTGTTATTTGTTGAAAAATATTGGCAGCAGACAATATGAAATCTAAACTTAACGATTCTATCCGTTTCAAAATATTCCAGAAGGGGTCTCAATTGCCGAAGAAGAAATCTTCATAGGTTTCATGTCAAGTGGCCAAATTCGAAGGCAATTTAGTAATAAATCGCTCTTTGAATTTTGGGTAGGGGTGGATGATGAATTTTCTGCACTGAAAACAAAAGCATTCCGTATACTGTTACCATTTCCAACACCCTACCTTCGTGAACCCAGATTTTCTGCGGTGGCTGCTTTAAAGTATATAAATCTCAGCTGAACATAGAAAATTCGAAAAAGAACTTAGAGTATGAAATTCGAATATTAAACATTCCTGTGAAAAACTTTGCTCTGGAAGACAAGCACATGGGATTCACTAACTATTATTAAACTTGTTTTTAATTTAGTATTGATAAATTATTTATCAAATACATTGCGAAGTACTGATACATTTATTTAAACTGCATATGTTACATCAGTGTAAATGTGTATTTTATTTTTTATTATGTCAGAATACATTTTGTTTCGCTTCCTTTCAGTAAATTAATAATTTTTTAGATAATCTTTTATTTTCGACTTTCGGACATGCTCGCCCCCCCACGTAGGGTTATCACCCCCTAGGGGTTCGCGCCATACAGTTTGAGAATCGCTGCATTACATACATTGTATATATGCACAATATGTAATTTATAAATTTAGAGTTAAATTTTGTGTGCTGTGTTTCTCTTTTGTCATTAAGAGAATAAATAAATAACGCATTCGAAAAATACTTTTAAAGTTTGAATACTATCAACAGCAAGAAGAGAAAAAATTACAATTTAATACATATGAACATATACGATTTTGAAATTTTTGGAAGTGTGCGAGTAGTTTTTAAAATGTACTTTCATAATGTATGCAGAAATGCAGTTTCATTATTTGCTTTTTCAAGTCGTACAGTAAGGGGGGGGGACGGATTATTTTTTTATATAATGTTACTTTATTGTGAAGAGAAAGGCTGCTAGTTTTCCAAGAAGTCCTAAGTTAACTGTGGAAGCATTACATTTATTTTTGGGTTTGGCAAAATGAGACCTGAAAGTGAGTTTGTTGTTACGTATGATGCCTAGGTGTGTGACTTGTTGTGTAACTGTTGTTAAGTATGATGGCTAGGTATGTTACTTGTTGTGTAGCTGTTGTTAAGTATGATGCCTAGGTGTTTGACTTGTTGTGTAGCTGTTGTTAAGTATGATGGCTAGGTATGTGACTTGTTGTGTAGCTGTTGTTAAGTATGATGCCTAGGTGTTTGACTTGTTGTGTAGCTGTTGTTAAGTATGATGGCTAGGTATGTGACTTATTGTATAGCAGTTGTGTAGCTGTAGTATTATGCTTTACTTTAAAGCCAACTTGCTCATGTGCTAAAAGTTTTTCTACCATATTACAAAGACAGCTAAGTGAGTTAATTGGCCGATAATTTGGGGTAAAATTAGTATTTTGATTTGGCAATAATTGATTTCATTAGGATTGCTTGTTTCTAACAATTTTGGAAGTGACAAAGTTTTAGAATAGCCTTAATAATTTTTGTATTGGAGATGATACTTTTTAGTGGCATATTTTAAAGTTAGGTTTTATATATTATCATTACATCACTTTTGCTTTACGAATTTTGAGTTTCCCTATAATGTTTTCTACTAAAACAGGTGGAACATCAAAGAAAATATTTGTCGGTGAAGGAGTGCAAAGATAATTCTTAAAACGTATAATTAAGTTACCAGGGTAAAGTACTGGATCACGTTGAGATGTTATTTATAGGCTTAGCTTTGTCTTGATTACTGGAAGTACGACCGGTGATTTTATGAAAAGAGAGGTGTATATGTTTTGCCTAATTTTCGTGAAATATCATACAGGGAATCATCTTCCACTAGGACACCGTTTAAAACTGAGCCATTTCTATCTGCCATTTAAATTCACAGACAAAACATTCGATATGGTTGTTTAAACCATGTATTTCTTTTAACAGCGGGATCATATGTATTTTTTTAATAGTATTTACGTACTCTGTTACTCATTTTTATATTTTGTCGGATGGCAGACTGAGAGATGACTTGCGTTTACGGATTTGTTTAGAGGAAATGCTGACTGTATCAGTAATGGCTGTCATTAGAATTTGGAGTTCATTAATAAGTTCCTAAGCGTTGCTAATTTTGGGGTTTATTTTGATTATGGTGTGGGGTTTTACTTATTTAATTCAGTGTTCAATCCTCGAAACCCCTCAAACACTAATAAGCGAATAATCGCTTAAATGTGTGAATAAAGACATACGAAGGGTTAACTATCCTTTATTTCTTACAATAAATATGATACAATCAACTTCTAACTCTGAGCGTACAGCAAAGCCTCCATTTGGGCTTAAATGAATATGAAATTAAACTTAACTAAAACTAACTGAAAGATATAGCCGAAGCTATCAAGATTCTAAGTAGTTGGCCCCTAAATTTTAATTAAGTCGGCGAAGCCAAGCAAGGGCCTAAAGTACGGCCGAGCGTAGCAATAGCTTAGAGAGACGTAGCCAAAAGGCAAACGCGCGCTAGTCAGGAACTCAGACTCTCTCTCGAAGTCGGTGAAACATCGACTTAAATACTACTCTTTACTCATTTGCACTAACCGCGTTTTTGAAAATACATTCTGGTAGAGAATTTTAAGCTGAAACTAGAGTAGACAGGAAAGATGCAAAAACGTAATTGTTATTAAAATCAGGATAAACCTTACAATGGATTCGATACTATTTGTGATTTTCATCCAACGCGATATGTTAGTGCTTTCGTAGATTGGTGGTAAAAAGGAATGGGGCTCAATATAAAGGCAAATTAGATTATGATTAGATGAAAATATTGAAAACACTTGAAATGAATAATTTATATGAGATATTTTTAAGAGGGTTATATGCAGGGCCGGGACGAGGGTGAGGCAGTTGAGGCACTTGCTTCAGGTGAACAAAGAGAAGGGGCGCCAACTTAGCTATTCGATCAAAAATTCAGAAATTTATTATTAAAACTTATGATTTTTAACACTTAATTTCGGAATACATCAGTGGATATCAAAAGAATTTTGTGTTATAAACAATCCAGGTAAAAAAAAAAAAGAAAAACTAATAGCATTAATTTATTCTCGAAAACATGAGCTTTCACAGTAGTGTATATAGTATTTTCTAACGTTAAAATTTGTTATTGAAGGTAGCTTTAAGGAACTAATTACACTTTGTGTAACGAATTGTACAGCCTAAACTTTCATAGAAAATATTATACTGCCGACATTAATTGTTCTTTGCTGTCTCTCATTAGTTTGACTTAAGCTCTTTACTTAGTCATAACAAACTTGCAAAGTCCACTAACGGTACTAAACGGCGACATAACTGCTGAGTTTTGTAATTTCATAAACGCCTTCTGGAATAGCATCCGAAGAATGTACAAGGGTGAATGAAAATGAAATGTACCACATTATTAGCTTTTTTTTTCTTTTTTTGTAATTACTTTTTTCTTTTTAGTCCAAAGTGGCTTTGTCCCTGAAGGACTACTGTTTTCGTTTTGCGATTTTGCGTCGGAAACGTTAAATGTCGGTTCACTTTTCAAACTGTTGCCACCAAGTATTGCAGCCCTGTATTATATTTAAAGAAATTAAATAATGAAGAATGCGCATAAATGTATGTATGTATGTATTGTGATAAAATGACGGTATCTAGAGCCATCGAATTTTAAATGACGTAATCCTGCTGCGAATATGGGCATCTGGAAGCCCAAATTTGAAATTTGTTTTATTATCGATCTCATATTTTGTAAAACTTTAACGAATTTTTGATTAACAAACTGAAGGATTTCAAAGCAAGCAATCGTAACGTTGTACAGAAAAAACATTTTCATGTCCAACGCGTGAGACTGTCTATAGGAAATTCTAAAGATATGCTGAGTTTAAAATTATTTTGCGATATTGTTCTTTAACTGAATTTTATGGTTTAAGTGCGAAGAACAGGATACTCGTATTTAATAAATAAAGGTAGCACACAAAATGTTAATAAAACGCTCCTTTGGACGTAATTTAAAATCTGAAACCTTTCAGATGAATCGAAGTTTTTGGCTTGAATTCACACTCATGTTGCGTGGGAACTGTATGAATTGTTTCATTTAAAGTTATTTTTGAAGCGGATGCTGAAGGATTAAATGAATTAGTTCATTCTTTGTCAACTGGGATGTAAAGATGTAAAGTAAGAAATGTTTTTTAATAATTCTATTGTTTATATTGAAACAATAAAATAAATAAAGCCTTGCAGTTAAAAACTATAACTGTCTATAAAGCCACATGCTTAAGAGGTGTGTCTTTCATTACAGGAAATGAGAGAACATATTTCTCAATGCATTTTTGAAAAATATAAAACTTCAGCTTCAGCTCAGTTAAAACATTATATTACACTAAAGAAATAAAGTGATTCTCGCATGAAGACGATGATGTCCAAGTTTTTCTAATTTAAATTCATAACACATTTCATGCAGAAACATATACCAGACCAATTATAAACCAAGTATAATTAATCAGGTAATCCGAAAAAAAATAATAAACTAAACCTAGTAAGCAAAAAATATATAAATGTTACATTCAGAATTTTAAAGATTTTAACATACACTTTTATCGCAAGGCCTGCCGGGGAAAAGATATCAAACAACTTCACACGCACGATCGCCAAAGATCACAGGATCATTTTATTTTCAACAATGTGTGTTACAATTATTTCAAAAGTGAGGAGTATTTTTACATATATAGGTTAATGATGCCACCGCCTCCACTAATGCGTCTTTTTGTCCTATAAGCTTGATAGCTGGGAAGCAATACGCTGGAATACTACCTAATAAAGTAGAGTTATATAGTATAAGCATAAAACGCCAATAGAAATCCTGTTCTTCGATGCTGCTGTGCTCCATGCTTTCTTGAGTCATTTCGAAACCGTTCGCCATTAAGTGCCCAAGTACATAAAAATGTTTAAAAAAATATTGATCTTCATGAGGAAGTCTTTCATTCCTTTCTGAAAAAGTCGCTGTTAGAGTCGCCATACCAAATGCATTTCTGGATTTTAATAAATGCTTTCAGCTGGTTTGATCCTAACTCACGGCAGAAGTCTTCAAATGGTGGGATCTCATCGTTCTTATACCTAGGGAGACAATAAAATACGAATACATATTTTAGTATTGTTTACGCCGAAGCGAAGTGAAGTGACACCAAGACCTAATGTTCAAGTATTGTTGACTTGTGGGATCTGACAACTACGGGTAGACAAGAATAAGGCGAGAAGGTAGACTAGACATTGATTGAATGTGTTCTAGTTTTCTGATTATGTGATATGTATTTTAAGGTGTGGGTGGGAAAAGTGTCCACCCGAGTAGAATAAGTAATGTTCTCTCTCATGTGTGTATAATTCTGTTAACAGAAGTAATATTAAAGATCATACAGTTCACGTTTGTTATTGGCGTGATAAATAATTCTATGATTGAACAAGTATTATTAAACAAAGATTAACAGATTATTTCAAATGATTACATTTGTAAATAACTCTGGAATATTTGCTTATACATCCATGACTTAATTATATTATTAAATAATGAAGGATCCGTGTTTACATATGCAAGATGCATGTTCCTCGTACTGTGGAAAAACGGAGACTCACAGAGCCATCAAATTTTGAGTACACATAGTGCTCCATCCTAACATGTGCATCTCAAAACCCGAATTTTGAATTTAAAATTTTTTTTGGATTTATTTAATACTTTGTGCGAATTTAATGATTAACAAGCTCAGCTATTTAAAAGCGAGCAACGGTAATACTGCTCGAAACAATACATTTTTATCTCCAGCGCATTAGCCTATTGCCATTCCGCTAGACGGGAGATATTTATCTTTTCGATGTAATAGAAACGTTGGGTATTTGTTACTAGTGCCTGGCATAAAATACTTATATCTTATATAGCGCCAAAGTGTTACTACTCTGAAAAGCGTAAAATATCTTAAATCTGCCTTAAATATCTTAAATCTCGTAAAATATCGTATACCTTAGTAATTAGCAAACCAAACGATTTAAAAGCGGTAAGCGCAGTTCTTAGGAATACGTTTTGTGCCTTTTAATCTGATAACTTTAAATAAAAATGTTTTTAATAATGAAAATCCAATTAGAAGTATTAAATATGAGAGACTGAGTACGAGATTACACTATTTTATGAGACTGAGCTCATGAAAATCATTATGCATTTTTCTTTTTTTTTGTAATTACTATTTTAGGCGTCTAGCTGTGCACGCGACTAGTTTAAGAAATGTTGATCTCATGAGATGAAATCATCACATATCTAATTAGAAATATGAAATATTTCTATAAGATTACACTATTCTTACGAGATTAAGAACATGAAAATCATTATGCATTTTTCTTCTTTTTTTCAATTACTGTTTTAGGCGTTTAGCCATGCATTCGACTAGTTTAAGAAATTAAATAATGAAGAATCCGTATGTGCCTTTGTTTCTTTGTGCACGAATATTTCTCGCACTGAGGAAAAACAATGGCACCCACAGCCATCAAATTTTCAACACTTTTGAACACTCTTGCCGACCTCGAAGCCCCTTTGAATTTTGAATTATTGTTTCATTTATTTCGTATTTTGTGCGATTTCAATAAGCTTCTGATTCAAAACTCCTTGATTTGAAACCTTTATGTTGCCAATCCGAAAGCGTAAGATATTTATGTTTCAAATTTAATCAGCAGCCAGGTCGAACGGTGTAGCACCAAGGTACCAGTGCAGAAAGCACTACCCTTATAGAACAAATATTCTTTTCGAATGTTTACGGCAAAACTACTTAATTACATTTAAGTTATTCTTTACTATCCTTGAGCTTGACGAATAGAAGATAAATAAGCACTATAGAAGGAGAGATTACATAGTGCTAAACTCTCTCTCTATCTATGTGTGTGTGTGTGTTCTGAATTATGAGATAATATGCTGATGCGCCGAAATAATTCAGTTGTTAAGTAACAAACTCATCATTTATCTTGTAACACAATTAAGGGAACACACACATAATAAGGAAATTTCACAGTTAAGGGAATCGCTTAACGAGCAAACAATAACTAAAAGACTCCTTTTGCAACTGTAACAAAATTTATAATTAATTTATGCATATATGATTAGAAGTAAGTTTATGATTCACGAATTATGGGAATCTGGTTGTGATTGGGTTTCGGAGATATATGATGAGTTAAGAAGGAAGTTCTTGACATGGAAACGCTGGTCATCAGATTGACATGCAAAATGGCAAAAAGACAAACTAAACTTAAACATCAATGATGTGGTACTTGTGAAAGATGATAATTTACCACCTTTAAGGTGCAGCTTAGGTATAGTGATTAAACTCTGATGGATCTGATGGAAAAGTACAAGTAGTGGACATAAAAACTATAAATGGTAAATCAAACGTCCTATCAACAAACTTTCACCATTGTCATTTTGTCAGTAGGAAAATTAGTGAATCTAAAATTTTATTCTTAATTTCATATATTTCATTGTTTTAGTATATTTGCCTTTTCATATATTTTGCCGCAAAAGCAGTACACTTGAAGGTTACGATCTCTCTTCCGCAGCCTTTTTAGTATCATTAAGAAGATTCGTGGCCCGTCGGGGCAAATCGCCGGAGATGCTTTCTGCTCAAGAGACTAACTTTCTTGATGCAGATCATGAATTAAAAAGGGTTATGGCATCAATTTTATCATATGAAAAGTTCCAAAATCAGCTAGCGTAAGAAAACATTCTTTGAAAATTTAATACTCCCTCTACCTCACATTTCGGAAGCCATGGTAGAATTCTAGTAAATAAATGAAAGCTCGCTTAAAACGTACAATAGGAGCCCAATTACTCACTTCTGAAGAATTTCTCACCTTGATAACTCAAGTTGAAGCTTGCTTGAATTGCCTATAGTGACAATTTCCAATGATCCCAATGACTTAAGTCCTTTGACACCTGGGCACTGCCTTATTGGAGCCGCACTAACAACCCTTCCTGAACCAAATGCGATTGATTTATTATCAATCGCGTTTGGTTCAGGAATGGTCGTTGAGCGTTGGAATAAAGCGTTAGAATGAGCAAAGGAATAAACGGAATGGCGTTCGAATAAAGCGTTGGAGCGGAGGTAACGCCTGCTGAGCGTTGGAAACTTGTACAACAAATGTTTCAGCACTTTTGGAAACGGTGGTCATCAGACTATATTTCTCAATTGCAAGGACGTGCAAAATGGCAAAAGGATAAATGAATAAAATCTACCGAGGATCTGATGGAAAAGTACGAGTAGCAGACATAAAAATCTATGAATGGTGTAATCAAACGTCCTATCAACAAACTTTCACCTTTGCTTTGCCATTTTGTTAGCAGGAAAATTAATGACTCTAAAATTTTATTCTTAATTTCATATACTTCATTGTTTTAGTATTTTAGTTTCATAATAAAACTTTGTGGAAATAATAATTTTAATAATTAATTTAATTGTTTAATAATTTTCTATTTTAGCTATGGTAATTTTGAAATTCATATTTTAACTTTAAAATTTAACGTGCCACTTAATATTTGTTCAAATCCTTCTTATTGGTATTGAATATTGTATTACAATAAATGTATTTGAGGTTTGTGATGAAAAATTGTTCATCGTGGGCCAATATGTTCTGAATTATGAGGTAATATAGGTGGCGCTGATACGCCGAAAGAGTTTTGTTGGTTTAGTAACGAACTCACCATGTATGTTAAGATTGTAACTTACCATATATAGACTTACATCTTGCAGCGTCAAAAGAGTGCAAATCTTATAGCGCCATTCTTGAAAACTTATCAGTCTTCAGTCAATATAATACTTTGTTGTGTTTGTCATTGTAATAAAAATTACATAAAAATTTTGTGAACTACGTGGAATTACACCAACAGAGACCACCCGTAATCATCCCCCTGGACACTTTGAGGTAGGTCACGTTCCCTCAATATGTGCGTATTATTTTTATAATAATAATTACAATAATATAGTAATTAGGCGGAGATAGTATCACTTAAAAAGTATATTTAGGCCCTTCGCTGTTAACAGAGTCATTTATATCATAGTTGCTAATTTTAATTGCTTCATTAGTAATAGTGCGTTCACTTTTGTGAAAATTTTAAGCTAGGTCATAATAAAAGTTATTTAATTTATTTTTAATTATTAATTATAGCTACGAAATATTTATTCTTTCATGATATGGAACGTTTCTTCAAGCAATAAAGGGGAAGAGTTAATTTTACAGGCTAGAAACGTATTGATAATATGTACAGAAATTTAATCTGAAGGCTCAGAGACATAAAAGAATTGTGTTGCCACTTCGTGAAACGTAATATATTTCTCATTGTGAAAAAGCGCAGTTTTAAACGCACATAGTTTTCCGTCGTAACCTGTACACCTAGAAGCCCGAATTTTGAATTTCAAATTTCAAATTTGTGCGAATTTATGGATCTTTGATCAAAATTATACCGGAGATTTCTACGCCACAGATCTCGGTTCAGCTATCAAAGTAATTTCCTGTGAACAAGGATAGTGAAGTAGAAGTGGTGCAAGTGACAAGTGACGGAGGACGTGACCACTACCCCTTTACTAACAAGTTAATTAGTATAGGGTCACGCCCACCCTTATCAAGAGGAAACCATGGGGGCCTCACGTGCGGCTCGGCTTACAGGGCAATACAAGGAGCTATTTAACATAACTTTAAATTTCCTATTTACAAGCTGACCACTGTACACATGTGCCTTCGCGTTTATTTTACCTTAGACTTGGCACAGGTCTGTACCAAGAGTCATTAGGTGGTCCATTATTTGGACTATTTTTCGAACAGTGTGCTTATTATTGATAATAAACTTACAGAAGGCTTGGGTATTTGTTTCCGGTATTGGAAGGTGCCATTGTGCTGTTAAAGGGCAGGCTGATACATAATGTTCTGGTGTACCAGTCTCACCACAGATGCATTGATCCGAATCAGCTGTTCCATGCTTTCCAAAATATGCAGGAAAGGGTCCATGACCCGTAATAAATCGCACTAACTGTGCATTTGCAGTGAGATGGTCCTGGTTTACTTTAGGCAAGTGGTAGTGGGCGCGGCGCCCAGTATCTCCCATGTCCCAGACTTGCTGCCACTTGGCATTAACTGCCTGTATAAGTCTCCTTTTAAGCCAAGATATGGGTCTTGACACTTGGATCTCTTCTGCCTCAATATTTTGGGCCGCTTCCTTGGCAAGCTGGTCAGCAAGTTCGTTGCCAGCATTGCCGACGTGGGCTTTTACCCAGGCTAGCTTTATCCTTAGGTGGCTGTGGTCTTTTAGGAAGCGCTGGATTTTTGCGACCAAGGGGGAACTATGCATAGGGTTTAAAATTGCATGTAATGACGAAAGACTGTCTGTAAAGATGGTGACATCCCTCTGGCCTTGTCTAATTATCTCTTGAATGGCTCGTGCTATTGCCATAGCCTCACTTTGGAACACACTATTTTCTGGAGATAGGTGGCCTTTCCATTTGCCGACTTGTTCCCGATTTTTAATTGACACATACGCACAGCCAGTGCTGTTATCAATACGTGATCCGTCTGTATAATAAGACGTGGTATCTTCTGCAGCATTAATGTTTTGCTTTATTTTGACATTAACTCCCTCTCCATGATGTGCTGGGTGGTCTTGGAGTCTGACAAGTTTAATCTCAAAGTCCTTGGGATCATGCGTTTCATTTTGAAACGTCGCCAGTCTGCCGAGTTGTGCTACCAATTGATATGTGGCCTCGCGTTCCACTGTGAGATGCAGAGGCGGTAATCCAGCGAGTACATTTAGTGCATTGGTAGGGGACGTGCAGAACGCTTTTGTGATGTTTAAGAGAAAAGGCCTTTGCATGCTGGCTAGGTGCCTCACCTTGCGGCCTTGCATGGGTGAGGACCAGACCGCCGCTCCGTAGGTTATGATCTTTTCCGTGACCGTTTTATATAAAATTTTTTGTATGTGAGGGTTTAGTCCCCATTGTCCACCCTGCATGTACTTCAGCTGCTGTGCTATGCTCATAGTTCTTTTCTTCAACTCCAGCACATGCGGTATCCAATTTAACTTCGAATCGAAAATGATGCCTAAGTACTTGAGTTCTTTTGTAATTTTTAATCTCTGGCCATTTAATGTAATTCGTGGCTGTCTAGCTAATGAACCCCCTTTTTTGGGGATCAATAGAATCTTTGATTTTGCCTCTGCTATCCTAAGTTTTAGCCGGTTGCATCTTTCCTGAAAGAGAGTGCAGGACTCAATCGCATTAGCCTGTAATTGCCGTCGGGTCTGTCCTTTTACTACTAGGGCGGTGTCATCAGCATACGCTATAATTTTCGTATGCGCTGGCCATGACTGTTTCAGGACCTCGTTAAATGTGACATTCCACAGGAATGGCCCGGCGCATGAGCCTTGTGGGCATCCCTGTGTCTGTCTTTTTGATATAATGCCACTGTTATGTGGTAAAATGAGGCTCCTGTCAGTAAGGTAGTTAGTCAGTACCTTATAAATGTTCAGCGGACAGTTTGCTGATCGTAGTGCCTGCAGAATCGCTGGCCACCACAGCGTGTCAAATGCACTCTTCAAGTCAATGGAAATAAACGCTGTGTGGTGGCCGGCTAAGCGATTCTCTAGTATCTCGTCTTTTACTTCTAATAGTGCGTTTAGAGTAGACTTTCCTGGGCTGAAGCCATGCTGCGTGGGACTTAAGTATCTTGTTACATATAGGTGATGCCGAAGTCTTGACATCAAGATCTTTTCAAACACCTTCCCCAGTGCCGATAGCAGGCAAATAGGCCTATAAGACTCCGGATGTGCTGGATCGCGATGCTTCTTCAGAAATAACACCACCTGGCCTATTTTGAAGCAGCTGGGGAAGGTTCCTGTGTCAAGCAGCTTATTGAAAAGCGCCATGAAGAGGGAGGTATTTGCACGAATCACCTGCTTTATGATCCTGTAATCAATCCCGTCTGGGCCCGGGGCTTTACGTTGCGGCAGTTGATGCAGCACTGTCAGGATTTCTCTAATAGTGATTGGTGGGTCATTCTTTGTATCGAGAGTTGGTGCCTGGTTCCGGGTTATTGCTTGTTCAATTGTGTCCTCCAGTGGGTCATCTGTTGTGAAGACAGTATTCAGTATGGTTTTCAATGTGTCAGCCGTTAAATTGCTGTCTCCATCTGCCGTGGGAATAAGTTGCATGTTGGCCGGCTTAAAAAGCTTGCCAGTTGCGATCAAGTGATGCAAGCCATAAGTATCTCTACTTTCAGTGCAGAATTTCTGCCAATAATGCCACTGTTATGTGGTAAAATGAGGCTCCTGTCAGTAAGGTAGTTAGTCAGTACCTTATAAACGTTCAGCGGATAGTTTGCTGATCGTAGTGCCTGCAGAATCGCTGGCCACCACAGCGTGTCTAATGCACTCTTCAAGTCAATGGAAACAAACGGTGTGTGGTGGCCGGCTAAGCGATTCTCTAGTATCTCGCCTTTTACTTCTAATAGTGCGTTTAGAGTAGACTTTCCTGGGCTGAAGCCATGCTGCGTGGGACTTAAGTATCTTGTTACATATAGGTGATGCCGAAGTCTTGACATCAAGATCTTTTCAAACACCTTCCCCAGTGCCGATAGCAGGCAAATAGGCCTATAAGACTCCGGATGTGCTGGATCGCGATGCTTCTTCAGAAATAACACCACCTGGCCTATTTTGAAGCAGCTGGGGAAGGTTCCTGTGTCAAGCAGCTTATTGAAAAGCGCCATGAAGAGGGAGGTATTTGCACGAATCACCTGCTTTATGATCCTGTAATCAATCCCGTCTGGGCCCGGGGCTTTACGTTGCGGCAGTTGATGCAGCACTGTCAGGATTTCTCTAATAGTTATTGGTGGGTCATTCTTTGTATCGAGAGTTGGTGCCTGGTTCCGGGTTATTGCTTGTTCAATTGTGTCCTCCAGTGGGTCATCTGTTGTGAAGACAGTATTCAGTATGGTTTTCAATGTGTCAGCCGTTAAATTGCTGTCTCCATCTGCCGTGGGAATGAGTTGCATGTTGGCCGGCTTGAAAAGCTTGCCAGTTGCGATCAAGTGATGCAAGCCATAAGTATCTCTACTTTCTGTGCAGAATTTCTGCCAACTGTCCTTTTTGGCCTGCAGGATCATACGTTTGTAGGACGCTCTCTCTCTTTGGTAGATTATTAGTGTTGGGGTATCCCGTCCCAACCTACGCTCTGTTTTCAGGCGCCTTCGCAAGGCGCGACACTTCCGTTGTTGTGTGCGCAGTGCACCGTTCCACCAATGGAGTTGTTTTATTCTCCTTGCGACTCGCTGTGGCAACTGTTCATCGCATACTGTCTGTATGATTTTAAGTAACTCCTGTGTGATTTTCTCCAGGTCGTCGCTGCTGTTTGCCTGCTGGATGGCAGTCTCTAGTGGAGCCAGTCTGGAGGTAACTGCCGTTGTGAAAGCACGAGCCTTTCGTCCCGGTAAATTGTAACGTTTGATTATGCGCACTGATGTGCTTTTTGCAATGTCGAATCTTATGTAGTTGTGGTCCGAGAGGCTAATTTCTTGAACCACTGTCCAGTCCTGGATGAGAGGAGCAAGCTGATGGGATGTAACGGTCAGATCTGGCCAACCACGCGCATGGATGGTTTCAAAAGTCAGCGGCCCTTCCGGATCATTGTGAATTGCTAGGTTCCAACTATTTAGAAAATCTTCTATGCATCGGCCTTTTGGAGTTGAGTCTGCATAGCCCCATGTGGTGCTATGAGCGTTAAAGTCTCCGGTTATTAAGACATGCTCTGTTCGGTGGTGGTTCATCAAGTGCTGTAGTCGCTCTATGGTTGGACCCGCTTCCTCTGTTGGCGGTGAATAAAGGGAGACTAGAAGTATTGTGAGATTGCACACTTCTAGTAGAATTGCTACACAGTCTCTCTCGGCCATGATGATGATTGGCGACCACGTTGGGTTGCAGATGGTAATAAATGAGCGTGGCGGAAGTGCTGCATCAGTTCTTTGGTAGGTATTCCATTGGAGTGGGAATCCCACCAGTTTCCCCTCCTTATGATACGGCTCTTGCCCTAAGATTATATCTATGTTTTCATTTGCTACGTACACTGCTGCTTGCGATGTTGCAGCATGTGCCCGCTGGAGGTTAGTTTGCAAGCATCGAATGGTTGGATGTTGGTCGGTTACTGTGGCGTTTATCACATGCTCCGTATTGGAGCCTGGTTGCTGTGGGCTTTGTGCATCTGTTGTTGTATCGTGGGTTGAATCCTGTTCAGTATTCTGTGGAGGTCCTGACTGTCTGCACTGTCCTCTGGTATATAGCACATTCTGGGGCATAAGCTGGGTGTGTAAAGTTGAATTTTTTACCGTGCCTGTGGTTTGAGTCACCGCAATTAATGCATGACGGTGTTTCCGCTCGACAGTCCCTTGTTGCATGGTGTCCAGAGCAGTATCCGCAGTATACCTTTGACGATTTACATATGTCCTGGCTATGGCCGAATTGCTGGCATCGATAGCACCTGCGAATTCCGAGGAACTCGGAGATGCCATGCGATTGCCAGCCTGTGAAAATTCGACGCATTGTGATGGCCGCTCGGAATGCCTCCGGGGAGCATTCCAAAATCCACTTAACTCTTTTGGCATTTCGTTCACGTAGTCGGAAGAGTGGCTTGAGCTGTTTGGCTGAAACTCCTGCTGCGGAGCTGAGTTCGTCAATGAGTTCTTCCGGTTTTGTGGTGTTATGTACATTATGGACTGCAATGCGAGGACGTCTCTTTTCTTTTCTGGTCACTTCTATATCTATCTCGGCCTTTTGCAGGTAGCTGCGTAATTGATCCACGTCGTCCGGTGTATTGCAGAAGACTTCCAGGCCTCCTTGATTTGTAGTCTGTATCCGCTGGACCACTACTGGAATTTGATTTAGTGGAACCTTAGCCTGCAGCTCCTTCCTTAGATCCCCAGGTGGCCTTTTAGATTTTGGTTTTATAATCAGACTTGGCTTGTTGTTATTCCTGAGAACCTCAGCAAAGCTTAGGGGGGCAGGTGTTGTCGGCCGTTCTACAGTCTGTCCACGTGCAGGCAACTGTTCTAAAGGCGGAGTGTGGACAATACCGCAGCACACAAACGTTGATGTATTGGTGCCTGCTTCCTCTGTTGACGGTTTTGTCCGGAATTCTGGTCCTTCTAAGGCAAGTCCTTGGAGGATTGCTAGTGACCCCTGTACTTTATCCCTAAGGTTTTGCGGCAGCAAGTACCTTCCTTCACCGTTGGTGTCTGCGACAGTCTTGATGACTTTGACTAGTTCAGCTACACGCTCTGCATGCGTTAGATCAGTTTCCAGAATATCAGCTGTGTTGTGTGTGGGTTCGTCTATATCCTTGGGAATTGTCAGTTGGCGAGACATATCCTGGTAAAGTCTGTCTCTGTTGGAGATGAAGCTTGCAGGAGATCTTAAACAAAGTTGCTTGAATCTCTTTGAGGAGAGTACTGAGAGTAGCAAGAAATCACCAGCACACTTTCACACTGCTTGTGGGTTTAAATTCACTTACGTAATCACTTCTGTGCAAGTGTCTACGTCTAGCAATATCACTTATGTTGTCACTTATGTCACTTATTATTTTATAAAATAGCTTATTGTAAAGCTTATTTTTTAAGCTCATTTTATAAAAACTTTATTTCTTTTATTCCTTGTCTAATGATATGTGGTAGTTTTAATGTTTTTACTTTAAAGAATAACAGTTTTGTAAGCAAGTAAATATGCTCCTTCTGTTTAGAACACCCTGAAGATAAAGTAAGATAACAAAAACACGCAGTTTCAGGGATTTCAGGAAACGTCACAACCCCCTTACTTTGATTGCGGTGGAAATATGTAGTGAGAAGTAGGCCGTGGAAAACCGTTAAATGTACTTGTCAGTGACTGTGTGTAGGCTCCCATATTTTCAAACACAATATGCTCTCCGACTTCCATCTCGGGCAACAGGCAGTTTTCTATGACACAATCAGCACTGCACAATGTGACTCCCCACAATTTACTGCGATGTAGCTGGCGAGAACCAAGTTCGGCCTTGCTCTGAAAAATAAACAAATTAATAAATAAAAAAACTCTGAAAACTTTCAGATTATGCAAAGAAACTTCGCGCATAAAATATCGCACGCGCTATTAATTTTAATGGAACGCTTTGAAATCGTTGAATTTGTTAATCAAAAATTCGTTAAAATTTTAAAAAATATGAAATAGATAATAAAAAAAATTTTGAATTTGGGCTTCCAAATGCCCATATTCCAGTGGAGGACTATGTTATTGAAAATTTGATGTCTCTAGGTCTGATGTGTTGTCGTTTTTTCACAATGCGACAAACATGCATATATTCACGCATATTCTTCATTATTTAATTTCTTTAAATATAATGCAGGGCTCTAATATTTGGTGGCAACAATTTGAAAATCGATTTAGATTTTTATAGCGAATGCAAAATGCCAAAATGAAATTAACAGCCCTTCTGGGCTAACTCCCACTTGGACTAAAAAAGAAAATTTCAAAGAATTCAGATTTTAATCTCGCACCGAAGAGTTTATGAAGTATTTTTATACTCTCGTTGAGCTCCCAGTTTTTCTGTCAGCTGTTGGACTTAATTTCTGTTGACACAGAAAAATCACAAAATATTTAAAAGCAGCATATGTTTAGAATTTTTGACGGAGTGTTAAGTGTTTTCGTATATTTTTAGCTGTTGTTCTCGAATTCCACTTTTGGATCAAATCACATTTTTGGCCGTTTCACTTTTTCCAGTAATGCTATTTTAGACGACTGGTCCTCCCAGCTGTCTAAAATAGTTATTAAGGAAAAATGTATAATGCTTTTAGTAAACCCAGCTAGTGTAATTTCGCGAGTGCAACTGATAACTAGGTTTGGTTTATTTTAATTATGGCAAAGTACTTGAGGGCTATGTGCCTAAGGGATGCTTTCGGGGAGGACTTTTTTATAGGGAACTAGTTCGTTACACATGGAAGAAAAAACAACTAAAACTCCCATGCAGCGAACCCGTTTTCTTCGAGGCCATATCGAACAACCAGTGTTCAGTTTGATCGCTAGTAGGCCCCAAATGGTAATTAATAAAAGAGATAAAGATATGATTTTATTGCTTTCAAATTGCTTACTTTGTTAATCAGTAACCGGCAGATTAAAATTAAAAGAAAAGTTAACTATCCTACGCTTTGTCAAGTGGTAATAATCTGACATGTAGAAGTTAAAAATATTTTATTTCGTATATCTTTAGAATTTCTAATAAAGTGTTAAATGCTGCCACATTTGTTTTAATATTCACTATGTTATTTTTCTAAAAGTAATATATTTTTCTAAGGCCTTTCTAAGGGTTTGCTCGCTACATTGGAAAAACCACAAAAGTCAACCTAATGCAAGGGGCTTTACTAATAAAGATGCCGATTATCCTTATTTCAATGTCATCTGGATTGCCAATATAACTTCATGGCGATCTTGACTGTCACTCTTGTTTTGATATGTCATCTAAAGAAATCTGCCTAAGCAGTCGGTGCACTAAGCTTCTTCAAAAATTCTAGGAGCTATCTCTCCAACTGGCTCGATACGTATACGGCTAATAACCTATTTAGGACAGCTTAAGGTGAACTACTCAACCATGGTATAACGATATAACGAATTCAGCTTATAACCAAACTCCGGATAAAACGAATGAACCCGCTTGAGTCTTTTCCAAGTTCCTATACATTTTATGTTATTTTATAATGATATAGCGAACGTCCAAAGGTATGAAACTTGGATGTAATGAATTGTATGGATGTGTTTGTTCTCTTAAAATCCTACTTTTCCTTTTGTATCTTTGGTATCTACTCCAGGTTTTCTGCAAGTTTTAACTTACAAATTATTAACTCTTAAAATTTTCCACGTTTAGGATGTTAGGATCGACTTTGCATACGTAAAGGGAAAAGCAGCCTTTTGATTTCTTTTTGTTTATATTCAACCCCACTTTTCTGTGTGTGCTAAAACAAAGATTATGCGAAGCAAGTGTGACACAAAACTCGAGAAGAACATGGACAAAATAAGCAAATCTTAAGGCAACATATGGCGTTCTTTATAAAGTAAATCAATTAATAAATAAAAGAAAAATCTCAAAGAATTCAAATTTTAACTTCGCACCGGAGAATTTATTAAGTTTTTTTGTGCTCTCGTTAAGCTCGCAGTTTATCTATCTGCTGTAGGACTTTCTCCTGTTTTAATTTTTTTTAACTTTAGTATATTAAACATCCCTTTATTCTCACGCCACATAAAATTAGACAAAAAAGTCACAAAATATTTAAAAAGCAGAACACATTTAGAATTTTAGATTGAGTGTTAAGTGTTGTCATACATTTTTCAGCTGTTGCTCTCGAATAATGGTGTATAGGATCATTAAAAAAAAAGAACTTACATCACTTCTTTGATTCTATTCAAATTCTTTGACTGAGTAACCAGAGTGAGCGTTATTCAAGGCTGATGCTATGATGGAAATTCTGAAATTTTTGCTATTCGGGGAAAGAAAAAGTAGTTAATGGTATGAATTTGGATTGTACAGTGGATTCGTCCTTTAGAGAATGAAAATTGTTTACCCTTTAACTTTTCTGATTCGTTTTAGCATAAATGCTATCCACATTCCGTATTCCGAATGGCGATTTTACATTCTTTAGTTTTTTCGAAAGACATAAAGTATTCTTTCCAAAATTTATTGAATCTTTCCTTTGCATCGAAATGTATCTTCAGTAAAATTTTAAGATAAATTTGTCAGTAATTTTGTTATTCTTTTCCATGTAAATATACAAACATTCTTTTTTTTAATTTTTGCCAGATACTCTACATTTTTAACGAATTGGATACAGCGAACCAAACTTCCAGACCCTCGAAGTTCCTTATAACGGGGTTTGAATATATTAGTTGAAATTTGAATTGTAGCGCAAATATATTTTGTCAAATTGCTTTGAGAAATTGAACCGCAAGCTTTAAGAGTTTTACTTATGTATTTTGTTTACTAAATTTCATCTGTAGCATAAACTTGCTTCTCCAGGAGAACAGGCTGGCTGTATGGGTGCTTTCGTGGTTTTCTCGCTATGTAACGTGTACAAGAACCAGTTTCCCTTAAAAAGTCCTCCATTAAGGCATCCCTCCCCATATGCAGATAGCCTTGGTATGCTTCGCCATAATAAACTAAACCAAACCGTAAATTTCTTTCAAATTTAGTTTTATTTTAAAACTTTTGATATTGTTACGTTTTTAAGTACGTGCGGTTTCCTGGATTTGGAGTGAACAACGACGACTCTCGATGAAGTATCGAAACACACTTTATTGGCCAGTATTTTTCAAGACAGTTCCAAAAATACTTTTTACAGTCGTGGAAAAACTACTTTAAACACGCTGAGACAATCAGCGACACAGCCTTCAGGGTATCAGGCTATAACGGTAGAGACAGCTTCACGGCAAAGCACCAGAGTACAGCTCCCAATTCTGCTCGGTCGTTTTCTGAACATAACGTACTCTCGAGACTCTCCACGCTACAACTCGCAATGCACACGACGATACACTAGAGTACAATTCCGGACTCAGTTCTGCGGTTCTCGGAGCTCAACACACTCTCGCGATGCACTAAGGAACTCTCTCGATGCAGTCGACGACCAGCTCGGCACTAGAGTACAGCTCCCAATTCTGCTCGGTCGTTTTCTGAACATAACGTACTCTCGAGACTCTCCACGCTACAACTCGCAATGCACACGACGATACACTAGAGTACAATTCCGGACTCAGTTCTGCGGTTCTCGGAGCTCAACACACTCTCGCGATGCACTAAGGAACTCTCTCGATGCAGTCGACGACCAGCTCGGCACTAGAGTACGAGACACTCGCTCGCTGACTTACTATCAGCTCGCTAGACAAAACGCTAACTGACTCTCTGCGTACCAACAGGGTTTATATAGCTTTTGACTTGTGTTCGAGAACATTCTGAGCTAAACCAGTAAGAATTCGTTCCTGAAGGTTCTCCATGCGTCTATAGCATATCGCAAATTTTGTCGCCAAATGGACGATTTCTCGCCAAAAATTTAATAACGCTGCCTTTCTTTGACATTTTCTGGCAACCTGCTTTGCGGGGAAGCTATCTTACCGCGCCTAGACCGTAACAATATGAAGCGAGAGATACACCAAAGAGACATTATATTATGACCATTCTCCATCTATGACAATATGCTCGCCTAGGAACAAAAACATTGCGCGTGCTTGGCTGCTGTTGGAATATGTAAAGCGGCTATGCTTTGTCTTTCCAAACATAGCGCGATTACCGACATAATGGGAAAAGCAGCTGATTTATCAGACTTTAGTAAAGGTCAAATCGTTATGGCTCGGTGACTGGGAACATCAATATCAGAAACGGTGCGTTTAGTGGGCTGTTCACGTGCAGTTGTTGTGAACACATATTGAAAGTGGTGTATGGGTGGTGAAACGGTAAGTCGCCGGCCGAAAGTGTGTCGTCGACGGCGCATTGATTCCAGAGGAGAGCGGAGATTGCTACGCATTTTTCGCCATGATCGAAGAGCTACAACACATCGAAAACATCACCCAGACAGTGGCGACTCAGACAGTGTTTCTTAGCGCACTGTACAGCGTACATTGCTGCGTATGGGCCTACGCAGCTGGAAGCCGAAACATGTCCCTGCATTGACCGCACATTATCCTGCGACTGCAATGGGCCAAGAAACATCGGAATTGGATATTAGAAGAGTGGAAAAAAGTTGCATAGTCCGACGAATCACGTTTCCTGGTCCATCACATCAATGGACTAATACGCCGATTTCCAAAAGAAATCATGGCTCCCGGATGGACAGTTGGACGGAGACAAGCCGTAGCGTGACAACAGCAGGGTATTATGGTATGGGCTATGTTTTCATGGAACACATTAGAACCCGCAATCCCCATAGAACAATTCCTGACGTCTGTGCGCTACGTAAACATCTTTGCAGACCATGTTCCCCATTCATGACAACAGCATTTCCATTGGGGGATGTTGTTTACCAGCAGGGTAATGCAGCATGTCATAAGGGTGGAATCGTCAGGGAGTGGTTTGAAGAACATTTTAGTGACTTTCAAGTCGTGTCTTGACCTCCAAATTCACCTGACATTAATAAACTAGAGCATTTGTGATCCCACGTGGAAAAGAAAATTTGTGTTGTCACGCTACCTCCTCACAATGTGCGGGTATTGCCAAACCAGTTGGTAAACGCTTGGTAGCAGATATCTCAGACTACCTATGAGCGCCTTGTGGAGTCAGTGCCACGCAAGGTGTTGGTAGTTTTGAGGGCTAAAGGTGGTCCTACATGTTATTAACAGGCTGGTCAAAATGTAATGTTCCTTCGCTGTATTTTACTTGTTTTCCTTTCTTATTTTTATTTGGAGGATTCGAAAGATTTAAGAATCTTTGAATTTTGGTTTCTTGCCAACTCTGCTTTTTATCTAGTATTAAGCAACAAGAAATCTTTTCACCCTTAAAAATCGCAATATGTATATAAGATATTTGTGAAGAAGAAAAAAATCTCTTTCGAGAGTTTCATGATAAATAGCTGCTGAGTTTTCGAAATTTATTTAATAAATTGGTACTACTACAGAATTTATAAATAATTCTTTCTTACCAGCAGTGGTTTCATGTTGAATCCATATTTTTCGAAACCGTGACCAAATGATCCATAAACACCGTCATTGAGGTAATAATAACATTGCAAAGATTTGTTGCAATTTTCTGTAAAGGAAGATATATATTTAGATACATTAGGTACCATATACACTCACTTCCAAAAATTAAGCACGGAGAGGAAAATGGTAATTTCCGGAAGCCAATCAGAATTGAAGAGGATGCAATTCGCTGCAGAGGTAGATGGAAGTATGCAAATATGTTTGGTAACAGCCCATCGCGCTTTCATGCCAAGAAATATGCAAAAAGGGCAGTCTAATAAGAAGCCAGCCTTATGAAGGGTTACAGAAGTTGATTGTAAAGTGCTGATAGAAGGTGTTTAAAACTTTCGTACAATTTGTTTTCAAGACATACGTGTTTCTATGATTTGCAGAAGACGATGATTTCCAGAAGACGAATGGAAGATTCTGAGCGCAGGCGTGCTGTGGAGCGCATTGAAGGAGGACGGCCAATCACAGATGTTGCTCTTTTCTTCGGCGTTTATCATTCTGTAATTTCACGTTTATGGAAACAATTCCAAAACACACAGATTATTGTCCGAAGGCCCGTAGCCGGTCGCCCAAGGGTTACAATCCCCGCGGAAGATCGATATATTGCTATTGTATTCAAGCGGAATGGCAGAGCGACCTCCACACATGTGACATCTATGGTTACAGCGTCCATTGCTAAGGCGATATCTGCAGCTACTGTACGCCGAAAATTACATATGAGTGGACTGTACGCCCGGGTACCTCGAGTTTGCGTTCCTCTATCCGTCCAATCAAGAGGGGCACGATTACAGTGGTGACGGGAACATGCCAATAGGAATGTGTCTGACTGGGGCAATGTCATGTTTACTGATGAGTCAAGATTTGATCTGGAGCCAGATGACAAGCGTATAAGGATTTGGCGTGATCAACGAACATGCAATCAGTCCCAAAACATCACCGAACATCACGCATTCCGAGGCGGAAGCATTATGGTGTGGGCAGGGATTTCATTAGGATATCGCACAGACCTGTATATCTTTAAACGGGGTTCTTTGACGGCTGTCCGGTATCAAGATGAAGTCTTACAACCCATTGTGAGATTGTATGTTGCAGCAGTTGGCCCTACTTTTGTTTTAATGGACAATAACGCACGTCCCCATAGAGCTGACATCGTCGATGTCTACTTGGAGAGTGAAGGGATTGCGCGTATGGCGTGGCCAGCATATTCGCCCGACCTTAATCCCATCGAAAATCTTTGGAATTCTCTCGGCCGTGCTGTATCTTCATGTTTCCCACCTCCAGCTACTCTTATTGAGCTGGAAACTGAATGGCGATTGCTTAATTCTGTGGTGGTTGACCACCTAATTGACAGCATGCTCACAAGATGTAAACTTTGTATACAGTTGAGGGGGGATCACATACCCTATTCCTTTTTTTCATTTTATGCTGTTTATTTTCACTTTATACATAATTCTGTTTAAATCTCCAGTATGGCATTATCTGATAACTTACAAAAATGTAATATTGTTTTCATTTCTGTATATAATTATTGATTTGTTTTATGCATAAATATATATGCTACTTTCCTGCCGAAGTTTGGGTGAATTAAAGCAATATTTGTTGATTTTTTTGCATTTTACATCTTCGTGCTTAACTTTTGGAAGTGAGTGTATAAAACACAAAATCTAATTCAATGAGTATAAATTCTCTAGAAGTAACTTATATCAGATACCATAAATGCAAAAGAATATAAAAGAATTACTGGAGTAACGCACAAATGAACACTTCAGAAGAATTTCTGGAGTATTCCATAAGTGAATACAAAAGAATTGTTGGAGAAATCCGTAAGCGAATACGAAAGGACGCTTGAAATAACTTAATAACTTCTGTTAATAAATACAAAACAAATTCTAAGTAACTTCTTTATCTACCAATTACAGAAGCTTTTCTTGGAATAATTTAATTATTCAAAAGCTTCTTTTGTATTATGCATTGTACTTCCCAAATTTCTATTATAGAAATACCTTCAAAGATTATGTAATAATTTCTGGAGTGGATATAAGAATTTCTAAAGCAATTTCTATAATTGAATAAAATACAATTTTTGAACTAGCTTTAGTGATCAAAAAGGAATTATTTTTAACCTTCCAGTAATATCTCTGAAGTAAACGTATTACTGAAAAAACTTTTTTATTGTATTGTTGCTTGCGTACGGGTTCGTAATAGATTAAATGCGCAAGTCCGATAAAAAGTTAATAAAATTTATTCTTGTCACAAGAAAATATAACAAAACGATAGAGTTTTCTTCAGAGATATTCTTACAAGTGTTCACAATATCAGGCACTAATAATCAGTAGAAAACAAATACACTAAACAGAAAGCAATACAACAAGTAGCTATACTTTAAACTACTAAAAACGTTAAAATAAAACGCAGTTCAAAGAGAAAGCTAATTCAGATATCTCAATTCGCTCGGAACTAAAACGAATCGCATTAACACTAACTAAGCAACTGAGCTGAGATGTTCTCTATCTGACTTTTTATATCTTTATATCTTATTGCGAGAGAGTTCTAGTAATTTCTTTTCATCTCGAGATTCTGAAAAACCAACAAAAGGATGGAATTACGGTTACAGATAATACAGTATTTAATTACATTTATTCAAGTTCAATAAAAATAGAAGAAATATCAATTTATTCAGTGTTAAACGCACGTATATTTTACTTTTTTGACATAGCTTTCAAGACTACACATGCATACTATACATTTCTGCCTCTTCCCAAAGACTACACATCCCGCGCAGTACAATCCCTGGACAAGAAGCCATACTTGCAACTAAAGCGTCAATGCAAAAATACACATTACAATATAATAACAAACAACATAAACAATAATTGCAATAAGTAACATAAATCCAATGCTAAATCAATAAATGAGTGCATAAATTTAGAAATTTAGAAACAAAAAGGACCATGGTCTTAATACTATTTACATTACACACTACGTCCTATGGCCACACTAAGGAGCTAACTTGTCGCAATGAACGACTTTGGGCTTAGAATTCGTAAATTTACGTATCCGAGCAACGACGTCGTTCTTCCTGTTTAGGACTGTGTACGGACCATCTCAAGGTGACTGTGGTTTAGAACAGAGTCCTTTCCCTCGAATCGGATTTCACAATCATACTTTGTCTCTTTCGTTGAATCGATGTCCTGTAAGTTCGGGTCGTATCGGGTCTTCATCGTCTCCGTCGCCAAGCTGACTCACTCTCATGCAAAGTGCATCGCTTCAAACCGGGCCTGTAGATCTTGGATGTACTCCTCAGGGGATGAAGGCGCATCCGAAGGGCGGCCAAAGAAAAGAACACAAGGCAGACAAAAGTCCTAACCAAAGAGCGTCTGACGCGGGGAAAAACCGGTAGTCTGGTGGACAGCTGTGCGATAAGCCAGTAGAAAGAGAAGTAACTTCTTGTCCCAGTGCTGTTGGTTTCTGGAAAACATGAACGAGAAGTTATTGAGGATGGTTCGATTAAACTTCCCTAGCATACCTTCCGACTGAGGATGTAAAGGCGTCGTTTGAATTTTGCCATTGTCGAGTAGCTTGCAGAGTTCTTTTATTATAGCCAAGGTAAAATTCCTTCCTTGATCGAAATGTAACTGAAGAGGCACTTCGAACCTGGAAACCTAGTGTTGTATCATTACCTCTGTTACCGTGACAGAATCTTGATCAGGAATAGGATACGCTTCAGGCCACTTGGTGAAGTTATCTATGACAACAAGGATGTATTTGTTGCCATCAGAATTTTGTGGCAGAGATGCCAGGATATCAAAGGCGATGCTTTTAAAAGGCACTCCTACATTGTAACATTGCAGCTTGCGTTTCTGCGGTCTTTTCCGACCTACACAGGCATCGCAAGATCGGCACCACTTTTGCACGCCATCCTTTGCACTACTACAGTAGAAGCGTTCACGAACTCTCCGCAAAGTTTTCATTATTCCGAAGTGGCCTCCTGTAGGGCTGCTATGTAGTTCTTTAAGAACATTCGGGATCCGGGATCTTGGAACTGTCAGCTGCCATTGGAACACCTTTCCATCATCTGATTCGAATTTTCGGTATAAGACGCCGTTTCGAATACGGAGTGAGAATGCCCAATATTTTGTTGTAGGACAATAGATCAAAATGGCCTGGCAGGTAAGTTTTCTGTTTGAGGAACTCCATTAAGTCAATTATGGGTTTAATGTCGCCGTCTTCCAGCTGGATTTTCCTGACTTTGTCGCTCCATGGATCCTGATCAGCCGATGCTGACGTTGTAATTTGCCGTGCGACTGGATTAAGCAGCTCGTATTTCCCTTCAACCCTGGAACAATATGCCAGCATTCTGGGCAGGATCTTCTAGACAGGACGTCGGCGTTTCCATGTGATGATCCCTTTCGATAACGGACAGTGATGTCATATTCCTGGAGTTTCTGTATCCACCTCGCTATTTGACCCTTAGGATTCTTGAAATTTAGAAACCAGGTCAACGAAACGTGATCATTTTAAGGAAATACATTTTTCCTTGTACTTCAAAAATAATAAACTGCTTTCAGCATCAGAGGACACCACTAACCACTATCAGAAAGGATCATCAGCTGGACCCTGCTCAGAAAGCTGCCGAAATCATGCTAGGGTCGACCAGACTACCGGCTATTCTCCATCCCACATGTTCATCAGTCGTGACCTTCGTCTGCCATGTGATCTCTAGTTTTGTCGCCCTCCAGATGCACATCTATCGTCTGAGGGATACATTCAAGATCTCCAGGCCCGGCTGGTGCACAAATTTGCAGGAGAGCGAGTCAACTTGGCGACGGAGAAGACGAAGACCCGATACGATACGAGAGCTATCGGACATCGATTCAACGAAGGAGATAAGGTGTGGTTGTGGAATCCGACTCGTCGGAAAGGCCTCTGTCCGAAACTACAGTCACATTGGGATGGTCCGTACACAGTCCTAAGCTGGCTGAAGGACGTCGTGGTTTGGATCCGTAAGTCATAAAACTATAAGTCTAAAGTCGTTCTTTATGACAGCTTAGCTCCTTACTACTGCTATAGTAAGTAGTGTATATAATGTAAATCGTATAATACCGTGGTCCTTTTTGTATTTAGTATTTGATAGTTTTTGATTTATATTTAATATTTGATAGTATTTCATTTGAATTTAGTATCTGATTTGTATTTAGTATTTGATTTGTATTTAGTATTTGATAGTTTTGATTTGTGTTTAGTATTTGATAGTATTTCATTTGAATTTAGTATTTGATTTGTATTTAGTATTTGATTTGTATTTAATATTTGATAGTATTTGATTTCTTTTAAGTTACTTATTGCAATAATTGGTTATGTTGTTTTTTATTGTAATGTAATGTTTGTTATTGCATTGATGCCTTGGTTGTAAGTTTGGCTTCCTGTCCAGGGATTGTACTGCCCGGGATGTGCAGTCCTTGGGAATGGGGCAGTGGTACGGTTTTTGTATTTAGTGTGCTATTTTTAAAGGAACTGTAATTAAAAATGTTTTATTTCCTCGTGTAATGCAGCGCGTGATATATTTTAAAAGGAAGCTACGCAGAAAAATACAGCAGCACGCGCATTTAATAAATAGCTATCTCGTAATTGCTTTTGCTTTCCAGAAACCTCGAGAATAGAGAGTACCAGAATGTTCTCCTGCATGATGAAAAAGCTTATAAAAGCTGGAGTAAAACATCTCAGCTCAGTTGCTTTAAGTGAACTATTGTCGTTTACTTCGCTGCCGTAATTTTGAGATCGGATTAGCTTTCTCTGCGCTTTGAATTGTGTTCTATTTAACGTTTTAGTAGTTTAAAATATAACTACTGTGTGATATTGTGATATTGTACGAATATCCGTGAGGGAAAATTTCAGCATTTTGGTTTATTTCTTGTTATAAGAATAAATTTTATTAACTTTTCATCAGACTTGTGCATTCAATCCGTTACGAACCAGTACGCACGCAACAATACAATGCAATTATGGAAAGCAGTTAGACTGTTAAGCTTTTGTTTTTCGAAAAGTGCATATATCAGTACCCTTTTGTTTCGCGCATATGCTCAGATAGATAATCTTTTGTTTGTCCCCAATAATGAAACACGGCAAGTGCACAGTCTCGTCGAAAGCGCTACAGAAGACAAATACCATTATTTCGATTAAGTAAGATCCCAAAATTTCTGAAATGACTTATGTAACTAAATAAAAACTAATTCTTACAGTAATACCTATAACTGAGAATTAAATTCACTTTATTTAATTAAATAAATTTTGTTCAAAAACGTTGATTTAGACAACATCCGGTCTGAAGTATGAACTGGAATGCAGACCACGTTTGAAAGTTTACCAAAATTGAAAGTTTACCAAGTGCAAGAAAAGTAACTCTTATACTGATGGTCTTCAAACTTTGTCGACTCGAATCCCTAAAGCTTTAATTATTTTGGGAAGTGATTATAACTACAGTTTTCTGTGGTGCCCTTAAACTCTGGTGGAACTCCTACCATCTTCAGAAAACTAAAAGATAATAAGGCATTGAATAATATCAATGCTGCTTCCACTTCATGAGACAAATTAAAAGAAATTCATTATTTCATTACAAATTTACTCAGATAAATTGATTTATTTCGTTTCGTTTTAGGTAATAATAACAATAGAATTAAAACATTGTTATTTAATTAATTATTTTAAATAGTTGTTTTGCGGTATGAGGTTATTGATGTTAATATCACGACTAACATGTAACGGACTAACATGTAAACATTCTAAAAATAAAGGTGAAAGGCTTACCTTTCCTGAAGATCCTTCTTTCTCTTTCTAATCCAAAGGAGTGGCGGAAATTTTTTATTATTAATTGAAGATAATCAATATTCATTCCAAAAGAAGGAACTTTGATAATATATGTTTAATTCACATTGCTAACTAATTATAGTATACCCAACACAGAGAGGAAAATTTATGGGTTACATCTTTCATTCAGGCCTCCATTACATGTTCTAAAGTTCTGTTTTATTTTTGGCTCCACACATGCGCAAATCACGCGGTGTTTGGTAAGAGTTTTAAAGGCGAGACTTTCAGCACACTCCCGGCTTTAAATTTACTGAGAAGTTAAATTTAAAAATGAAACCTTTTGTCAGGCTTTACCTTTCGACCGCTTCTTGTAGTTATCGATGGAATCTTTTCGCTTTAAGATCATGAGCGAGTCATTACGAATATCAGGATCGCAGTAAGTCTCCGTCTTATCAGAAAAGTTGCTTGCCATATTTCTAAATTTAGACTGTTCATATGAGAATGTTATATCCAAATGATACAAAAGCTTGATTGGTCGCAAAACTTCTCCAAGCTTAGTCTTGACCTTAACTAATCGCACATGCCCATCCCGAGATTTGAAAATCTCTACTTTCGCCAATAAAAAATCTGTTTGCTTCTTATTATCATCGGACACTAAATCTCCTATTTTCAGAGGTGGTGAGGTTTTTGCATGTTCATAATTTTACCGTAATTGTCCGAGATATTCGATTCGAAATCTCTTACGTAGATCTTGTAAAAGTTTTTGTCGCTAAATAAGCCATTTGTTTAAAGATTTTGCATCTATATTATAAGAACTCCGATTTGTTGAATCTCATAGAGAAACATAGAAGGTGTGATCGGAGATAAATTTTCAGCATCTTTCTAGACATACGTCAATGGATGGCTATTCATTATTGCTACGCAGTCGCACAAAATTGTTATAATTTCTTCATGATTGAGAGATGACCGTCCTAAAACTTTAGGAAGGATTCTTTTCAGGACTCCTATTAATCGCTCCCACCATTCTCTCCACCAGTGAGCTGATGGCGGAAGAAATTTTCATGTGATCCTGTGGATACTAGCACGTTGTAAGATTTTATCCCAATTTAAGCTTTTGAATAATCTGTCATTTCCTTTGAAATTCATTCCATTGTCGGCATAGATGATATAGGGTCTTCCACGTCTAGAAATGAAACGTCTCGGTGCTTGAAGGAAACTTTCAGTCGATAGGAAGAAAATCAATTTTAAGTGTACTGTGCGAAAAACAGCACAAGTAAATATTACTATCCATGATTTTTGATTTCCCTTCAATATCAATGGTCCAGTCAGGTCACCACCTACAATCTCAAAGGCTGCTGCTTCCCGTACTCGTCTCCTGGGAGGAGAGCAACGGGTGTTTTCGAAGAACTAGCATCGAACCTTCGACATACAACAGAGCTTCTTATGACTTTCTTGACAGTCTTTCGTGTTTTCAAAATCCAATATTGTTCTCGTAAAGCGGATATCAAGAACTGTACTCCTGCGTGATTGATCATTTCATGTTTAGCTATGACTAATTTTACTACAATAGGACGATCAGAAAGAAGAATTATAGGAAAACGAAACTTTTCTGTATCATCTCTTCTCAGAATTCGGGTTTTAACCCCAAGGATTCTGATAGAATTAATCATTGGTGGAAGTACACGTAATCTTTTGTCATCTAATTTAGAAAATGATTCACTCTGAACTAATCTCAGAAGAGTTAATTTGCCTCTTTTAATTTCTTCCGCCGTAATATTTTCAAAAGTTCTTTCATTAAAACTTAGTCTGACATTTTTAACAAAGTGGAAGATTCAAGTTTATTACCTTTAAAATGGTATTGTATGAAGAAATCTTATCAAAATTAATTTCGTCATAACATTCGAATTAACTGTAGAAATTATTGCCTTCTTTCTTTCAGCATTTATAATGTTAAAGTTCGGTACAATTTCAGAGGTAGGCCATTTTTCTGGATCATTTCTCAACCAGTGGGGACCTTTCCAAAATTTTGATTTGACCAAGGTTTCCGGACTGCATCCTCGGGAAGGGAGCTCCGCTGCGTTTCAGGAACTTAAGTCCAGTCATTTGAATCACTTAGAGTACTACACTATTCACTAGTTTTACTCTATTGTAGACAAAAATGGCCCAGTTTTCCTTCTTTTTAATGCAAAATAATGCATTCATGGGATCGCTACAATAATAAATATGCAAGGTTTCTAGTCTCAAATCTTCCTTAACACGATGCGCCGGTCTAGCGCCGGTCTAGCGCCAATCGTAGAAGCTAAGAGCTCTAGTCGTGATATGGAGATCGGCTTGTTAGGTGCTAGATCGAGCTGAGAGGAACTAATATATAACCGATGAATGTTCGTTACAGCTTCGCATAAATATGCATGTGGCATAACAAGATTGACTCGCGTCACAAAACACGTGTAAAGATCTTTCGAAGTCAGCAAAAGTTCTTCTAGGTATAGCTGTTTATCCCAATTATGTAATTTATTTTTCCAACTTTCGAATTTGTCTGAAATGTTTTTAGGTTAATTGTTATCCCACGAAATCTTTTGTTTCCAGCATTCTTGAAGTATTAGCTTTGGAATCAAAGTAACAGGAGCTGTAAGCCAATCGGGTCAAAAATCCTGTTTTCTGTTGACAATATATTTCTTTTGCTGATAGACTGTTCACAGAACTGTCTTTAAAGCCACAAGACAACATGTCATCTGATAAATTTCTTTTCAACTCCAGAACTGATACGGTTTTATCAGAGTCTTTCACTGTAAGAAATTCCTGTCAAAGTTTCACCGCTAGTTTCATTGTAACATCATCCTCTTATATCAAGTTTAGCAGTCGAAATAATTTCTTTTGATACATTAATGAAAGTGTTTAGTTCTTCAATAGTATCAACGCTGGCCACACACTTGTCAACATACATGGATTTATTTAATTTCTACAGCTACTTCTTGTTGGTGTTCCGGAACATTTTCGAGATGATAATTCAGTGTTGCGGAGAAAAAACGATGACTGGCATTAATGCCAAACACAACACGTTTATGTCGATTTATATTTTCAATTTTTCGGAATTTCTTTCTTCCCACCACAAAAATCTAACAAATTCGCTATCTGGAGAACATACACCTATTTGCAGAAAGGCCTTACGTATGTCTGAAATAACCCTATATTTCACCAGGCGAAATCTGTTTAAAATACTCGGTATTAATTCCAAATAATTTGGACCTTTTCTAAACAGTCATTTAAGAACACACCATCCCTTTGCTTCGCTGAGGCATCGAATACGGGTCTCATCTATGTGGTTGAATTTTCTTTAATTACAGCCCTATTTGGTAGGTAATGACAATTTTCGGTTTTCTCATCTTCGACAGATTCTATGATACCGTCTTCAGCCTATTCGTTAAAACTATTTTCATATTCTTTCAGACAGTTTTTTGACGCAAGATTTTAACCTTTTCTCTGCTATTCATCTGTTATCAGATAGAACCGCATGCCCTTCTAACCAAGGAAGAGACACCTGATATCTACCCTCACTATCTCTCTTTAATGACTGACGAAAATAAGTTTTAGCGATTTCATCTATTTCCTTTCTTGTTCGGGTTGTAGCAGGATCGGTTATTCCTAACGAGTCAAGACACCATAAATCCGAAATTTTAGCATCATTATCACGAAGTGACAATACAGTTTTCGTACTGTTATAGAATTCAAGCTTTCCAGTTTTCCCCATCATTGTCCATCCTAATCTAGTGTGTACACATAGTAACCCACATGTTAGTTGCCTAACCTTCCCTGTTAGATGCTTTCCCGCTACATTTGCGCCTATAAGAACATGAATTTCTAAATCGATTTTTCATACATCAAATTCACAGATTTATTCTGCATGTCAGTTAAATAAGTTCTATGTTTTCGCAGTTCAGTAACATATGTACCTCTACCAATTTGAAGGATGTCAGGACATATTTTATTCTGATCCAAAGCTTGAAAGTTACAGTGATAATCAACCTTTAAGACTACTGAAGCTAATTAAATATTTACTATGAGTTTCTTTTCAATTCTTCCGAACAAACCATGGATTAATTCTTCTTTACCACTTGTTTTATAATTCATTGTACTAACTGCATACTTCGAAATGTAGGATCGCTGGGATCTTCACTATCTATTAAATTTCTCACTTATTTTGAAGTTTTACTACTAAGAGTTTGCAAATTAACTAACTGCATGCGTCAGTGCACAGTCCTTTTTAGCATTTCCTCCCCCCCCATTAACGTCTGTAGAATTATTTCCGTGAGAATCATTCTAAAGTATGACACATTATTCAGAAATGAACTTTACTGCAGATGCAACATTTGACTACACAAACGAGAAATAAGCTTCGGTTTCAAGCATTTAAAACAACCTCCGTTCTTTATTAATTTTGGTTTCTTTCCTCTAAGGCTAAACGAATTGCATTCGGACATTCTGAACTCAGAACGATTGACGATCTACTCATTTGCATTAAACGCGGTTCTAAAAATGCATTCTGGTAGGAAATTGTAAGCTGAAATTAGGAGGGACAGGAAAGTAGCTTAAACTAAAGATAATTATTAAAAACTTATTCTAAACCTTACAATATAACTACTGTTCTATACCTTAGCCATTGCCTTCCAATATTTACTAGTAAGGAAATGCTCTTACTGTTTACTTTCGAATCAGAAATTAAAAAATAAAATTCATACGTTTTAAATAAAACGAAATAAATTGAGTGTTAAACGAGAAAAACGAAAAAAGAGAGCTTTTGAAGATGAATGCAGAATACTTATTTCAGACAGAAGAGAATTACACATTCTGTATTTCTATAGCAAATAGTAATTCTGTTTTCCATACGGTTGTCAAAAGAAAAGAAAAAAAAAAATTCTCTACTGTATATACCGCACAACATTTTCCGCCACAATGAAACGCACGTTTTTTAAAAACTAGTCAATAAAATTTTAGTCTGTAAAATTATATTTTATTAGAAAAATATGGTAACAGCATCACTTATGACTGCCATATGTCTTTGTGAGGTATCACATTTTAACTTGCGTAAACTTCAGCTCAGTTTCAGCTTTCATTTAAGATACAGAATTCTCAAAATATTTTAACCACGGGTATTCTTTACAGATTGAAGTGTTTGTATCTGAAGATAATAAATAACTGCACTGTATTGCAATCAAATCATCAAAGAAATCCTGTTTACTGTACTACATAGCAACACTATGGGAAGCTAATATTTTATTTAAACAGTGTTTGAATGTTTAGATAAAACATTAGCGTCAAAATGTAAGGTGCAGAACGTCAGTGAGATATCAATTCATACATATTTCCCAGTCAATGACGTTCAGTCACATGTTTGGATTTAATATCGATCCTGAATAGAAAGGTTGAAATGAAACGTTTTTTGAGAAGCCTTGTCTGGGAAAGCATGAAATGGGGTGTAACCGACGGTTCCAGTAAACTCGCCTAGTTTAAAGGGCTCAACTAATAATTAATAATTAAGAAATGAAGAACTTAGTGTTTATTGCTTTATAATAATTTAGTTTGTTAATCAATAACAAATAATTAATTGATAACGCATTTTTTTACCTTTCTCATTTTTATATACATTTTGGCCATCTATCGAAGTTAGAAACGATATACATTTTTGCATTCTATTGAAATTGCAAATAATTTTGGAAATTTTACTTTTAGTCAATTATAACTAGGAATTTATAATTTTCTCTGTTTCCGTAGTTTACAAATAATTATATGTAACGGAACAAGACATGTTATATGTTTATTAAATGTACATTCGAACGAATGTTTATTTACTAGCATCTACAAGTATAAATTTGACTTGAAGCATAAATGATGCAATTACCGTCATCTTCTGAATCTATGTCTTTGCTTGTCTTTTTCCCTAAAATTTGGACTTGGAGAGTGTATGCAGAACCCACCATATAGCATCCTGGCTCCGCTATTATTCTAACACCACATCCTTCAGGGAAATGTTCGTCAATGCTTAAATTGATATAGTAGCACATCTAAAAGAAAAAAGTAAAAATACTACAGAACGGCCAAAAAAGAACATTCCATAAAAATACATAAAATGATACTCCCAATAAAGCTAACTTTAGTTACTTTTGAAACAATTATTTTGTTCATTGTTTTAAGATTTGAGATAGATCATACATGTTAAGTGCATGTTGGAAACTTTTAGACTTCCGGAGAAATGGAGATTAAAAGAAAGTAATCACTGTCAGCATTTTAGACATACCACCTAACAGTTTCTAACATCATCCATCTTTCCGCATGTTAAGAGAATTTCTGAATATCTTCGTAGAAACTGTCTGTTTGAATGCTTTCTGATCTCCTTGCTACATTTATGTGCATTTTAATACTTGATATAAAAGCTGAAAATACCTTTGAGATTTAGCTTTAGGAAGAAAAAAGCAAATTCGTAGAATAAATAGAATGATTAAGAACGTGTGCCTGTTTACTTCTAATAATTTGTTTGCAAATCAGCAAAGAAATTCTTCCAGTAAAAGTTGATGGACTGGGGTGCTGTTGTTGAAGCTTGGAATTATCAAGATATGGATGAAGTAGTGTGAAGTTATGTTTTTGCTTGATAGTTGAGGCGTGGAACGGACTGGGCTACATACTACTAGGGTGATTTCAAATTCACGGTACAGACTTGGAGGGGAGGTACAGAAAAAGATACGAAGAATATTCACACAGGAAACCTAGGTCGCAATCTATTTATTTAGTTATAAATACAAGGTGTCTCACTTCAACTGAAACAAGATGCTTACAAACATATTGTTCAAAATTCCGCCCAACAGCGATACATGCTCGACAGCTTCGGTGAAGCGACTAGAGTACACTGGCAAAGATGGCAGGTTTTTCACGCACACATGCTGATATTTGAGCAACAATAGCCTCAGCTGAGTCGCAAAGACTCTTGAGATATCCGCAGATAAAGTAACCGAGGCTCAATAAAAAGAGAGATAGACATGACCAATCGACTGGCCCGTCACGGCCAATTCACCGCGCCTCAAAAGGGGCATTCAAGCTATTGAGAACATCAGTGCTAAAGCGGAATGGCGCCTTATCATGCCGGAACTACATTTGGTTACGAATGGAGATCGGGACAATTTACAGCAGTTTTGGTAACACCTATTCCAGAAAAATAAGATAACATTGGCCACTGAGTGACTGCGACAATAGGTATGGACCAATTAAAAAGTAGTGGACGAATACTCTCCCAGACATTCATACTCATTTGCTGCTGAGACGCACGTGGTTGCGTTGCGTTTGGATTCTCAGTTCTCAAAACTGTGCGCATTAAATACATCCTCGCAGGTAAACGTCACCTCATCTGTAAATAGCACATCAGCTGTGAAATCCGGCTGAAATGCAAGATTTTTTTTCTTATATTACATGCTCCGCCCTAAGGCACTACACGGAAAGGGAGGGATGCCCCGTGGAGGCCTTTTTAAGGGAAACTGGCTCGTATCCAGGTTACACATAATGAAAACCACGAAAACGCCCATGCAGCCAGCCCGTTAGGCGGGACTCGAACCCTGGACCGAACTACCAGTGTTCAGCGGCTTTTACCGCTCGGCCGCTGATGGGCCGAAATGCAAGATTGCTGCAAAAGCCATAGGCAGATGTTCAGGATTAGAGGATATTCGTGCGGATTCAAGGCGTGTACCCGCTGAAAATAGAAGGGGTGTAACCGATTTTCGTTTAACACTCTCCAAATGGTATGTTGACTCAGACCTATGTTTTGTGCAACAGCTCTTGTAGTTGAATCTGGTCTATCAGCTGCAATGTTCAAGATGCTTTCTTCAAATCTTGGATTGCGTACAGTTCGTTGTCGGCCATCATCCTGTCTGGTTGACATGGAAAAAACCTGTTTCACAAAGCTGACGGTATAACCGCTGAAACATTCTGTGATCCGACATTCGTCTATCCAGAAACTGAGCGTGATACATTCGTAACGTAGCTTTGGCGTTATCGTTTGCATGGCCGTACATGTAATGCGTGTCTGCGTTTTGGGCATACATACTGTCCCATTACTGACGACAGCGCAATCGCGAATGGCGTCGTCCCCTACTGAAGTGCACACCTACTTCCCTCTACGGTGTATAAATGTGACACAGTTTGAATCAAGATCTTTTTAAATGAGTGCTAAAAGGTTATGCGGGTGCTGTTCTTCGTACGATGCAATTCACACGAGAGGTTACGTGATCTCAATATCATTTTAAAGTTTTCTTATTGTAAACGCATTTTAAGTTGTATTCATGACTAAATAAATGGATTTACTTAGTCATAATAAATCCGTGTTTCCTATGTGAATATTACTGGTATCTTTGTTCTCTACCTCCCCTCCAATTTTGTGCAATGAATTTGGAATCACTCTGTATTATATAAAATCCGAATGGGACGTAAATGGATAGTTATGATGTACACTGCGCAAAAACAAAATGGGATAGTTCTATTTATCGCGTTCTACTGGGCCGATTGACGAAATTCAACTTGCGTTTCTCATGTCTCGAAAGCGCGACTTAGGATATATATTAGATTTATATATAGTATTATTCTAACATAGGTATTTTGACACAAAATTGGACTTTTTCTGAAATAACATACCAATTGTTTTACATTTCGATTCTACGACTCAAATTATGCCAAACTGGGATGTTTTGTAAAATTCCCATGAGTAGTTTTTAAAATATTAGCTCTCAAAATATTAGCTCCTCAATGGTAATTGAATTTGGTATATATTTATTAATATCTTTTTTTATTAAACTTACTTTTAGATTTAAGTTCATTCCAAATAAAATTCACCTATTTTTTATGGTTTGTTTTTAAAATTTGTATTTTTAAATAATTTTTATATATTTTTCGAAAAACATTTTGAATTATAACCTATGAAATTTTTAACATTATCTTAAAGTAGATGTATTTCTAGGCACATCTGAAAAAATTAGAGTTTTTTATTCAAAATTTTCTAAGATATATATGAATTTACATATTGGAGCGTTTTGAAATTTGGCATCTTTTTTTGGAGCGATTATAATGCCAAATGAGGTTTATGGATTTTTTTACAGTGAACTGCCACAGCTATTTTTAACTTTAAATTTCAAATAAATTTTTACGGAGAATTAATGATGTGGAAATTTCCCCCGTCAATGATGCGTAATAAATATTTATTAACATTATATGAAAAAGCTACGTTTTTTTAAATTATAGATGATTTTGTTCATATTAAATTTTTTTTTAAAATTTCTTTCTTTTTAAATTTTTTGAAAAATATTTGTAATAGCAAAATTTCACATGTTCCGTGACTTTAACTTCATTTAAATCGAATTATCTAAGACTGAGAACTTTCGTTTGATGTTTTATGAACTGTTTTATTTCTTTGTCATTTAGCAAAAAATCTTTAATTAAAGTATTTATCCTTTGGACTTTGCTTAAACTTTATTTATAGTTAAAATGCCTAGAAAATGAAAAGCTGTCTTCAGCTGAAGCGCAACTGATGTAATTGATATTTTAAAAAAATTTGACAAGAATGCAAAATTTATGGAAGTGTAACAATCGAAAAATCTTAATATTCTTGTGTGAGCACTGAAAAAGCACTTAAAGCAATGTATGAATGTCATCCTAATTTAAAATGTCGGTTACATTTATTTATTATTATTCCGCCTGCTTCCCTTCTCAATGGGCATTACAGGTCAGTCATGTTATTCTGATCGTTGCACCAGCAACTTGAGTCGGTTATATAGCTCTTTTATTTATATACCTTTTCTGAACGGCCCATTGAAAGGCGTGCCAACTGCGCTTTACAGTATTTTCTCTTTTAATATATGTGGTTTTCAAATGCATCGTAGTTTGGGTCACAAAGTATGCTTTCGAAAGAAACGCAATTCAAATCAATAAAATCAAATTCTGGAAAATTTTTATATTAATAAACATATTTATAATATAATAAATTTTAATAAATATAATGCGCAGTACGAATGAATAAATAGAAAATTTTAAAATAATTATCTGAAGAGACAATGCAGCACAAACAATTAAAATAAAATTCTGAAATTTAAAAAATAACCTAAAATAATAACTATGACTAAAAATATAGCATAAAGATAACTATTTGAAAAAAATAAACGAAGCACCTTTTATTTAAACTACTCAGGTCGAATGAGTAAATAGAAAATTTTAAAACAGTTCTTTGAAAAAAATCATGCAACTTAAATAATTATAATGAAATTTGGAAAAGAAAATAATCCCTTAAAATAATAACAATTATAATTTAAAATATAATATAAAGGAAATTATTTGAAAGTAGGGAACGATTGTGACTTTTTTTCCGCTCACGCTCATATAAAAAGGGAAAGGAAACATAGGTTGCCATATATTAAGAAGTTCACCAAGTAACTATTCTTGGCGCAAACTGAAAAAAAAGGGGCAAGTTAAAATTTTGAATATTTCCGTAAATTTCGCACCAAAATTTGACAAAATTTAATAGCTAGGCTAATTTGAGTCATAGAATCGAAATATGTAAAAAAATTGGTATGCTATTTCAGAAAAAGTCCGATTTTGTGTCAAGATACCTATGTTAGAACAGTGCTATATATAAATCTAATATATATCCTGAGTCGCAATTTCGAGACATGAAGAACGCAATTTGAATTTCGTCAATCGGCCCAGTAGAACGGGAGATATATAACTGTCCCCTTTTTTTTGGCGCAGTGTACATGTCTTGTAAAGGAATGCTAATAGTATCATAGGAATTGCATGTTTATTTAGTAACTACAGTTACAAGAACAAGAAATGTCAACTGCGCGTTGTAAAACCTGTGATCCTGATCCAAGCTGCTATCCATTGGGGTTGGATGTCCACCTTCGAGATTCCTTGTCAAACGCATTCCAGCTGACGATTTAGATCGGTGCTATCCAGGCATGGTAAGAGACCTAGCTCATCAGAGCTCAAACGTGCTCTACTGGGGAAAGAAATTTCGATCATGCGGGTCATGGAGACAAACAGAAGGAAGGCGTGCCGTGTGCGGCCGGGCATTATCTTGTTGAAATATAAGCCAGAGTTCCGTCGAAAGAAAGAGCAATAGATGTAGAGTCTCGTCTGCATACCGGCGTGCTGTAAGTATGTCACAGATGACGACCAAAATGATCACGGTACCAAATGAAATGGCACCCCATACCATAACTCCTACTTGTCGGGCCGTATAGTTGATGACAATCAGATGAGTGTTCCACTGCTGTTTTGTAAGTCTCCAGACACGTCTTCGCTGGTCATTGGAGCTCCGTTCGAAGAGGAAGTCTCGCTGAAAACAGTTCTGCTCCAGTACATAAGATCCAATCGAATGCCCCGGCGTCAATGCAAAGGTGCCTGGCGGTGTGCAGTGATGAAAGGCAATCGACGCAATGGCCTCCGTGACTTCAGTCCTCTAAGTCGCCTAAATGAAGACACTGCAGTCACTGATGTTCCTGATGCACGTTGATTCATTGATAAAGACGCATCGAGGACCGTAAGCTCTAATCTGACGATGAACTATCCTTGCGTTCTGTACTCACTCTCGGTGGGCCGCGAACTTTTTGACACTCTGTTTGCCCATGGTTCAAACATTTTTTCCAACATCGTTGAATAATAGCATCACTCCGACGCAAATGTGTAGCAATCCTGCGATTTAACCATATTGCTTCCTTCAGTCATTTGGGTTGCAGGCGAAATTACCTGCATTGAAAACTACTCAAGGCGAAAACATCGTCGTACAAATTGTTATCGGAAAACACAAAGCGAAGAGAAAGCATAGCAATTCTAAGCATTGTGGTATAAAACATCGGCATCGAAAATACAGGTAAAGTGGTTAAAAAATCTTGCGCTATTAAAACATCGCCATAGATAAAATCGTGGTTAAAAATGAAAGCATTTATAAATCATCGCATGACAATAACACAGCCGACATGCATTTTGCGGGCTTTAAAAGTTATAAATGTATGTTCGCATAATGATTTATTAGAGAATGAATGAATGAAGATTTTTTTTCCCTCAAAATTTCAAATTTCTAGATTAATTATTTACTTTATTCTAAAAATGCAAGGAAACTTAAGCATTCAAAAAACTGAGAGTGAATAGAAAATTAATACTACGCATAGCAGATAATAAAATTTTAAATTTATATACTTAACTTTCAAAAGTTATGATTTATTCATGTCTTTAATAAAACTGTATGGCAGTTTTTCATGAAAAATAATCTAAAATTGATTCGAAAGGGAAAGATGAGTAATTGCATGATGTTACCTATATTAAAATCGTTGAATTAATTATCAAGTTGTAAAATTGTTTTTGTTTCATTTTCAGGAAGCTTCCTTCTTGCCTTTTTAGCAAAATTTATTAATTAATCGAAAAATATGAAATATAGAAGTAAAATATTTTTCATTCCTTCATGTGTTTGCAAGTCAATATGTGAGTATATATTTACAGGTTTTGAAGCCTGAAAAACATATGTCTGGGATGATGTTGTCTTGCGGTGATTTGTAGGTGCTTTATTTTTTTTATTACTCTATTATATACAATAATGTTTTAAAACCGCAATATATTTTAAGCTCTTTATTTTTGACGGCGATATTTTAGAACTGCGATGCTTTCTCCTTGCTTTCTTTTCTCCCATGATATTTTGTACTACGACGTTTTCGCCTTGCATTGTTTTCTTCGCTATGTTTTCGATCGCGATATTTTTGCTGCGATGACTTCGGCTCTCATTATCATATTTATCCGCGTCCTCTTTCAAATGGCGACATCTGTTCATGCTGTTCGCGAAACGTCTGCGAGGCACTAGTGCAGTCCACGTGGCTAGAAGTAAACACATTCTCATGGAAGTTATGCATTGGGATGTTTCATACATCATCTGAATTCTCCGTTACAATGCGCTGGAGGTCCAGCGGGTCAGCCACTGAGAACCAAAAGTTTATCATTTGCATTTTCTATTGCAAGGTATCGCATACGAAGTTCGTTCCATTCAGATAACTCCTTCTTGGTGAGTCACTGTTTATATTTTAGAGCTTTTATGTTATCTCATTAGTGACCTGTCAAAACTCCACTTCTCGTTGTTAAGTGGAGTTTTAAGTCTTGTTGTAAGTGGAGTAACATTAAGTTTTGAATCTACGATAGCAGGTATTGGCTGCCTGTGTGAAAAGTAAGACACCAATGAATCATTTCATTTAACATTTTCTTTCCGTAACCAGGTGAAATTTTAAGTCCTATAAGATAAAAAATGCGTTAGTGATGTAGGTTGTTAGTTGTCGCTTGACAGACAATTTTATTATTAGAGAGAAACTTGTAATCATTCGTTGTTTGACCAACTAGACTAAGATGGGTTCAGTAAAATGAATCCTAGGCGTATTTAGACGCAATATATAAATAATCATTTCAATGTTGACGAATCTCATATTCTTGAAGCAAAATAAATTTACCTTATCAAAGATGTTCATGGTGCCAGTAGCACCAGGATAGCCTCCACCGATGTCAAGCAACGTGAAATGAAAGCCTAATTTTTCAGCTATGTCAAAAACCTGTCTTGCCATTCCAATGGCTTTGGCGAATGCCGATGGCTGTTGGCAAAGGCTTCCAACATGGAAACTAAAGGTGAAAGCATAAACATATGTTAGCCTTTTTAAATGAATTGTTGAATGAGAAAAGAAAGGCGTTAAAGAGAGAAGATCTCAGTAAGAGCATTATTGCTTGCTAAACGAATTTGCAATAGGAATGAGTATTGTTACGTGCGTACGGGTTCGTTATATATTGAATGCACAAGTCGTAAAAAGTTAACAAAAATTTATTCTTTCCACAAGAAATAAATTAAAATGCTGAAATATTTCTTCACAAATCTTCGCACAATATCACAATATCTCAAACGTTTAGCAACAATTCAGTTCAAAACAGATAAAATAGTTCTATCTCACAGCGAAATCGCTACAATCAATACAGCATTAAGTAAACAAACAGCAGTTCGCTTTTTACAGCTGCAAGTATAACAGCAACAACAACAACTAACTGAGATGAGCTGTTTCACCTCGTCTTTTATAAGCTTTGTTAATTATCAGTAGAACAAACACGATTTTTCTAGATTTTTCTGGATGGCAACAGTAATTACGAGATATTTATTTATTAAGCATTAAATGCACGCGCTCTTTTATTTTTATTGCTATTTTTTTTTCGACGTAGCTTTCTCTTCAAAAATCGTCTGCGTTGCTAAGGCAACATGAAGCAAATCTAATTACAATTCTAAATAATAGCCAAATAAATGTGAAATTCGTAACATTGCCCCCTTCCCAAGGACTGCACGTCCCGGGCAATACAATACCTGGACAGGAAGCCAAACTTACAACTAAAGCATCAGTGCTATAATAAACATTACTTTATAATAACAAAATAAACAATAATTAAAATAAGTGACTTTCAGCAAATTAAATTCTATCCAACGCGAAATACAATTTAAATACTATCAAATACTAAGTACAAATACTATCAAATACAAATGCTATCAAATACAAATACCTATAAAATACTAAACAAATACAAATCAAATACTAAATACAAATAGGACCACGGTCTTATACTATTTACATTATTATTTACAACTATATACACTACGTACTATGGCCATAGTAATGAACTAACCTGTCGTAATGAAAGACTTTAGGTTTAGAGTTCGATGACTTACGGATCCGAACCACGACGTCGTTCAGCCTGTTTAGGACTGTGTAAGGGCCATCCCAAGGTGACTGTAGTTTCGGAGAAAGTCTATTCCGTCGAGTCGGACTCCATAACCACACCTTGTCTCCTTCGTTGAAACGATGGCCAGTAGCTCTCGTGTCGTAACGGGTGTTCATCTTGTTCGTCGCCAAGCTGACTCGCTTTCGTGCAGAACTGTGCTTCACTTCAAACCGGGCCTGGACATCTTGGATGTATTCCTCAGGCGATAAAGGCGCATCTGCAAGGCGGTCAAATAAGAAATCACAAGGCAGACGAAGATCACGACCGATGAGCATCTGGGCTGGAGAATTTCTGGTAGTCTCGGGTTTCTCTTCGATCTCAGTATGATTTCGGCACCTTTCTGAGCAGGGTTTTTCAGACGACATGTCGGCGTTTCGTGGTAAAGATCCTTTCTGAGGATCGATAGTCATGGCCTCAAACGCTGAAAACATTTTGTTGTTTTTGAAGTCTAAGGAAAAATTATATTTCCTTAAAAAATCCAATCCTAGTTCAGAGGTCTGTAATATCCGCCACATATGCTATGTGATGGTAGGTGGCACTTCCAAAGGTGATGTTCA
>KL817827.1:0-26968 GCA_000611955.2 Stegodyphus mimosarum | reverse complement strand
CGCTTACTTTAGATAAACATCCTTCCCGAGGGCCTCAACGTTTTCGTTGGGATCTCGTGATCCAGCCCTCGGGCTTGGCCAGTGACCTTGTCAAGGGTCGGCGCTGTAACAAAATTTATAAATTAGAATCTTTTAACGTGGAAGTTTAAGCAAAAAATTTCATTCAGAAACCATATAAAAATTTAACATTAACACACAAAACACATAGATAAAAATATAAACAATAATTTAGATTATCAACTTGTGAACTGACTTAATGCCACAATAACTTGGCAGTATACAATAAATAAAACTAGGCATAGTTTTTTAAATGCAGGACAGCTCTCCAGTTATGCAGATTGCCAATCCTTTCCATGGCATGGAAAATAAAAATCAGATGGCACACTTACAAGCTGGCAATTTTTTCATTATTTAACTACTTCCTACTATTAACATGCAAGTTATTATATCTCAACAAGGTAATGGCTTGGCCTATGTTTAGTTATAAAAAAATGGTACTCATGTATTACCTCTTCACCCGTGATACTGTTACCAAGCAGCGTAATTTGGCACCAATTACAGATAAGAATGACATTAGAATGTCTGTGTTTTATTTCATGTAATTATGATTCTCGATGAGCCCCCTTTCGTTTTTAGGAACAAGCATATAAATTAAACTGTTATTGCTGCATTCTAAATAAAGCATCCAGCAGACATCCTGACAAAATAGCAGAAATCCACGAAAAGCTTTCTACAAAGTGCAAAAACAAAATGAGTCAAACATTGTCACAGCAGTGATTATTTGGTTGATTGTGCAGAGAGACTTAAAAATATTTTATTGTAAGAGCTGGAAATAGAAGTGCAGCTGAGAATTCTGCAAGAATGACTGATGCATATTTTGCAGAATGTCTGCCAACTTTCAAGGTCCAGTGGTAGAAAATTTTTTGGTCGAAGGGAAACTATTTGAAAAAGTAGGGGCATAACTATTTGAATAATTTCCATAATTTACTTTTAGAAAAAGGAATTTGTTTCTTTAAGACAGTCCAGAAAAAAATAAACTTAAGCATTCAAATTTATGCCTTACAAAAAATAAATAATTTGACCATTTTACTTTAAATGAAATAAAAATGGGTTTATGTACATAATTTGCACCAAATAAATAAAAAAATTCTCATTATACTAGCTTTATTGACACAAAACATTAAAAAATAAATATATAAACAAGCAAGTAAATTTCTCTCACTTCCATTAAAATAAAATACACATTTGGCTTACAAGAAAAAGACAAAACTGAGGAAATGGACTATGATCCCAGTCGTTCAGAATAACTGGAGTTTCCTGGGATTCTCCAAGAGACGAAAATCAAAGCTTAAATTAATGCTACTGGCTACATCACAAATTTTAATTTCATCAGTACTGAAAATCTTAATATTATGAGAAGTACCTGAATTATACTAGAATTGTAATTAAACAGGTCTAAATAGCAACTACAAGCAAGATGGACAGTAAGAGAATCTATATATCAAATGCATTATCTTGCAAGCAGAAGACATATCAAAAGACAGTGCTTCTCAAAAAAAGTGAGATGGAGCTCATAAAAGGTTTTCCCAAGGATTCTATATGCAGACAATATTACGTTCAGGTTAAACCTTTTGGATGTTTGAGACAGTGACATCACTTTACTCAAGGCATCCCTTTACTCAAAGTAGTAGTGGAGGTTGACTTTGTGACACTGGTTGACCTTGATCAAAAAGAGCAAACCTTCTAGTACAGAAAAATTTATATTTTCCTAACATCTCCAACGGTTAATGGGGTGGGCAATGCATCATTAGGCGAAATCATTAGTCATAGCAATTCTTATATTTCAAAACTGTAGCATGCAATTCATGATGCTTCTTGTTTAAGCACTCGCATATATCGATGAAGAGTCCTTCATAGTGATTTTACATCAAAGCAAACCATAACAGAGTGTTAGGTACTGATGAACTCTGCTTCCAAACATGATATGGCAATACAGAAGATTCTTTAAATATTTTTCAGATTTCATCAACTTGCGAAACCTTAAACACACTGGTGATTTAAAAAAATTACCTCAGAATACACAAAATCAAACACCCAATCCCAATCACGATTCGAAAAACACCACAAACTCACTAACAAAGTTCAGCGATTTAGAGTGAGAAAGTCTTTGCACTTTCGTAACAGCTTTGAAAGGAAAATATTATCTCGCAGCAAGTCGGAAAATCATTTCTGTTAAATACTGTAATGTTCAGACAAGATTTAAATATGAATCATTTGTATAATAGATCTCCAACACACGAAGAACAGCAATACATGTGCAACCTTAATAATTTAATTATAATTTCAACAACGTAAATGGTATGTTTCAGTATTAATGCAATTAATAAAAGCAATGTTTCTAATGACATATATTACACAAAATACAGAACAGTCTGATTTCTGGCATTAATCAATAAACATGTCAGATATATTCGTCTGAACGACCCTACTGCACTTTATTAAAAATGCACCATGTTTTCCTAAACTTTAAACAAGCAAAAAATTTTTAAATTCTTGACCAATAATTAAAAAACAAATAGCAGGTTTCATTTTGATTGCTCTGCAGAAGATCCAGAACACACACTTCAACTCCACCACACTCTAACAGGGTTCATACGCATTTCTGATCATGAAAATTAAGTACTATTAAGGACTTTTAAGGACCATTAAAGAAAAAAAATTAAGGACCTATCAGCAAATCGGAATTGAATAAATTCAATTAAACTCTATGCCTGAACTTCGCTTTCGTTATATCAACCTAATAAAAAATAGATCCGTAAGTAGGATGCACTATTATTAAGCATAATTAAAAAATAAATTCAGGAATAAAATCATTTTTGTAAAATTTGTCAAATAAGTATTAAACATTTTACACTTATAATAGTTGGACACATTTTCAAGAAGATTAGTGACATTTTATTTACGTTTTACTAATGGTTAGCTTTATGTTGATTTTTTTCTTTTATGTCTCCTTTCATTAAGTACTTGCTCAGTCTAGAGATTTTGTAAATAGCAGGCCGATTTGATATCAAACGGCATAGGTTAAAATGAGAAGTAAACTCCATAACAGAAGACTGGCTGTTGCTCGCCTAGAGAGAGACTTGCCGATCAGAACAGACCTGAATGCCTGATGTTCGCAGGGTTTTTGAAAGTTATGCTCTGTCTGTCTGACGCAGTTAGCTTCAAAGTTCCAATAAGCCACTAAAGCACCAGAGGTGATAAGTTGTTTAGTATTATTTTTAGTCTTACTAGCTGTAAGGAATATGTTTTATAGTAATTTTTACATTTTTTCGTTGTATCTTGTGACCATGGTAAGGATAAATGAAAGGTAGAGATAACTTTTAAAGGTGAGCAATTAGTTATCAATAATTGAATTAGGTAGTTAGGTAGGTAGTAGATATTTAGAATTAGGTAGTACATATTACAGATTTACCTGGCCACTATTAAATTTTATATATTTTTTTAAAATATTTCGTGAAAATCACAGTCCAATAACATTTTACAATTTAAAATACATGTAATTTATGACATTGATTCTTAAACGACATCAGGATAAAAATACATTAAAAGCTACAACACGCTTATGTTTTGCAGCAACAATACTCAACAAAATATTTATGCGTCTTTTTAATTTGAAGCCTTCCCAGACATTATGACTAATTTATATCAATTTCCTTCTCTTTAAGCACTTTTTCTAACAATGAGAAATGTGTTTCAATAAGCAAACCAATGTTCGCATTAGTTTCTGCTTCATCTCCTAACTTGTCTCGATGTTATATACAATCTGATAAAAGTTAAATAGTCCAAAACTGTTGATAGGCATGAAGCAAATTATCATCATGTCTGAAAGTAATTATAAAGTCAGATAAAAGTTAGAATAAACCTCTTTGTTTAAACAGAACTTATATTAATATAAGTGTGTGTTCTTATGCTAGCAGAATGAACTACAGCTCATGGCAATGTAACTAAACAGGAAGAGTCAAACTCAAATTAAAATTGTGGACTAGTAGTCAAAGACAGCACAATTTAATTTTAATCTAAGATGGCTCAGTAACTCATGATCGTAACAGATTCAAATATCGGTAGTGATAATGCAAAGCTGAATAATTACAAATTATCACAGCTGGCAGGAACTAATGCAGCGTGCAAGCAGAAGCCAGAAACACTCTCTGTCTTACAATACAAAAAGCTCAGTTTAAATACTGTCTAAAAGATTTGCATTCTGGTGAGGAAAAGAAGGGAGAAGCTACAGTACAGGCTGAAATTATAAACAACTGGCTAATTTACGTAATACTAACTGTACAGATATTTAAAGAACAATTTTCTTTTTCTTTATGCATTCAGTTTCTTCAATACGTTTACCTTTCCTTTTAGAATTTTTGGATTTAATTAAAAATTTCTGTTATTCTAAAAAAATTCTTAAAATTGCCAAAATGTCGATAAGTAGCCAAATTTAGAACCGTTTAATAAAGGAATTCACATCCTCAAAAAGGAAAACTTGCTTAAGAGCTCTCCATTAGAAAAAAGAAACAATTTCAAAATCCTATGTTTCATTTCTTGCCTAGAAACTCGAGTATCGCACCATTTATATTAGAAATAGGAACAAATTCAAACAATAACTATATTTGTCAGTGAATATTAATGCAATTAATAAAAGCAATGTTTCTAATGCCATATATTACACAAAATACAGAGCAGTCTGATTTCTGGCATTAATCAATAAACATGTCAGATATATTCATCTGAACGACTTTACTGCAGTTTATTAAAAATGTGCCTTTTTTTCCTAAACTTTAAACAAGCTAAAAATTTTTAAATTCTTGACCAACAATTAAAAAAAAACAGGTTTCATTTTGATTGCTCTGTGCAAGATCCAGAACACACACTTCAACTCAACCACACTCTAATCCAGAACTTATCCACACACTTCAAAATTATATTTTAAGATTTTGTGTGTTACCTTTATTTATTAAATACCATGTTCTTCACACTTAAACCATAAAATTCAGTTCAACAGCAATATCACAAAATAATTTTAAATTGAGCATATCTTTAGAAATTTCGGTACACACTCTCACGCGCTGGAGATAAAAATGTTTTTCTGTACAATGCTGGTATTGCTGGCTTTGAAATCTTTTGAGTTTGTTAATGAAAAAGTTTCAGAGAATATTGTTACGAATTTCACATTCATTTGGCTTAAAATTCCTTTTTATTTCCCCGTGCAAAGCAAATAATTTTTGAAGAGAAAGCTACATCCAAAAAATAAAAAATAAGCAGCAAATTGGGAAACGACGCAAAATGCCAAAACGAAAGTAATAGTCCTTCAGGATTCAAATCCCTTTGGACTAAAAAGAAATCGGTCCTTGAAATAACCATTAAAAACTTCATTCAAAATCTGAATTGATAGATACTTAATAGTTCTCCTTATGATTTACATGAAGATGCACAAAACTTACCGGTCTTGGACGTCTTGGTGGGAGACGCCGCCTTCTTCTTGTGGATGGGGAGACCTTTAAAAGTGACAAATAGTATATATATATATATATATATGAAGTTTTAAATGTTAGAGCATATATAACAAACATTTCTTACATTTGCAATCACATATCAAAAATTTTGAGATAGTTGTATGCTAGTTTTATGAGATATTGACATCAAGTAAAACTAAAAAACAACCAACCTAACAAAATGAAAACATTATCAGTTGCTGGAAGGGTATTTTTTTCATCTATTCCTTTTCATTTTAAAAAAGCATTTTGATGTCAGGACAGTAACTGTCCACAGATCATAAAATCACACTTCTGTATTTACATGACCCAAAACTCATTTTCTTTTTCTAAAAGAATGGAAAGCAAAATGCGTCTAAATCATAAATCTAAAACAACTCATTTTTTCAATAACTGTAAATAAACTCATATGCAACTCACATCACATAAAATGCAAGTAGATGTCACAGAGGACAAGAGACACCAGACCTCGCATTGGCATTTTGGCTAACTTCGCGCATTTAATGCAATTTTATTTTACTAATCCTTCTGTCTGTATCAGAATTAAAAACTCTCTCTCCTGCCCCTATCCCTTGCATTGGCATTTGAGCTAACTTCACGCATTTAATGCAATCTTATTTTACTAATCCTTCTTTCTGTGTCAGAATTAAAAACTCTCTCTCCTGCCCCTATCCCTTGCATTGGCATTTGAGCTAACTTCACGCATTTAATGCAATCTTATTTTACTAATCCTTCTCTCTGTATCAGAATTAAAAACTCTCTCTCCTGCCCCTATCCCTTGCATTGGCATTTGAGCTAACTTCACGCATTTAATGCAATCTTATTTTACTAATCCTTCTTTCTGTGTCAGAATTAAAAACTCTCTCTCCTGCCCCTATCCTTGCAGGTATCCCTCCACAAAGAAGTCTTAACTTTTCGACCATGTATGTAAATGGCATACCCCAATCACCTAGTGTTGATCTTGCACTTTATGCAGACAACACTGCGGTTTTATCTCACTCATCACTAAATCTCACAATTATTAATCTCTAGCAATACCTGTCAGATTTAAGAGTCCTTATTCACTGCTTAGAAAATAAAAATTAATGCCAGTGCTGCTAGTCTTCTTTTCCAGAAAGCGAAATGTCCTAATAAAAATTAATGCCAGAGAAGATAAACTTCTTTTCCAGAAGGCGCAATAGTCTTCTTTTCCAGAAAGCAGTCATGTCCAATGATAAAAACGAACCTTGAGTGGACTCTTCTAGGAATATATCTATATATATAGATATATATATCTAGGAAGTCATCTGAATGCGAAGACACTCTGGAACATCCATATCAACTATGCAATAGCTAAAGCACATACTACAAGAACTCAACTAACGCAACTAACATCCAGAAGAAGCAACCTCTGCCTCAAAAACAAGGTGAAGTATCATGAATGGGTCATTACTTCTGATATCATTTTCTCATTTTGTATTAATCCAGAATTAAGCATTCGAATAGGAAGCACATCTGGAATTCTACATGGTTAAAATCGAAATACATTGTGTTAAAGACCTACTAGATATATATATATATATAGCACAGCAGTGCTGCACTAATGTGCCACTAAGATATTACAACAAAAGACCTACAAAGATCTTTTTATTAACAGTAAATAATCAAGAAAAATATCATTCATGTCTTTCATTCTTTCTACTGTTTAGATATTACAGCTGTAGAGCATAAGAAAGGCAGTTCCCAGAACGACTCATTATGTCAGTCATTACTTAAAGTCTTAGATGGGCCACAGACTCTGTTAGGATATGGAACAAACTTAAATCATTTTTTTAAGCTAGGGGCAGCTTTAAACAGTACAAGATATTTTCTTGACATAAGTCCTTTTTACACATCTTTAGAGGAAATTGTTAGGATATTATTTTATGTTCCCTTACTGCTACATTATGCTATACTATGCTATGCTATGCTATGAAGAATCTATCCACACATAGGACATCAAAATTATCTTCTCTAAAAAGAAATGATTTCTTGAAATAATCAAAAAGCATGTTACTGCATTTTACATTATTTAAACATTAACATAACAAAATAATGCTCTCAATAAACAAGACTTTTCAACTGGAAAATTATAGAACTAAGCACTGATGTCTACTAAAAGCTCCTACACTAAGCTGACTATCGCTAAAAAAAATTGCTTCTGATAAAAAAGCTAATAACTAAGTTAAATCAAACCTTAAGGAAAAATTCAGTTGCATTATGAATTAAAAACATCATTCAAAATCTGAATTGACAGATATTTAATCGTGCTCCTTAAAATACATATGAAAATGTACAAAACTTACTTCAGGTGGTTGAGCAGGAGGAGGAGGAGGAGGAGAAGGACATGTAGGTGGCACACACTGTAAAAGTAAGAAATATATTTAGAAACTTTCAATAAGTAGTGCATATATTTTAAATATTTAGTGAACAGTATATTTCTGAAGAAAAAATAAGCAATGCTCATTAGCAGGTACAGAGAATAACCAGTCGGCAGAGAATTACCTGAGAAATTAAAACTAAGGACTGATAAAAATGCTAATAGCTAAGTTAAATTAAATCAAATGGGAAACTTTAATTAAATTATGAATTAAAAACATGATTAAAAATCTGAATTATCAGATATGTAATAGTTCTCCTGATAATGTATATGAAGATGCAAAAAACTTACTTCCAAGTCCAAGGCAGGAGATGGAGATGACGAGGATGAGGAAATTCTCCTCCTTTTCCTTTTGCTACACCACTATAAAGATAACAAATATATTTAGCAACTTTGAATAATTAGTGCTCATATTGAAAATATTTCTTACATTTACAGTCGCATATAAAAAATCTTGCGATTGCTGCATGCCAATTTTTATGAGGTATTGACATCAAGTAAAACTAATACAGGGTTCATACACATTTCTGCACATGGAAATTAAGTACTTTTAAGGACTTTCAAGAACCATTAATGAAAAAAATTAAGGACCTATGAGCAAATGGGAACTGAATAAATTCAATTTAAAATATTATCTATGCCTGAACTTCATTTTTGTAATACAATCCTAACAAGAAAACAGATCCGTAAGTAGGATGAATTATTATTAAACATGAATTAATTAACAAAATTATTAATAAGTTTGAGAATAAAATCAACTTTATAAAATGTATCAAGCAACATTAAATATTTTACATTTATAATAGTTGGACATATTTGAAGGAAGATAAGTAATATTTTATTATGTTTTGCTAACTTTATGTTATTTATTTATTTATTTTAATATTTCATTTTTGTCACATACTTGCTCAGTCTAGAAGTTTAATAAATAGCAGGTAGATTTTATGTCAAGTGACATAGATTAAAATGAGAAGTAAAATCATAATCAGCATGATTCATAGCAAAAGATCACCCTGTACTCGCTGCTGCTTACCTAGAGAGAGATCTGCTGATTAGAACAAACCTAAAAGGCCTGATGTAGGCATGATTGGCATATTGTTTTAAGTCTCAGTAGATGCAATAAGAATGCAGAAGAATAAGCTTTACATGAATTTTTGATTTTTTGTGTTTTATCTTGTGACCACGTAAGGATTAATGAAAGGCAATTACTCGCTTTAATATGCAGAGATAATTTTTAAGGTAAGCAGTTAGTTATAAATAATTAAATTAGATAGTTAGATAACCTTAGTTATTATGGATTTACATGGCCAATATAAAATTTTATTTATTTTTTAAACAATATTTGTTAAAAAAGCCCCATTAAAATCACAATCTAATAAAATTTCACAGTTTAAAATACATGTAATTTATGACATTGATTCTTAACAATATTAGGATAATTACACATTAAAAGCTACAAAACATTTATAACAACAAAACTCAACCAAATATTTATGCGCCTTTTTAATTTGAAGCCTTTCCAGACATTTTGGTTAATTTGTATTTTCTTCTCTTTAAGCATCTTTTCTAACAATCAGAAAATTGTCTCAATATGCGAATCAGTGTTCTCACTACTTTCTGCATGCTTTATCTCCTAACTTGTCAACCTCTCTGCTATATAGCTATGAGGGTTTACTTGCTCTGGTAAAAGTTAAAATAGTCCAACCTCCCAACAGACATGAAGCAAATTATCGCTATGTCTGAAAGTAACTACAATGTCAGACAAAGGTTTAAATAAGCCTCTTATTTAAAGAGAACTTAGAACATAAAGGCATGTTCTGATGCTAACAAAATCAATTGCAGTTCGTGATATAATTAAACAAGAACAATCAAATTCAAACTAAAAATGTGGACTAGTGGTCAAAGACTATACAATTTAATTTTAATTTAAGCTGGCTCAGTACTCTATCATATGAGCAAACAGCAATTCGAAATTATAGTAAAGGCTGAAATCATGAACAACTGGGTAATTTTTATAATAATGTATATATTTGAAGAATAATTTTCTTTATGTGTTCAGTTTCTTTCTTCAACACATTTCCTTTTCATTTTAGAATTTTTGGATTTAATTAAGGATTTCTGTTATTCCAAAATAAATAAATGCATTTAGAATGCATAGAAAAGGCTGCTAATTTTATGTATTTAGCAATATCAAAATTCAGAAGAAATATGAAATATATATGGTAAGGGCTGGTTATAGAGCTGATGTGGCAGAATTTTTAGAATTTAGTGACAAACTGAGCAACAAAAACTAGAAATGTTATAACTTTTAGAATTCTGTAATAGCAAAAAGCTAGAAATATTGTGAAAAAAAGGGGGGACTGCAAAATTAATTTTATAGAGAAAACTGATGCATATTCTGAGAATTTTGAATATTCTGAGACAATTACATGGGAAGAACTCTTACTATCAAAAACTTAAGAAGACATTTTTAATTAATTACATAGCAAATTTTGTTTTTAGTAAGAACTGTTCCGTAAATTGTGTTTTATAGCATTATATCTTGTTTATTTCTCAGATTCAAAATATTGCATAATAATTATTGCATATATTGCATAATAATTGTCATATTATAAAGTTGTTAAAATGGAACTTTATAATATGACAGCGAAAAATAAAAATATTTTATTTTAATGTTATTTCTAAATAATAATTTCAATACATTACCATTATTTTAATGAAATTTATTAATGTTACAATGTATTAAAAAAAATCGTCGAAAAATTCCCAGATCTCGGAATTAAAAATTTACCACAAAAACTTATCTTAAAATCGTCAAAATGTTGATAAGTGGCCAAATTTAGAACTGTTAAATAAAAAACTTCACAACACCAAAAGTGAAAAGTTGTTTAAGAACTCTTCATTAGAAAAAATGAATTTTGAAATGCTTATGTTTCACTTCTTGCTTAGAAACTCGAGTATCCCACTATTTATATTAGAAATAAAAATAAGTTACAACACATGAACCCATTCATCCATTCAAAAGATAACCATATACGTTAGTGAATCGCCAAAAATATTCCTCCAAAATGCTAATTCACACTCAAAATGGCAGTCGTAAAAACAGACAGAAATTTCAGATTATTAAAATTAAGGACCTTCTGTGAATTTTGGCTGAAATTAAGGACTTTTAAGGGCTCTTAAGGACCGTACGAACCCTGTCATAAAAAATTTAATTAAATTATCAATTAAAAACATCATTCAAAATCTGAATTATTATAAATGAGACAATAAATGAGACTTTTCAACTGGGAAATTATACAACTAAGCACTGATGTCTACTAAAAGCTCCTACACTAAGCTGACTATTGATAAAAAAATTGCTTCTGATAAAAAAGCTAATAACTAAGTTAAATCAAACCTTAAGGAAAGCTTCAGTTAAATTATGAATTAAAAACATCATTCAAAATCTGAATTGACAGATATTTTATCGTTCTCCTTAAAATATATATGAAAATGCGCAAAACTTACTTCAGGTGGGTAACTAGGAGGAGGAGAAGGAGATGTAGGTGGTATACACTGTAAAAGTAAGAAATATATTTAGAAACTTTCAATAAGTAGGGCATATATTACAAATATTTAGTGAACAGTATATTTCTAAAGAAAAAATAAGCAATGCTCATTAGCAGGCACAGAGAATAACCAGCTGGCAGAGAATAACCTGAGAAATTAAAACTAAGGACTGATAAAAATGCTAATAGCTACGTTAAATTAAATCAAATGGAAAACTTTAATTAAATTATTAATTAAAAACATGATTAAAAATCTGAATTCTCAGATATGTAATAGTTCTCCTGATAATGTATATGAAGATGCAAAAAACTTACTTCCAAATCCAAGGCAGGAGATGGAGATGATGAGGATGAGGAAATTCTCCTCCTTTTCCTCTTGCTACACCACTATAAAGGTAACAAATATATTTAGCAACTTTGAATAATTAGTGCTCATATTACAAATATTTCTTACATTTAGCCACATATAAAAAATCTTGAGTTTGCTGCATGCCAATTTTCATGAGGTATTGACATCAAGTAAAACTAATATAAAATTTAATTAAATTATAAAATAGAAACATCATTCAAAATCTGAATTATCACATACATAATAGTTTAAATGTAACATAACAAAATAATGCTCCCAATAAAGAAGACTTCAGCTGGGAAATTAACAACTAAGCACCGATGTCCACTAAAAGCTCCTACACTAAGCTGAGTACTGATAAAAAATTACTACTGATAAAAAAGGTAATAACTAAGTTAAATCAAATCTTAAGGAAAACTTTAGTTAAATTATGAACTGTTCAAAATCTGAATTGACAGATATTTAAGATTTGACAAATATTTAATTGTTCTCCTTGTAACATATATGAAGATGCACAAAACTTACTTCAGGTGGGAATTGAGGAGAGGCTGGAGGAGGTGGAGGTGGAGAGGCAGGAGGAGGTGGAGAGGCTGGAGGAGATGGAGAGGCAGGAGGAGGTGAAGAGGCTGGAGGAAGTGGAGAAGCAGGAGGAGGTGGAGAGGCTGGAGGAGCTGACTTTGCCACACACTGTAAAAAGTAACAAATATATTTAGAAACTTTCAATATTTAGTACCCATATTACAAACATTTCTTACATGTACAATCGAATGTCAAAAAATCTTGAGAAAACAGTATGCCAGTTTTTCTAAGATACTGACATGAAGTAAAAACTAATGCAAATTACGAAACAGTTCTGCATTGCTGAATGTGAATTTTTGAGCTCTTTTAAACAGCTTTCAGTGCATTTATCCTGAACTATGTCCATCAAATTTTGAAAAGTTAGGTTAGGTTATTCAATTATGGCAAAGCACACGAGGGCTATCTGCCTAAGGGGAGGGATGCCTTCGTGGAGGACTTTCTAGGGGAAACTGGCTCGTATACACGTTACACATGGGGAAAACCACGAAAACGCCCATGCAGCCAGCCCGTTCGCGGGATTCAAACCTCCAAATTTTGAAAGGAGGATAAAAACTTAAGTCTGATGAATGGGATATTGCTTATTTCTTGACATCAAAATACAGCTTCATTAAGCATTCAAATAGGAATTCTGCATGCTTAAAATCAAAAAATGTCGTACTAAATAACATGCAGAATCATAGTAAGAGATATCAGATATATATCTATGAGATTAGTGCAACCAGTGGTGTAGCTAGGGTTGGGCAAGATGGGGGGGAGGCATCTGTTCCCAAGCACATCATCCAGGGGGCACCAAATTAATGCAACAAATTTTTAGAATGAAATGTTGTCCATTCTTGGAACACAGAAAGTGCGCAAAATCTTCAGTTGTCCCCGGGCGCTGAAAACCCTAGCTACACCTCTGAGTGCAACAATAATAAGTGTCAATAACATATTACAACAGACACAAAGACCTACAAAGATCCTTTTATTAACACTAAATAATCAAGAAAATACCCTTCATGTTTTTCATGAAGATTTCTTTGATATCTTTGAGAAAGGCAGTTCCACGAATGACTCATTGTGTGAGTAATTAATAATTAAAGTCTCAGGTGTGATATAAGACTCCAGTAGGACGGACTCATACACACATCTTTAAGGAAAAGTTCTTAGACTCCTACTTTATGTCCCCTTACCACTACATTAAGTTATACTAAGCTACATTATGAAGAACTTATCCACACAAAAGAGCTCAGAATTATGAATTAAATGGAATTGACTATGATACATTTACTACTTCTGAAATAAATCCCTAAAAGTTCAGATTCCATACAAAAAAAAATTATAACCTATGTGTTAAAAAATTATAACCAACACATGTTCATATACTGAGATCCTATTCAAAAGTAAATAAAATATCTTTCAAAATTTTTAAATATTAAATTTATTTTCTTTTAATTTTTAAAAAGCATTTTGATGCCAGGATGGTAACTGTTCACAGATCATAAAATCACACATCTCTTATTATCATTTCAAAAAACAGACTTACTTTTCCTGAAAGAATAGAATGCAAAACATGCATCTAAATCCCAAAATTAAAACAACTGATTTCATTTTTTTAATTAAATGTTAGTAAACCATTAGTTTCTATAAAAGGAAAGTTTTGAAATCTCTTACTACATAGAACTTACCATAAAGAAAATCTAACTGCAATTCAAACATCACTATAGAAGCTTAAAAATAACTGCATGATGGAAATTCTGAAGATCTATTTTTCTGCAGTGAACATTATTTTGCAAAATGTGTTATGTGTTTTATGTGAAATATAGCTCAATATATAGAAATTTTTTACAATCTATGAAACATGTATGCACATGTGCAAAGTAAATGTAGGAAAATACTTTGAAGCATATATATGCAGCATATATTGCAGAAGCTTACTACATATAACCACATCACTGAAAAGCACTTATTTTGGATAAACCGAGACTTGATGGATTTTATAAAACAAACGTACCATTTAGCATTTTAGCCTCAAAATACCTGCAGCTTTGTAGAAATCCTCATTAATGATACTTCGGGTTTTAAAACAGCATTTAGTTACAACCCTACTTTTCTGTTCCCCGAGAGAGAAATTTTTACAAAAATGAAATAGTGTTGAAGATTAACATACTTGTCAATGTTTAAAATTCCAACTGATACACAAATGATAATGTATAAACATTATCTGACAGCGAGTGCATGAGCACTGACATTAAAGCCAAAATATATGCTGCTAAAGCCTTAAAATCACAGAAACTGTAACCTAAATTTTCTTTAAAATTTGAAAACAGAAACTGCTTAGCTAGTATTATGGTGTTCAAGAACTACTGATATTCTTGTTTTATAAAAATAGAAACCTTTCTGAGTCTAATTTCCATAGTAAAAAGAACATCAAATCCACTAGGGACTTCCTAAAGACAAAAAAAAAAGTTTCCCATTGCTAAAAATACAGCTACTGCAATTAAAATATATTTTAAATGTGTAAAATAAGTCAAAACTCATGAATTTTTTAGATATATGCTTTACAGAGATATTAAGGGAAAAAAGTTTCTTTTACCTCATTTTCTAGTGCTTTTCTTCCTTCCTTGAAAGCTTTAAAAAAAAAAGATAAAAGAAGAAATCAAATTTTTCTGTATGTACTGTGCATGATTAACAAAAATGCATATTCAAATGCATTCAAGAAGCTAAACAGAAAACGATGCATTAAATATTGAGATAAAAAAGAAGAAAATGACACTAAATATATGTAAAACATTAAATTACTGCACATGGCAAAAAAAATTTTGCTATTAATTACCTTCCTCTATTAGTAGCTCAGTATTCCTTTTAAAAGTCTTCAGAGACTGATACACCTGAAAAGGATAAAATCACAATTAGAATGTTGTATAAATTATTTTTATATTTAAATAAAAATTTCAGTAACTTTGAAAGCATTTTATTGCATTTTATATAATCTCTAACAGAGATGCACAGCATTACACAATGTAAATAGAACCTATGAGTAACAAAAACTGGAAGCTTATATAGTACAAATGCTAGTGAACAGAAAAGACTATTTCAAAATATATTTTATTTCAAATCAGTTCACTAAAGTGTTATTTACTGAACTGCTTTGAAATAAAATTCATTATTCTGGATACTGAAAAGACAGGCATAGAAAGCAGTTTAAAATGCAAATTAACAATTAAGACACCTTTTTACGTGATATGGAAGTGTTCTAAACTGATTGTTTCTTTTAAACCTGTATACATGTACCATTTGTTGTAATATAGTAACAGCAGATTTTTGCATCCACTTCAGATCAAAATCCCATGTCAAACGAATTTTGCATTTAAACATCGTATGATGAGCCACAGCAAGATGGAAAGCCTGTCATCAACAGATATTAGCATCCAACAATTCAAGTGAGCTAAAGAATAACCACTGAATTTAGCATCAAGAGATACTGGTTAATGCCTTTCACAAGTCATCACTTCAAAGACTGACCTTATATATGCTAATAATAGTCCGTCTGAGCAAGTGACAAAAAGTCATGCAACTGCAAAAAAAGCTTCTAATGGTTATTACAAAAAGCTTACACAAAGAATTTACAAATGTATTTCAGGTGTGGGCCAGGCCTTGAACAAACTAGACTTAAGAACTCTGCAATTGGGCAAATGCCCAGACAAGCTTTCCTACCCAAGGAATCCAGATTTGGCCAGAGACAGTTAATGCATAATTTCTGGACAGAATGTGACACTGAATACAATTTAGTGCAACACAATCTAAAAAAGAGCTCGTTTTGCTGAAAATAACATATTTGTTTCAGCGTATATGGATGGGCTGACTTCTACATCATTCAGAATGGACCTCCTGATGGTTCAAATGCACAGAAATCGTTAAAATCTTGGTAATGCCTTGTACTTCTGCCACTGATTCCATCCTTTTTATACATCAAAATGGCCAAGTTCATGAACTTAAACACATGATCAGGACACATTATTGATAGACTTTTAATTTTAGCTATTGTACATTCAGTCGGGAAACCTAGGGAAAATATCCCCTAACATCATCTATCATGTAATCAATTCAGTTTCTCACAGATTCAAGATATCTACAATCTTTATAAAGTCTGAGAAAATTCTTTAATGCATACCTCTTTTTTTTTCTGAAAGATATGGGCAAAAATGAATTTTTTTTAATAGTTGTGTTTCCTATGAATTTATCCTTTCTTACATTTTTATTTGATTCTCACTTTTATAAATATATTTAATAGTGTGCAGCATATTTATCAGCAGCTACTCTTAGCAGAGTACATACTCAATATACAATGTATTTTCTTTATACTGACGCCAGTTTTATTAAATAATGAAATGCTGAACAAGAAATAAAAGAAGAAGAAAAAATTAAATAGTTCATATTTAACAATTGCTCAAAAGGGATCTTTTTTAATTTAATACGGTTTATCAGTTGAGACTGTCAACTAGCAAAACATTTCATAGGAAACTATATGAAGATTCATTTAGACTGACATGAGAAATATTAGGTATTCTCTGTAGATTTAAAACATGAAAAAATTTGTTTATTTATTCTATAAAAATATTTAATGCTTTAATCTGCTTCATTTAAATAAAAATTCATAAATTAAATGTATTTTTATTTAAATCAATTACATTAAAAAAATAAAGACACAATATTCTTAATAACTGCATCTACTGCTTTATAGTTTAGTTCATTAATTCGTAACAAAATAATAAATAATGTGGCCTGTAAAGAACTTTAGTGTGATAGAAATAGCAGTCAAAGTGTTGAATTTTAAATACAATAATACATTTCATTTTGATTATCTTCAAAAATGAAGTATATCAACAAAAAAGAAATCTTTTCTAAGGCAGTCGTCTCAAGTTGGTGGCCTGTAAACTGCAAGTCACCCCCTGAATCAATTTCACATAGCTTGCGAATATATATCTAGCAACTGAATTGGCATTATCATGACAAGACTTTGAAGAGGAAGTTCAAGGTTTCAATGATTCACAGTCCACTTTTACATTATTTTCTTATTTTCCTTACCACTCAAAACAAATATGAGAATCACTCAAAAATATTCACAAACGGTACTAGCTTTTTACATGATTTAAACTTTTTTCAAAGATTTCAAGCTACAGATTAACTAAATTTTATTCAGACTTATCAAAAATATAAAATATCCTCAGTTCTGAATTGTTACAATAAGAATAATCATTTTGTTTGAGCATACATTTATATGTAAACATTTTTTCTGCACAGTAGAAAATTAATGAGATTGAGGGACGGTTATATCAGGCGTTGCAGCTCAAATCAGTAGCCAGAAATAAAGAAATTCACTTAGTAATGTATTTGTATTTTTTCTGTACACATCAAAGGAAAGCTTAATAAATAAAAAAGAGAGAGGAAAGCTGTCATTATTTGTACTCAAGTTTTGCCCACTTGGAAATAATTTGTAAGCTGTTTATTTTTATCTTAAGTAAGTTAGTTGTTAATTCAATATAATTAGAATTATTTGGAATAATCCGGTTTCAGATTGTGCATTAGGCTCACATTCAATTTATGCCTGAGACCACTGCTTTTAGATGACAATGTCCACAGAAATTAAATGTCTTAAAAAATTTCATCATAATTATACAAACCTTCATTCTTTCTGCTCTTTTTTGTGCAATTCCTTTAAAAAAAAAATTAAGATATTATCTGAAAGTTAAAGACAGATATGCACTTATTTTGAGTAAAAAATTATTTTCCTACTCTAAAATACACTGGTGTGCAAAAATTAAGGACGAGGTCGAAAAATTAGCATATCAGCTGAATGAAGAGGCAGAGCAGACAGAAAGACAAATCAGGAGATTAAGTAAGGTGATGTACGGTAGCACATGCGCAGATATGCAGGTAGACGTAATGGGGGAGAGTCTGAGTAGTATAAAGCATGTTGTCGGTGTAAGATTAGTATTTCTGGCAAAGAGATTGCACGCCGTATAGGAGTTAAAGTCACACCGAGTTGCTGCCTCAGCGAGAAAAGGTGAATAATCAATCTGTTAGACGACATCTGGATGTTTTACCCAAGGTCGAATCATTGGGAAGTTGGAGGAAGGCTGAGAGTGACAAGTGTGGCTGCAGAGTTCGGAATTGCTCACAGCATCGTTTCACAACTTTGGAGACAATTTCAAACTACAGGAACAGCTATCCGGGGGTTTAGGTGGTTACCATTTTATCCTTTTCCTTCCCAGATGTATACATACAATTAATCTGACTATGAAAGTAAATGATGTAATTTCAATCTTATTGAATTATAATTATAATATTAGATCATTTGTTACTTGTAGTGTTAAAAAGTACAAAAAATACTAACATACATTTTAATAAGCTCAATATGAACTCTAGGGTTTAAACACATTTCTGCACACAGAAATTAAGTACTTTTAAGGACCAATAATGAAACAAATTAAGGACCTACTCACAAATGGAAGCTGAATAAATTCAGTTAAAGATATTATCTATGCCTGAACTTTACTTTTCTAATACCATTCTAAGAATAAAATGGATTCGTAAGTAGGTTGCATTATTATTAAACATAATTATAAAACAAATTTCAGAACAAAATCAACTTTCAATACAATTTATCAGGAAGCATTGAATACAGGGTGGTCATAAAGAAATTTTGCCAAGATCTGCATTTCTAGCGTCCGTTCCGGTTAACCGATCGAGATGAGATTGCAAATGTAGTTGTTCAGAGGTATGGGCTCAAGATTCTGTGAATGCCAACACAGGGGCACTTATGGTTATGGTTATATTTACAGAAATTCGAAAATGTCAGATGGCATCACCAATTTTTTCCAGTCGAAAATGTTCAGCACATGCAAAAACACTAAGTAATGTTGGAATGACACTGATATATCCAAAAACAGATGTGTTATGCATACACAAAAAAGAGTTCTGAAAACCGAACTGTAATCAAAATGCGATTAACTATGATGAAACCTTGCACAAAATCATCTCCAATAATGTGGTCCATGTAATTGCAAGCTCTGCGGGATTTAGTACACAAATTCGAAGATACAGGCTGCACCTGTCATTAACTTTGCTCCGGATGGCCAAAAGTTTTTGATGTTGTTGTTATGGAAGTGCATTACACAGTGACTGCAGGACACAGGGAAACCACAAGAGGCACAGCATGTGTGTTGGATATTCTGAGCTCGGTTCTCCACATGTTTCCCTACCGGTAACAGCGCATCCCGATGTTGCAACTGCAGGACCCACTACTACATCTGGAATTTCTAATATGATATGCCGCCGATAATGACTGGCCACTTCACATACTATGGATGGATAAGGTGCATTTCAACTTAAATGGCAACATGAACACCAATAATTGTGTGCAATGGACAGAGGCGAATCCTCATGCTGTGGCAACAGCACCATTATTTGACGCAAAAATGACTGTGATGCGGTATTACAGCCACATTTGTTCTCAGGACATTCTTTCTTGAGGAAGTGACACCGACAGACCATGTAAAATGCACTGTAACAGGCTCTCGATATACAGCCTTGCTGCAAAATTATGTACTACCAGAGCTGTGCAGGCAGAATGCACTCAATGAGATCGTTTGGATGCAAGATGGTGCACCTCCACATAAGCGAGGTCAGTTAAAAGGGTTCTGGAACAGCATTTGGGTGATCACATCATCTCGCACCATTATCTTTTTCCATTACCTCCGCAATCCCCGATCTGACACATATGGATTTCTGGTTTGGGGGCATATCTTAAATCCAGAGTTTACCTTTGCAATTTGCAAACTTTGTAGGGTTTAAAGGATTCTATATGGAGTGAGATTGCAAACATACCTTATGCCATGTTACATTCAGAGGTATTGTCCACCGTCTCCCGCACACAATACATACTTGCTCGTGATGGCACCCATGTGGAAAATGTTTGATCCAAATAAAGGTACTCTTTTGCCCAATATGTGTTGTCTTCAGTGATCGGTGTCTATGTCATATGCAAATTTTCTGTGCGCGCCAGATTATGTTTCATTGGCCGGTTTTTAGAACTCTTTTTTGTATATGCATAATGCGTCCATTTTTGGACATATCGGTACAGTTTCAACGCTATTAGGATTTTCGCGTATGCCGAACATTTTGCAACTGGAAAAAGTTGGCATAGCCATCTGACATTTCCTAGTTCCTGTAACTATAACCGTGAGCACCCATGTTGTCATTCACAGAATTTCGAGCGCATACCTCTGAATAACTATATTTGCAATCTCATCTCAATCGGTTAACCGGAACAGACACCAGAAGTGCAGAAGTTGGCAAAATTTCTTTATGACTACCCTGTATTTTAACATTTACAATAATTGGACATATTTGAAAGAAGATTAGTGACATTTTATTTATGTTTTACTAACAGTTAACTTATATCAATTTTTTTCTCATCTCATTTTGTCACATACTTCCTCAGCCATACACATACTCAGGTTTAGTAAATAGCAGGTAAAATGTGTATCAAATGGCATAGGCTAAAATGAGAAGTAAAATCATAATCAGCATGATTCATCACAAAAGATTAGCTGCTGTCACCTCTGCTGCTTCCCTAGAGAGAGACCTGCCGATCAGAACAAACCTGAAAACATGTTGTATGTACAGTTTGCAAGGTTTGAAAATTAGCTGTGCTGTGTCTGTCTGATGCAGATAGTGCCGTAGCTTCATGTAGAGCTTCTGGGATTGTAATCAAGTTAGTACAGTTTAAGGTACCAATAAGCCACTAAAGCACCAGAGGTGATAAGTTGTTTTGTATTATTAAAAGTCTTGCTAGATGCACAGAATAAGTTTCAGATAATTTTTTTCATTTTTGTATCGTATCTTATAATCATGGCAAAAATTAATGAAAAGCAATAACTCGCTTTAATATGCAAAGATAATTTTAAGGTTGAGCACTCAGTTACAAATAAAAGTTACTTACAAATAAATTAGGTAGGTAGATACTCTTAGTTATTATAAATTTACATGGCCACTTTTAAGATTTTTTTTATAAAATCACAATCTAATTACATTTGGCAGTTCAAAATACAAGTTTATGACATTGATTTTTAAACAATATTAGGATAATTACACATTAAAATCCACAGAACATTTATGCATCATTTTAATTTGAAACCTTCCCAGACATTTTAATTAATTTTTATCAATTTCCTTCTCTTTAAGCATATTTTCTAACAATTAGAAATTGCTTTAAATTTGAAAACCAATTACTAGTTTCCACATGCTTTATCTCCTAACTTGTCAATCTTTCGACAGTGTACCTCATATGAGGTTTTGTATGATTTGGTGAAAGTTAAATAGTCCCAAACCCCTGACACATACGAAGCAAATTATTGCTATGTCCGAAAGCAACTACTAAGTCAGATAACAGTTTAAATAAACCTCTCATTTAAAAAAAAAAAAAAAACTCAGAACGTATGAAAATAATATAGAAAATTTTAAAATATTATTTAATTTGTAATCAATTTAGAACAAAAAACTGTATAGAAAAAAATTAAGAGAGATTTATAAAGATCATATAAGTGTTATAGAATTTGATGATGAAGTACAACAGATTTATTATTTTTAAAAGAAGATGAAGACAAATTTAGTTCTGTCAAAAAAGCATATCATGCTGCCCAAGATATGTCATCAACTTTTCCTAATGTAGGAACTATTTTCAAAATTTCTATAACAATTCCAATTTGTAATGCATCAGAAGACAAATCTCTGTTTTAAAAGAAGTACAAAACTATTTAAGAAGTATGGTGTCAGAAGAAAGATTAAATTGTATAGCTTTATTATATATGGAACAAGAAGTGTTAAATAATATCAATACCTCGAAATTAATTGATGAATTTGCTACAACAAAGTCATAAACTTTCTGCTTAAGAGTCATTTAATTTAATAATCAATTATTTTAATTTAAAAAATATTTCAGAAAATGTAGCAGCAGTTTTATGTTTTACTTTTCTTTCCCATGGAATATTTAATTTTTTTGATATAATTTTAAATTTTATGTATTTTAGTCTTGATATGCAGTATTTTAGTCTTGAATAAATATACTAATATTCAGAATTTAAAATATTATTCATAATTTTATTAAAATATTAATAATATTAAATAACAATATGCATTAAATTATTTATTATACTTCAGCACTAATTGCGAACCGATATTTAAAAAATATAGGTAAGTACACACTTTTCAGGGGGCCCCCAAAATTTTACCGCCATCAGCTCCCAACTGCTTTAACCTGCCCTTGGATATATGGAATGAAAAACAGAAGATTAAAGAAGCTGTGGGATTTTATCCCCCCTCCCATTTTTCCAATGCAAATATCATTGTCCCGATTTCTCCCTCTAACGCATGGCCAATACCAATCTCATCTCTGTGGGACTACAAAGAATACTTCTTACCATCTGTTTCATGAGTTTCTTCTGTTCATTACTCAAGATTAATGTCATCTTAATAAAGATTTTATTCTTTAAAAATTGGTGTTAAAAATCATCTAGAAGCCAAGCTCTTAATTTGAAATTCCAAAAACAATTGACAGCTCAATGCTGCATCAGATGGATGTAGCTTTTGAGACGTGTAAACAGCTTATAACACAGCTTAAAAATTTACAATTACATCCAGCACAAAAAAAAAGCATAAGCCCTTCCCCCCCAAAAAAAATGTTCTCTTAATTACCTTCACTGGCAAGTTCTGTTAGACGTGCCTGATAAGTCTGGCAGGATTCTATAGCCTGAAAAGGAGGAAATCAGAATTAAGAGTGCTGTATAAAATTTTACATTAAAAAAAAAATCTGAAAGGTTTCAGATTTTAAATTATGTCCAAAGGGGCGTTTATTAATGTTTTGTGCATTACCTTTATTTATTAGATATCATGTTCTTTGCACTTAAACCATAAAATTCAGTTCTACAGCAATATCGCAAAATAATTTTAAAATGAGTACACCTTCAGAATTTCCGATACGCAATTCCGCACGCTTTAGATAAAAAGGGGGTTTTCCCCCCATAGAGTGTTGCCATTGCTCGCTTTTAAATTGTTTGAGTTTGTTCATCAAAAATTCGTTAAGGTTTTACAAAATATGAAATAGATAATAAAACAAATTCCAAACTTGGGCTTCGAGATGCGCATATTCGGAAGGAAACGTGAGTTATTCAAAACAGGATGGCTCTAGGTACCGTTTTTTTATCACACTTGCAGAAATATATATACATTTATGTAGATTCTTCATTATTTAATTTCGTTAAATATAATACAGGGCTGCAAGATTTGGTGGCAACAGTGTGAAAAGTGATTCAGGCTTTTAATGTTTCCAATGCAAAATCGCAAAACGAAAAATACTCCTTCAGGGACAAAGCCCCTTTGGACTAATAAAAACTTCACTAACTTTGTAAGCATTGCATATATTTCAAATATATTATATGTAGGAATTATTATATTAAATATATATGCAATATATTGCATATATTTCACTTCATATAATCTCTAATGCAGATAGTCCTTGCTTTATAATGGTTTACACCTGTGTGCTTTTACAAAAAATTATCTATTGTGTTTGCTTGCCAGAAGAAATCCGAAAAAGAGTTTCACTTACACCTATACCAAAGAACGTCTATGTAAAGAAGGAAAGGCTCCACAGACATTATGTAAACCTGTTTGTTTTCTGCACTGCTAAAAAGAAAAGGAAACATTCGCCAAGGGATTTGGCAACGGAACTTGCTGGCGAGAATTTTCCCTCTGTGATGTACCGGACCTGGCGGAGATTTTGGGAACATGGGTTAAGATGAATCGTTCTTTGACGTGGGAAATGATGAAATATTAGGTGAAGTTTTGAAGTTTCACTTTCTCTGGCTGTTGAACTTGCATTATACATATCACAGTTTGATGTCTGATTTTATATCCGTGAATACGGAGGGGGAAAAAATGAAGTCACACTGCTTTAAACTCTTGATAAACGTGACCGTCGAACCTGTTCGAACTTAGACATCCACTTCGAGCTTCAGCGGTTTTTGGCGACAGATATTTCATGCATGTGCAACTGTTTTCCTTTTATTTCAAAGAGAGCGGACTTCTGCTGTGGCAAAATTTTCCTTCTTAACACTACATATCTTTGCCTGGACTACTGCACAGCATTACACAATGTAAATAGAACCTATGAGTAACAAAAACTGGAAGCTTATATAGTACAAATGCTGGTGAACAGAAAAGACTATTTCAAAATATATTTTATTTCAAATCAGTTCACTAAAGTGTTATTTACTGAACTGCTTTGAAATAAAATTCATTATTCTGGATACTGAAAAGGCAGGCATAGAAAGCTGTTTAAAATGGAAATTAACAATGAAGACACTTTTTTCATGTGATGTGAAAGTCTCCCAAAAGAGTATTTCTTTTAAACCTGTATACTTGTACCACTTGTGGTAGTAACAGCAGAATTTTGCATCTACTTCAGATCAGAATCCCAAGTGAAAAGGATTTCACATTAAAACATCATATGATGAGCCACAGCAAGATGGAAAGCCAGTCATCAACAGATCTTAGCATCTGACATTCCAGCGAGCTAAGAATTAACCACCGAATTTAGTTCCACCAGATAGGAAGTGTTTATAGACATACTAGTCAACATTATTCACAAGTTATTACTTCGAAGATTAAGCCTTCTTTGCTAATAATGGTCCCTGTGAACAGGTGAACTCTGAGAATAAAAGGCCAAAAAGATAATCCAAAAATAATAATTTATAATGTAAAAGAGGACTTTAAATGAGGCAATGTTAATTGAGACTTTAAAAACCCAAAATCATGAACTTGAAGAAGCAGAACTAGAAGTTAAATTTACCATGAAGGGAAAATTTGGGAAAAACTAGGTTATATCATTAGACCCCACAGCATTCCAGAACACAATGAAAATGTGCAAAGTAAATCTCCATTGGACCAGGAAAAACATCTGCAAGTTCGTAAAAGTCACACAATGTGTAAACTGCCTAGGCTTTAGGGTACACTAAGCAATCCCGTAGAGAAGCCCAGAGTTGTACTAAATGCAGTAAGATAGGACATTTAAGAAAGAATTGTCCCAATAATAAGGAAAGATGTGTTAACTGCCAAAAGGCAAACGAACAATTCAATTTGGCATTGGAGACGCATCACAGTAGCTACAATAATAATTGCTCATGTAAAATAAGAGAACTTGAGTTAATATGCAAAAAGATAAATTATGGATAAAAGTTCTAATAACACCTAAGTTAATTATAATTATACACACCTCCTGCCAGGCAGCCCTCTTTCTTTGGTGTGCCTCGTTTTCTGGAAGAAAAAAAAAGATATTATCAGAACTTTAAAGAAAGATATATACTGATTTTGAGTAAAAAAGATCTTATTTTCTACTGAAAATATCTGTATACAAATATAGCGGCGATGGTTTTAAATATCAATGGCAAGAGCAATTGCCATATAAAAATCAAAATAGCAGAAAAAGCAGTAAAGATTGAACACGGTAGGGGTATTTGTTTAAAGGAATGACAACTGCTGCTTTAAAGAATTATTTATCAATAAGATTTGTTAATTTAAGAGAAAACATTAAATTATAAGTTATAATTTTTGAAGACTATCTGAAGAATATATTATTAATATTACTGTGGCGTAAAACCAATTACAAACATGTTAAATTCTTTTGGGGGGGAGGGAGTTGAAGAAACAAAGAAGCCTCATATTGTGAAAAGCCAAATAATAGCCATTTTCTGCATTAGAAATACACACCTTACATTATGTAAAATTCTGATATACAGAAACATAATTTTAATAGCAAATTCTAACCTCTAAAACAACAGTTCCCAATCTATGTTCACATGTATTTCTCACAGATCCCTTGGATGAACCCAGCAAAATAATGCTCGGCTGTTTCTCAGACCCATGCATACGAGAAATTTCATGCTCTCATAATCACTCCTTCCTCATTTCTGAAATCTGCTTGAAGTTTCTCAAAACTCATATAAATACAGCAAAACTGTGTTTAAAATTTGAATACAGCACAACTGTATTTACATGAGTTTTGAGAAATACATAAAAATACAGTTTTGCTGTTTTACTCCTGCCTGGGCTTAAACTAATATTGTGTTTTCTTGTGAATGGTATAAATATGGTGTATTCAACACTATTTCTTAAAAAATTTCTTTTTCTTTATTGTAGCTGATGGAGTATTAAATCAGATCGTGTACATGATAATAAGAACATCTGAGAAGAACAACTCTGATATAGAAAAATACTTTTATTAACAGGACGTCAGATCATCGAGTCACTCTTTTTAATGCACTGTGCACAATATACAGAGGAAGCATTTGATGGAATATCAAGCCTTCAGTAAAAGTAGTATCTTGACAGAAATCACTTAAATGGCAGACATATTTTGTACAGGGTTCGTACACATTTCTGTGCATGGAAATTAAGTACTTTTAAGGACATTTAAGGACCATTAATGAAAAAAATTAAGGACCTA
>KK117772.1:272871-320191 GCA_000611955.2 Stegodyphus mimosarum | reverse complement strand
AGCAATATCGCAAAATAATTTTAAAATGAGCATATCTTTAGAATTTCCGATACACAGTTCCGTACGCTGGAGCTAAAAAGGTTTTCCGCCCGTAGAGTGTTACCATTGCTCTCTTTTAAATCGTTGAGTTTGTCAATCAAAAATTCGTTAAAGTTTTGCAAAATATGAAATAGATAATAAAACAAATGCCAAATTTGGGCTTCCAGATGCTCATATTTGGCTGGAAACTGATGTTATTCAAAATTGGCTCTAGGAACCGTTGTTTTATCACAATGCGAGAAACATGCATACATTTATGCAGATTCTTCATTATATAATTTCTTTAATACAGGGCGTAATATTTGGTGGCAACAATTTGAAAAGTGACACGGACATTTATAATGAGTCAACGCAAAATGCCAAGACGAAAACAATAGTCCTTCAGGGACAAAGCCATTTTGGACTAAAAAAAAAGAAATAAAAAATAAATAGAAAAAAAGGAAAGAAAATGCTCCAGCTTATACAGTGAAATATCTAGACCTATACACTTTTTTTATTCTCCAAAAGAAATATTTTAGGTCGGTGCTTCTTCATGTACTTCCAAACTGAAAGTTATTACAGTCGCGATTTCTTTTTTGAAAAGAATATCCAAATTTTTGTTGCCATTTTGGAGCCTGTTATTCACCTGAGGCAACTGCCTCACTAGCCTCTATTGTCCCGGATTTGGTACTAAGTAAACTTTAAATGACATAATTCATTAATGAACACTAATATTAGCATGTTCAATAATGATTTTTACTCGTATTGTTGTCCAAAGCGCCAAACAGGTGTACATCGTAGCAATATTTGTTTCAGGACCATTCTGCGGTCAGATTGTAGTGTCATAAAAATTAAAAATGCCTAAAATTTGTTCTTAGAAGCGCCCAGAGGCTTTGATTTCTTCTGAAATAATAATGGACGATAATATGCCAGGGTTTGCTGAACGGACGATGTTTTTTTGGATAAAAAGAATAAAGTGTTCGTTTGAAATGAACGCGCTCTTTTATTTTTATTGCTATATTTTTTTTCGACGTAGTTTTCTTTTTAAAAATCGTCTGCGTTGCGCGGGGAAATAAAAAGGAATTTTAATTACAATTCTAAATAAATAGCCAAGTAAATGTGAAATTCGTAACAATATTATGTAGCAAGATATATAAAAATCGTATTTATGTGGTCTAACAATGAAGAATTCTTTAGACTATTTAAACTCTTTACGAGCTTCGTTTTCATCGTAGCGGTATAATTTAATTTATGGTATACTCTAGTATGTATATTCATATCAGAAAAGTAATGGGCGTAAAAAGTTCCATTCACTATATTCTATTTTTCATCCTTTCCTTTACCGTAAAAGACCAAGCTGAAATTGAGAAAAACTTTTCATGAAAAGAAATACTGTCAATAGCTCTGAAAGAAACTGTCAATTATTGTTGATCTTCTTTGGCCAACACTGTCTATTTTGGCGCATAATACTGCAATAATTTTTGGCCATTAAAAACTTAAATAAAACCCAATATCATATTGATTCAGAGAAATAATTTGATAAGAGATCGATTAAGGCCATAGCAATCGAAATTTGAAGAAATTAACTTTTAGCAATCTTCAACTTGTTGTATATATTCCAGCTTTTGGTCCATCTACAGAGTATTTGTACATAAGTGGACCATTTGCTTAATTTTTGATTCTTTGACTGGTTTTCATAATTTCTTAAACGGTGCTGTATAAATGAGATTTCACGTCAAGTAACATAACATAATTCGATTCCAAATCTGGCGCGTAAGAGGATGATTCACAGTCAGGTATTCATTAGTGACACTCATGGAAAAGTTAATAATATACGTCATAGCTGTGACGATGGGAGTTGTATCACTCAAATGGACATAATTAGAGCTAATTTGGAAAAGTACTTTGTAGTTAAAGAATTAATTTCATACCTTTTGAAAGCGTTCTTAATGCTGAAGAATAACTGAAAAATTCTCTTTATGCATCCTAACACAGTAAAACTTAGAGTGACTCAAATTTTTAAAACGTTTTTGGCAAATAAAATAATTTATTCAAAATGCTCTGAAATGAATTCAGCATTTGGACACGAAAGAAAACATGAAAATAACGGAGCATTCAATATTTCATTGGATATCTTCGGCTAAAATTACGGCATTCATTCAGCTGGTATTTTTCATGCAGGTATCTTCCATTTTGTTCTATTCTTATGAAAAAATTATGTTTAGTTGAATTTTCAAAGAAATAGCATGTTCTTTATTCATTTCACCAACTCACTCCGTTCGAGAGAATTTAAGTTCGGAGGATATTAAGGAGTTTTTATAAGATAAGGGTAGTTGTATACCAGAAGTAAACATTTAGGACTGTAAGTTTAGGATCGAACTTGAATGTAGTTTGCATTTCTATTACTGTTACAAATTTTCTTACGTTTTCTCTCAGGTTTTCATTAAAAGTATTTATATAGTTATACTCAGGCATATTAGTTTCTATAAAAATTATATTTCTCATCCCAAAGTATACGAAACATCCAAAATCCATTATGCCTGCATCCTCATGCTTAGCAATAAAGTTTCTCGGTTCTGAGTTTTTATACGGCTTTCGCCGGATAGCAATTAATACACCTGACTTAAAATTGGAACAATCCAAAAATGAAAAATAAATAAATAAATAAAAATAAAATAATAAAAAAAATCTGAAAGCTTTCGGATTTTACATTATTCCCCAAAGGGCGTTTTTTGACGTTTTCTGTGTTACCTTTATTTATTAAATATCTATCATGTTCTTTGCACTTAAACCAAAAAATTCAGTTCAACAAAAATATCGCAAAATAATTTAAAATTGAGCATATCTTTAGAACTTCCGATACACAGTCTCACGCGCTGGAGATAAAAAGGTTTTTTCTGTACAGCGTTGCCATTGCTCACTTTGAAATCCTTGAGTTTTTAATAAAAAATTCATTAAAGTGCTACAAAATATGAATTCGATAATAAAACAAATTCCAAATTTGGGCTTCCAGATGCCCATATTCGGTGGAGGATTACGTTATTCAAAATTCGATGGCTCTGGGTAGCGTTGTTTTATCACAATGGGGAGAAACATGTATACATTTATGCAGATTCTTCATTTCTTTAAATATAACACAGGGCGATAATATTTGGTGCCAACAGTTTGGAAAGAGATACAAACATTTACAGTGAATCGAGGCAAAATGCCAAATCGAAATTAACAGCTCTTCTGAGTTAACGCTGCTTCGGGTTAAAAATTAAAAAAAAATCAAATCAATCAAAAAATAAAATCATTTACAAATATAACATTGTTTTACTTTGATAAATATTTTCTTACCATACGTATTGTGTCCATGTCCATGACTCTTCTAACAGTTTCAGGGTTGAATTTTATTGGAATTCGTTACAACACGAAATTTTGGGTTTTGTTTGATTTTTCATAGCTAAAACACCGATTCTTCCGCGTTAGCCTGGGATGTGGTCCCCACTTCAGTACATTTCAATGTTCTAAGCGATTTCCATTCTTTTAATACATCATAAGACAGTTGAATGTTTTGAATTAACGATTTTTTAATATTTTGAAACATCTTTTTTTGCCAGCTTTAAGATCACTAAGAGTTAGATTTCGAACAGATCTTGTTGTTAACTTGTAGCGTTTTGTCATGTTTACTTCGGATATGGAACTGTTAAAATATTTTGCTAAACTAGTAATAATTTCCCAAATGTGGACGATAATTCTTGTGATGGGTTTTTATTTAAAACAAGAAAATATGATAAAAAACAAATAAATATTTTCCAAAACATCTCAACAAAACTTTGGAGTGTCCCAATTATTGTATAAGTTACTTATTAACAGCTTTGGAATAAATTATTTTATTGCTAACCATATTTTAATGTTATTTATTTTGTAACAACCAAATCTTAAAATAGACGAAAGGTAATATATTAGGAAAACATCTGGGGTCTATGTTTCAATATTTACTACAAGATCTTACTACAAGAACTACAAGAAAATATAAAGCGTCCAAAAAAACCTGTCGGGCATTGTGTTTAAAACGGAACTTATTCCAGAATTGTATTTATTTCGCATATTTCAGGTAAGTGAATTTTTTGGAGTATTCAAAGAAATTCAGAATTTCCATTGCTCTATTTTTCTTCATACTTTTTAAAGCAAAATATATAGAATCGAATTCAGGACACTCAAATTCAAAAATACATTAAAAACCTTTGAAGACTAGGGCTAAAAATAAATGTGTAAGAATAAAAGTTAATGATATGTTTCAAAATAAAATAAAGAAAGCATATACAAATTGAAATAGAAGCGAATGCAAGAGAAGAACTCTAATAAAAACAAAAGCCGTAGTCTTGAAATACATATCATATGAAATATGTATCTGCAGAAATACAAAATTCTTTTCAGACCTACCACTGTGTCGCTTGAATCATTAATATATGCTCCAGAAGGTCAAAAGCAGAAACAGAATTCTAAGAATTTTTTTGCAACGTAAAGAAAATACTAAGGTCTCCGAAAAACGACGAGAAAGCAATCAGAAAATAGCGCACGATTTTCCAAACATCCGTCAGTTATTGGACTGCAGTCATTAGTCTCGGTTTCAGTGTTATATCACGTTGAAACGCGAGAACGAAAACGGAGAAGAAAAAGAATAAAAACGGTTAAAGAAACTCTCGAAAAATATCGTCTGCAAAATGAATGCAGCCAAGACCCATAAAAAATAATAAAAAAGCTAAAATTCCTAGCGTTCTTCCCAGTTGCGTGTTTATAACAGCAGATGTTCAACTGAAAAGAAATTCGTGATCGAGCGCTGTCATATAAAGCATCAATCTGTCCTGGGTCGAAACCCGATTCGAACCGATGCACTTATTATTTTCAAACTAACAAAGAGTCTCTGAGGAGTAAATTAATGGCAGTGTTAAAAGTCTGAAAATTGATTTCAGGTTCAGTGTAATGGCGTTTAAGCTGTTCTTTTGGTTTTTTCCTCGGCAAGGGGCAGCCCCAAAATTGCAAAATCAAATGTCTAGAGCGTGTTATGAATTGATGTTGCTAGCTGTTAGCGTTTTGTTAGTTGACTCCACTGGAACACATATTTGACTGAGAAATGCAATTGTGTTATGAAGCCTAATAATTCTGAAGGCGTTAAGGTAGTTAATAATTTTATTGTTAAAAGTTGTCTTAGTTATGCAAGTTAATAATTTAATGAAGTTAATAATTTTTATTGTTGAATGGTGTCTCAGTTATGCAAATAACGTATACTTATTTATGAAAGAAAATCACGGATTAAAATGACATGTTTTTGTTTGCTAAGAAGGCTTTAGTATTTTTGTAGTTTCCACCGCCGTAAATACGAACATTTCTGATTCAGAAAATCATCCACGAAAGCATCCTCACTTAGGCAGAAAACCCTTTATGTGCATTGTGGTATTTAATTAAACAGACAAATTTAATATACTAGAAATACCCAATAAATAAATACAAATCTTTACATCTTCATGTTATAGTATATTTAAGAGAAAAAACATTTATAACTACCCCTCGTAACTATTAAAACCAAAATTCTCTTTTGCGATTTTTTGAGTAGGAAACACAAAAAATGAGCAATGCCCTCCAACCTGGGACTCCAACCTGGACCTCTTGTATACGCGCCGAGTGTGCTAACCCTTACACGACGAAGGCATGTAGACAGGAGGCAGAAAATACCTTATAAGGCCAAAAGGGCTATTAATCTTGAAATACATTTTTGCATTGTTTCATTTTAATGCTAAAAAATGTGCATGAAATGTGGTTTTTCACAATCCATAAAATTTTGCTGAGATTTTTCGCAATAAAAGGCATAGAAATTTTCTTTTCTGAATCTAAGTTTAGAAGCTACATAACTAAAAAGAATTTTACAGCATGTTATTTATAAGTGATATTATCCCTTAAAGTGACACCAAATCCTACAACAGTAGATAAGATAGTTTACTCAAAATATTTTCATTTAATACAATATAAAACGGCAATAGTCCAACTAATATCAAAATATAATGTCCAAATAATATCAAACTGTTTGGAATATAGGTGATGCAATTTTATGTCATATTTTGATAAACATAAACCTTGAAATTGCTACGCAAGATTTATAAATCTTATATTTATAAATGAAAAATTTATTCAAAATAAGATTTTGTTATTAAAGTAAAAGATTAAAAGATAGGCAATTAAATGTTTATTGCAGCATTGTGTTAGCTGTTCCTGTCTTTTGTTTTGCTAATTTCATGCGCTTACGCTTATAAACAAACTTACGTTAAGCTGCAGAAGTTTGTTAAATAATGCATGCGTTAATTTTGAAATAAAAGCAATTAAAACCTCATTTACGTTTCGAACTAGTGATTGCTATGGTGAACTAAGATGTTGGAATATTTCGTTAATTATGCTGTTTAGTTAATTTTAATCTTTTCACCACTCTTTTAGCATAAATTATTACTTTGAAGCAAACGTTTTGTTTCTTCCAAAATACTTTTAGATCCTGTTTATACATATGCTGTTTATATCTTTCCAGAATGGTTCTGACAAAACAAATTAAAAATTCTAAAATATTTCATGAACATTAATTATTTGAAAACAACTTGGAAATTTGAAACTAAGTTAGCCTCTTATGAAGTAAAAAGTCGTCTGTTTTCGAAATGACGGATATAAACGCATTTTGAATTCAACATTATGCTTCCAAACAAATCATTTTATTTCTGCGCTGTGAGATTCCGAAAATTAACATTTGTAAATAAGAAATATGTAATATTATTGAGAATCATTTGGAATAAACGTGGAAAATTGCTTTTACATAAATAAGCCAAAGGATATCCGCTGGAGTTTTTTTTTTTTTTTTTTTTTTTTTTTTTTTATCTTGAAAAGAAATTCTTCAACTCAAAGAGCAATGTCAGTGCATCTAAATAACTCCATATCGACAGTAAATAAAATAATAAATAAATATTTATATTTAACGAGTTATAAAAGTGCTAAAAATTTTTATGATCATTTGTAGGACTGCTTTTCCAAGTTTTTTAAACAATAAATGGAAATATATTATAGTCTTTTCTGAAAAATGGATTATTCAAACATCTGCAAGATAAAGTCGAATAACTTTTGAAAGTGTGAAGGAAGATACAGTAAACTTTGTTTTAAGAATTTAAAGTAAACTTACTCAAAGTATTTATGTTGATGGATGCTTTATTTTGTGAAGAGGAATTAAGCTTGAGTAAAATAATAATAGGCATATTCAAATCAACAGTGAGTTATCAAAATAATGTTTAAGACTAATTACTAAAAGCAAAACAATCTGTCTTCTTAACAGTAAATCAATCCCATCGTGATACAGCACGAACCAAATATCAAAATAAAAGTTTTCAGAAAGTAATAAAAAAAGCAGGTTTTAAATTAACATTTTTTGTTCATATTTTTCCTTAGTCGCCTGTGGTTTCATCGCTGAACTGTTGTGCTGGTATGATAAAAAAAGAACACTTTTTAAATGCATAGTTGACACTCTTGATGTGTTATAAAAAACACTACATTGAAAAAGGTGTAAGGAAAAATTCTACCGCTAACTATAAGAAATATTCTTTTATCTAGGAAACTGAGAAGTAAATTGATAAACCAAAGAAAGAAATGTCGAACAAAACAAAGATGATTTAAGAAGTAAATACTTTTATTTGAAGCATGAATAGCATTAATTGTTTCATAATATTTTAAAAATAGAAAAATATTCTTCACATATAATGTGAAACATAGTCTGGATTTCTTATTCAGTCTCGCATATACTAATTGACAAATCTATGTAAAATTTTACAGTCAGCTGGGCAATGGATTGGATTGAAATCCAGCCTTTTTGAGAGACGTTTGATAAACCGGACTGGCGAAACCGTCTAGAAGATTTTTAATGATAATATCAACTACCACACGATTCGTACTGGCAATATCAGCATCCGCACTGAGAATGAGATATAGCATGCTGTTATTAATAAATAAATGTAATTGCCCGTGCTGTAAGTAAAGGTTTAAATAATACTCAAATGGTTAGGTTCCTGCGTTTCCAGAAAAATGTATTCAACTTATCAGTAAGTGGTGGTTGTCAAGAATACGAAACTATATTTTGGTTTTGTTTGAAATTACGGACGTTTTAAATGCATTTGAATGTACCAATTTCCAGGATATTGTAGAGTTTTTCTTTATAATATAATTACTTCTGAGGCATCAGTAAATTGGATAAAATGATTGCTATATAAGTTTTAATACTTGTACAGAAGAAGAATTCGCTTTATATTGCGCGGGGAAGAACAAAAAAGAGCGTGTTTTTGAGGTCTACGAAGCCCCCAAATTTCTCGAACTGGCATTATATACTCTTGCTAAACTGAGGAAAACTTACATTTAAAAATCTCTACCTCTCATCTGACTCTTACGTTTTCTTTGCTAGTGTACAGTACCTACCCAAGTGCAGTAGTGTCACAGTAAATAAATAATATGCGGCATTTTACTGCCACAATATTATTTTTATTTTTTTGGGCAGATGTTTATTAATTCTCTTAAGTCTTGAAAAATGTTGCATGAGAGTATTGCATACACTTTATAATTTTGATCACTCAAACACATGTCAGTTTGATGTATTATTGCTGATTATAAATTTGTATTTCTTATGTATAAACGTGTAACCGATAATGATGTAAATAAAATGTTTAGAAAGCTATGGGTATTAATTGCATACTTGAATTTTCTTTGATGATAATGATGACCATAAAAGTATAAGCAAATAGACTTTTACGATTACTAGAAGTGTACTTCAAGTGTAAACGAATATACTTAACTGACAATCTGGAAATGAAAGTTCAAAATTCCTCAAAGTCGTTTTCTTAATAACAACTTTAGTGCGCCTTTGAATTAAAAAGAAGTTTCAGGCTGTTGTTTACAAGTGTTATAAGGTATTTCTTTCGCTTTCTTCGCATGCCTTCGTGGTGTAGTGGCCTGCATGCTCGACGCGTAACTGAGAGGTCCGTGTTTCGATTCCCGGTGAAGGCGTTGCTGATTTTTCATGTCTCATGTTTCGAAATAACCTAATTTCTCTACAACTGGAGCCCGAACTAAAAAGGTGGTGGATGATGATTCTCCACCACCAGGATTTGGCGACTGGGTCCCCCAAACCCCAGTCGCCCTTTAAAAGGGGGAGTATATAAGGTATTTCTTCCGCTTTCTTCGCATGCCTTCGTGGTGTAGTGGGCTACGTGCTCGACGCGTAACCAAGAGGTCCGTGGTTCGATTCCCGGCGAAGGGATTGCTCATTTTTCATGACTCCTGCTTCGAAATAACCTAATGTCTCTACAGCGTAATTACAGATGATTCTTTATAATATCAAACTGATACAAATTCTAGGAATAAGATACTAACGTGGCATTTGGAAGCTCTATAAATGCTAAATGAGCAGCATTACATCAGAAAAATGCAAAAACATTTTTACTAGCAGTGTGAAAATGGTTAAATGTTATTCGGTAGCGGTAATGCATAAAGCTAAAAAATAGTAGTTATTTTACACCAACTGCTTAAGTATATATAAATATGAGTGACATTGTATATTATATAAAACAAGCATGTGTTATTAAATGTAAAATAAAATATGGAAAAGTCAATGTAAAGCAATGAAAGGATTATTCTGCAGCTTTAGAATTAAAAAAAATATATTTACAGCAGCGTTTGTGCTTGTAAATATGCTCGGTTATAACTATTATAAATAAATATAGGCATGTTATTTAAAAATAAACAAATAGCAATAAATGCACTAAAAGTCAGTAGAATATTTAATAATCTGAATTTGGTAAAATCTCAGTTTACTCTTATGATTCGAAAAATAACGATTTTTTGTAATGGATTTCGAAGTCACTCTCAAGATTAATAATATATCTCATAATCTAATCTCAGAATTATAAACTGATGTTACGGTAAACACAGAAATAAATTCAAATATATTTTATTAACAGCATGCAAAAATAAATTTTGTTAAGTTCGAAATAGAAATAGTTTTTTTTCCCTAAAATAAATAGAAAACTCATTTTACGAGGTAGGCTTAGGTGAATAAAACTGTAATAATACTTTCTACTATACACTGAAGTCAGTTTTTGTAATTATAGAACAGACAAATTGCTTACTAAAAAGTATATTATAACTGCTTTTCGCAGTGTCATCTATCCAATTGATTGGATTTAGTCTTACTTAATCTTTTTAGATAAATGATTGTTAATAAAAACTTTAATTAATTTTCCATGTCTGAATTTGAAATAATTTCATATTTTTAAATTAAGCACAATTGCATGAATATTTTGCTCTGCAAAATTGTAGGAAGTATTTATCAATATGCAAAATTTTCCATATATTGATGCTGATTTTATTACGTATAAACTTTATACCTTCGAAAGCTTTCTGTTTTTGTTCCCCATAGACATTTTCTACAGAATCGATGTTAATCTAAAGTAGAATGTTTCTTACTATTAAATTTCAAATAAGTGTACTTATAAATATTTATTATCTGCAAGATTTTCTGAAATTTTTGGATAAACAATCTTGATTCACTTGGAAAAGGTAATAGATTCAGCAGACTATAATTTAATTGCACAGGGTGAAAACATGCCTACTCTGTGTGCTATGTAAAACTTTGAGAAAGCATCTAAAATAATTAGAGTAATTTCAACTGATACTTAGCGACTACTTATGCATACAACTGATCTCAACACCTTTTTATATCTCAGTAAATAACACATTCTAAGAACAGGGATACGCAATAATTATTGCTGTTTTAACCATTACCAATTAATCTCCTAAATGTTTAAATTTCGCGATGTAATGGCGCTTAGCACTGGGCATTGAAATTGCTGGTGAAAATCTCGCTTAGCAATGCACATTGACATGTTATCTAAAATGGTAAATTAGTTCTCGAATATTTCATAGAATTTTGCATGTAAAGGTGAGAATGTATTTGCATTACATTCAACAAAATGGTCAAGATTAGTTTAGAGTTGAAGTTTTCCACTGCGGCATGCCATTTAATGTTAGATTTTGCTTTTAAACTTAACTAACTCTGTCAACAAAAAAATCTTATAACTTAATTTTATATTTATATTTGCTAATCATACGATCATACAATAAATGCTGAAACTGTGCTTCGTAAAGTTTTCTAACTTATTTCCAGAGATTTTGCAATTGAAAACAAATATCTGCTTTTAAAAAACAAAATATTTAAGGAAACAAAGACTACAGAAAACCTTTTTTGATTGCTTTTTATAAGAAGACTTAAAAATTCACGATTTTCAATAGCTCACCAACGTGATTTCACAGCGATGTCTAGTATGTCGTGTACTAAGCTAGTGGATTTCATGATTCTTTTTATTTCTGAATATTTAAATTAAAGTCATACTATGCACCTGTTTTAAGATCCTGCTATATCTATTAAACAATTTTCAAAATTTTTCAATTTCGTAAATAGCTTATTAAAATAAAATTTGCATTAAACTAATTTACAAAAACCCATCAAATATTGAAATGATTTTATGATGATCGCTGCTTAAAACTCAAGTAAGTTTATGAATGATTTAAAATTCAAAGATGATATGCAATCAACTGATGATGATTTCCATTAAGGGCTCCCAAGAGCCTCTTGTGACGAATCCCATTCAGTTTCACGATATCAACAGTTTTGAAGTGGTGAATGTACGAGAATTTGTTGACGATTATAAAATTTCAGTTTCGTCATACCATCATATTATGACTGAGAAACTGAAAAGCGTTAAATATTTGCAGTATTTCTTCCACATCTGCTGTCTTAGAGTCAAAGATACCATCGAACTGTATTTCGCCAGGAAATGAAAGATTGTACAAATGAGGTTGAAGATTTCATGTAAAGAATAATTTCTGGTAATGAAACTTAAATTTATGGCTTCGATACTGAATTAAAGCTCAGCTTTCAGAATGGACTAGAAAATTCACCAGTGTCGCGAAACGCGCAACAGATCAGATCGAAAGTCAATGTCATATTGATTAACTTTTTCAACAACGAGGCTAATATTCAATATGAATTCGGCGCATAGTTAATCGCTAATATTATCTTCAACTGATCCCGTAGTCGATACTCACGATCCTATAGAAAGGCTTACCACGATACTGTGCTGGAAGTGATATATCAGTTGCAGAAGAGAGAACTTTGAAGGTGATAAAACTGAATAATGTGCAAGTTCGCACAACGGAAATGTTCTTTGGACAGACATCGTGTATGTAAGATCCAGCTTTTAACATTATCTAATTAGATTTCCTAGGTAGCCAAGTTCATAGAATAAAATTTGTAATGTTGAAAGAACACATCAAAAAGTGAATTATAGCTGAATTATTTATTCATTATTCATAGTTATATCAAACATGAAATAATTACATATCCGCTGTTTCTTGAACAACAGCGTTTCGTATGCTTGTCAACAATTAGTGAAATTATGTGTACAAACAATCCTTCAAGAAATAAATGAGTAATTTGCTAGCTTACTCTCGCAAGATTCTATCCCATAAAAATTTAAATCATATTGCACTTACTAAACGTGTAAACAACTATCCTACATTACATGCAGATTTAATGCCTTCGTGTTTAATGTGACTCCGGGTTCTGACTGTTTACAACATATTTACAGAGTTACTTACATAGTTACATAAATTTCTAATTAATAGCAAGTCAAATAAGATTCTAATAAGATTCTAATTAATAGCAAATCTCTCATTAAAGATGCTTTTTAAAAGCACGATTTCATTTATTTTAAATTTATTTTAAATATATCTGCAACACGTGATGTCAAAAAATTGCATTTTAAATCACCAATTCATTTAGATTTATTTGCTTTCCATTTTGTTCATTTCCTGTTTCAACTTAATCATGTCTGGCAGATTTAAATTAGTTGAGCGTTGAGTTAAACAGGAGAAACGTAGAAAAAAGAGGTTAGATTTTTACAACTATCTACTATAGCTGGCTTAGCTGCTGTGGAAAGTATTCTCATGTTGGCAGTTTCCTTTTATAGGAAACGTAATTTATTCAGGGCGAGAACATTTCGGCAAATCAAATTTAAATGCCAGATGGTTAAAACAGTTCGATTTCAATAGGAAAGCCCTTAAGTGCTTTGATTTATTTTAGTTGATAGTAGCATTCTCTACCCGTAATCTTAATGGGCTTCGAAAATTCAGGACTAATATAATTTCAATTTTCATATATTGTTAATTAATTGCTGTAAAACTGCGTATATAGTTTAAGTTTTGATTTAAAAGAAATGATTCGAAACTTAATTTCTCAAAAAGTCGATTTTTCGAATTTTGGCTCATTTTAAAGCTATTTTTAGTCCAAAGGTTCAATTTTCTTAGAAGGACTATTAATTTCGTTTCGGCATTTTCGTTGATTCACTCCAAGCGTTGTTTCACTTTTCAGATTGTTGTCACCAAAATTTAAAGAAATTAAATAATGAATGATCTGCACAAATGTATGTATGTTTCTAGCATTGTGATAAAACAACGGTACCTAGAGCCATCAAAGTTTGAATAACGTAATGCCGCAGAGAATATAGGCATCTGGAAGCCAAAATTTGAAATTTCTTTTATTATATTATTCATATTTTGTAAACTTTTACGAATTGTTATAAACAAACTCAAGGATTTCAAAGCGAGCAATGGTAACATTGTACAGAAAAAACATGTTTATCTCCAGCGCGCGAAACTGTGTATCGAAAATTCTAAAGATATGCTCATTTTAAAATTATTTTGCGATATTTCCCTTGAACTGAATTTTATGGTTTAAGTGCGAAGAACATGATATTTAATAAATAAAGGTAATAGACAAAATTAAAAGAAACGCCCTTTTGGATGTAATTTAAAATCTGAAACTTTTCAGACTTTTTTTTGCTTCTTTTGTATCTACTCTCATCGATATAACTGAATAGTTTTTTTTAAGATCAAATGTATATTATTTTAGAAGTCAAACAACAAAAATCAGCGTTATATTTTAAAATTTTCACAGGACTAGTTTTGATAGTTTTACCGAACCACCATCCTCAGCTGCAAAAGCGTAAATGAACGAGATAAGCTGTAATGGTTAGATAGGATAAGATAAGAAAGCCTGGACAGGAGACAAGCTACTGGCGCCCTCTGTTGATGAAACCAGAACTAAAACATAATTTTTTTAAAGGCTGAAGGCAAAGATGGATTGGAATTAGGGTCGTTAACTAGAACAGAAAGATTTTTTTGAATGTGAAATGCCTCTAGAAAATCCAGTTCACCAATGGAAGATGGTTTTTGAATAATGTTATCAGCAGAAAAATTGAAAGTGTAATTTTCGGGCCAACAATGTTGGGCGACAGAAGACTTCTGTGTTTCTTTTTTTCTAACATATGCCTCATGTTTTCCTTAACGCGAAATTTTAAGGCTCTCTTAATTTGGCCAATGTAAATTAAACCACACAGGTAAGGAATCTTGTAAATACCCCAGAAATTCATATCCGGAATGGGGTCCTTGAGTATGGAACTCGGAATTTTATTGATGGGAGAAAAAACGACTCGAAAGTTAAATTTCTGTAAAATACGTGCAACTTCACAGCTAATTGATGGAAAGGAGGGAATGACACCGGAATTTTTATAATCTCCAAAAGCAAGAGTCTGCATTTTGGTATGTTGAGATGAGAATTTTTTAACTGCTTGATTAATAATGTTGGGTGAAAAGCCCCTGTCAATAGCTATTGTTTTTAAATAATTTAGTCCTTCATCAAGGGATAGTTTGGAGGAGCAAACTTGAAGAACACGGAAAACATAGGAATAAAATGAAGCTAACTTTTGTTTAGTCAGACGACATGATTTGAAGTGTGGTGGAAGGCAAACCGATGAAGGTAGACAGGATGTCGAGAAACGGAATAGAATTGCAAATCTCAAGTTCAAAAGTGAACTGAATAGCAGGATCAATGGAATTCATTGTTGAAAGAACTTTATTTAAATCATCTTTATTCAAACAGGGTAAAAGCATAGGAAACCATCAGTAGGAAACCATACAGGGAAGTTTAAAGTTTCAAACAATTTTGATTCATAATAATGCATGTAAATATCAGCCAGGATGGAACTGAGGAAGCTTCCCATGGCTAATCCCTCCGTTTGCTTGTAATATTTATTTTGGAAACGAAATGCATTTGTTTTAAATAGAGTTGAGTGAGAGAAATTAGCTCATCAATTTCGATGCAAGAGAAATGAAATTCGCGAAGTCTGATTTCTAGACATCTTAATGCCCCCTCCACTGGAACACTAGTGAATAATGATTTCACATCAAAAGAAACCATGAGTAAATTTCTAGTAGAAATGCTTTTAACCTTTTTTACAAACTCTATCGAATTTTTTATGGTGTAAATGTAATTGTCTAATAGAGTTGAAAATCTAGAAACTAAATATTTAGCTAAAGGATACGAGGCAGTACCTAAATTTGATACAACACGGCGGAAAGGAATACCACTTTTATGAATTTTGGGAAGAACATATAATCTGGCACATTTCGCAACAGATGGGATAAGCGAATGTTTTAAATTGCTTGAAAGGATTGTGAAGATTAAATCGCAGTTTTATTTTTGACAGGTACGAAGGTGAAGGATCTTTAGGGATCGGATTATATGGTCCTTCGTCTAAGAGTTTAGTAACACCATCGATGTAAGTGTTCTTTCTATCTGATGACGACTATCTGGCCACCTTTGTCGGCCTTTGAAATGATAATATCCGGGTTAGAATGAATTTCGCGCACTGTAGCTCTTTCTCTTGCGGTTAGGTTTGGTTTCAAAGGTTTATTGTTGAATTTGACATTATAAGCGATAAGATGCCTTATCATTTCTTTCTGTGAACCTGAAACTTTACTGAACTTGAAAGCTTTTTCGATAGGAGCCAAAATCTTTGGAATCGAGAGTTTAGAGGTTTGTGAGAAGTTAAAATTCGATTTTAGAATTCTCTCTTGTTCAGTTCACTTTTGAACTTGAGAGTGGGAATTCTCTTACGTTTCTCGACATTCTAGTCTCACGTAACACATCCAACTTCAGTACTACGGTTTACCGTAAACCTTCATCGGTTTGCCTTCCACCACACTTCAAATCATGTCATCCAACTAAACAAAAGCTAGCTTCATTTTACTCCTATGTTTTCCGAGCTCTTTAAGTTTGCTCCTCCAAACTATCCCTCGATGAAGAACTAAATTATTTAAAAGCAATAGCTACTGACAGGAGCTTTTCACCCAACATTATTAATCAAGCAGTTAAAAAATTCTCATGTCAACACACCGAAAGGCAGACTCTTGTTTTAGGAGATTATAAAAATTCCGTTGTCATTCCCTTCTTTCCATCAATTAGCTATGAAGTTGCACATATTTTACAGAAATTTAACTTTCGTGTCGTTTATTATCCCATCAATAAAATTCCGAGTTCCATACTCAAGGACCTCATTCCGGATATGAATTCCTGGGGTATTTATAGGATTCCTTGCCAGTGCCGTGGTTTAATTTATATTGGCCAAACTAAGAAAGCCTTAAAATTTCGCGTTAAGGAAAACATGAGGCATATGTTAGAAAAAATGAAACACAGAAGTCTTCTTTGACCAACATTGTTGGTCCGAAAATTACACTTTCAATTTTTCTGCTGCCAAAATTTTTCGAAAAACATGTTCCATTGGTGAACTGGATTTTCTAGAGGCATTTCACATTCAAAAAAATCTTTCTGTTCTAGTTAACGACCCGAATTCCAATCCACCTTTGCCTTCAGCTTTTAAAGAAATTATGCTTTAGTTTTGGTTTCATCAACAGATGGCGCCAGTAGCTTGTTTCCTGTCCAGGCTTTCTTATCTTATCTCGTTCATTTACGCTTTTGCAGCTGAGGATGGTGGTTCGGTAAAACCATCGAAACTAGTCCTGTGAAAATTTGAAAATATAACCCTGATTTTTTGTTATTTGACTTCTAATTTAATATTTGTTCGGCGTGTTATTGTATCTTAATTATGAAATGTATAGTAAGTCAGATGCAAAGATGAGCTATCGGAGTGCGATATTATGGTGATTTTAATGTATTTATGCACTGAAAGCTTGCGAAAATTATTAAGATTTATATATTACTAATATTATTCACTGAAAGCTCGCGAAAATTATTAAGATTTATATATTACTAATATATCTTAAACATACCATGGATTTTATTATTAGAAAATTTTATAATTTCTTAGAATGTGATTCCGTAGTCAAACGCATAACAAGTATGTTAAAGTAGCCCTTTGGAAGCTATGTCAAATAACTTAACTGTATCATATGAATTAATGCAATCATTGGTTATACGGAAGGTTTCGAATCATTTTCAGTGGACAACTTATACATTGGAGAATGCAATTTATTTTGTATTCTTTATGTTAATACCAGCTGCTATAAATAACACATTATTTTGGTATCATTCATAAAATAAGCACTTTATATATTTTACAACAAGAAAAATATTAAAAAAACTCTTTATTGCCGCATGATATTTTACAAATGGTTAAAGGCGCATACTTGAAATTCGACAGATTTCCTTTTATGAGATTGTAATCTAACGGAATTAAAATTCTAATGAATATTTTAATACTAAAAAAGTATTCATGGAAGTATTATATTTTTTTTTACTGAAACACATTTTATAAAGTCCAATCAAAATAAAATTAGAACTTAACCATGAAATTCTTACGATTTTGGAGATATTATAAATCGGATGTATTAATGGAAACACGTAATAGAATATTTTAAATTGTGCACGTAATGAAAAAACCTGACGAAAATACATAAAAACATTATTCGGCGTGCTATTTTAACCTAAATTACATAAAAACGTAGCTCACAAAATAACACAGACTTTCTGGTTACTAATTCTCAAAGTGGATAGGTTATGTAACTAGTTGTAAAAATGGAACTAATTACTTTTAAAACGAATAAGTTATTCCCATTTATAGTAACATATTTGAAAATCTTGGGGATTTTAAGATATGCGATCTCCTTAATTTGTAATAATTGTGTTTATTACAAGTTAATAATTATGTTATTAGTTAAGGAAATGTATGATCCGGGGCAAAACGGACAGCAGTAATATCAGGAGCCAAGTCAGAAAGAAAGACTGACTTTGAAACAAATGCAGGAGGAACTATGTAACACGATTCAGAAATCAATGCATTGAAAAATGAACTGAAAGTTGATTTGTTGGACAAAATTCAATATAAAACATTGCCATACTTGAAACAATAGTTCTATATTTTTTGCGAGTTTGTTTGTTTTCATTTGTTGTAATAAAATACACAAAAACTCTCTGCCTGGATATATTGTGAATATTCATTAAGAAAATATAAAGATCAAATTCAGCAGCAGATTCAGTAAATCCATTGTTTACGTTTCTTGCCAACCGTAGCTTTAAATATGGCATAAAATTATTCCCAATTTAAAATTATCTTGTATAATTATACGACATTCGAAAATGCAATATTTTTTTATACTAAATATCTCATGGAGGTCATCGTTTAAAGAAATTTATAATCTACAATTCGCAGCAGCTTCTGCAAGGATGAAATATTCATATTACATCACAAGAAAAACTATATTCGCATAAAAATACCTTTCAATGTCTTTCATTCCTTGTGCACTCTGAGGGAAAATACACAGAATAAGAAAAAAAAACAGAAGAGACTACAAGCCATAGAATGGATATCATAGGCGGGGTACGGGGTGTTTGCACGACATAAGAAAGGAATAAAGCATAAAAATGAAAACACTTCAATGTATTTGAAAGAAAAGCCATCAAAACCATCTGCTGTTTGTCAGCAAATCAATAAAATGATGTTCCCAATCATAGGCGTATCAACTCTACATCGTTATTTTTCCTTTATTTCTTTATTGAAATCTATAACGAGACTTTTCCGTTTGAGATACCATTTTTTTATTATTATTTAGTGATGGGAGGTAAGAGATTGTCTTTTCCTTCAATACAGGAGAATAAGTAAAAGAGATTAAATCAAATATCCTATTATGTTTCACTTGAAACCGAAGAATTTTCAGTATAGGTTTTTACTTTTTCATATAAAAAATTTTCCCAAGCATTATAATAAATTTCTATCGAATGGAAAATTATTTTGATTTACAAATGTTTAATCCCAAAGGAATATAATCTCTGTAATACAATCTTTTAGTAGCGTTAATCTTTTGATGTATAAGATTAGATTTATGCTAAAGAAAGACGGAATTTCGGTAGTATGTTTAAAGATTTGATCCTGTTGCTTCGTTTTTATTCTTAAAGTGAGTACAGAACAGAAGCTTAGATTAGGGTAGTATACATTAGACATTTGCTGACTTCCATTTATTATATATTTTAATTATGATTCACAATTTCTATGAATAATATAGTGCCTGTTTAATATAAATATAAAATAGGAAGTAATATAAAATGTGTTTAGTTTTGGCAAATGTATAATATTTAGTTGAAGAAAACAGTTCAGGGCAATTTTATGACACATCAAGAACATGCACCTATTTTTTAAAACCTTTTTATTTTATATTTCAAGAAAATAATTTTTCTTATGAAAAAGTAGCTTTTGTCTCTGTATCTCTTTGAAACATATACACATTAACAAAATTTCTTTTACCAAATTCCAGCGCTTAACTCTATTTGGAGAGCTTGCTCAATCAGTTACAAATTAGTTATGCTTGCTCTGTATCATTAAAACATTCCTGCATGTAGCGTAAAAGAGGTAAAGGTGAACATCTTGTAAGGTTTTAGTTAAACTAACAAAGTTTTATGTTAATTTCTCTTTCCTGTGAACTCTTACTTCAACTTCCCGTTAGAATCAGCGCGCGTTTCAGCTTTATGCTAATTTGAAGTGGAGCCAAGTTTTGTATTTAAAGGTTAGCAAGGAACTTCTCGGTGTGAGAGAGCTTTTAGTCTCAGATAACTGCGGCTCTGTTCGATGTTCACCTGACTAGCTAGTATTTAAGTTCTAAGCCTTAGCGCTGCTACTCTATTACTTATTGAAGTAATCTAAGTGCGTTAGTATTAGCCAAATCTTGCTACACACCATTGATAGTTTAGCACAGAGGCCAACCTCGCGTTTAAAGCTCTGAGAGCAAAGACTACTTAATTTTCTACTCAACTGTATTTTAAATTATTTGATTGTTTAGTTTAGATCCAAGTGCGGTCATTATTTTTCTGTTATCCCTTCCGAGTTGGGAAGTGGCTGTAAATATTGGTTTAATAAAAGGGTAATTTTATCCCCTTCTTACGTGCAGTTATTCTACACTTACACAGAACATAGCTGCATTCAGCTCCCCGTTCGAGATCAGGACTTTGACACTGTTACAAATATGTTCGCCAAAAGTATGCACAGAAGATTCAGTCCTGACAATCTTATAAGAAAATCACCATATCTACTCTAATGTCGCCTTTTAAAGTAAGAACTCTAAATTTTATGTAAATAAATAAGATCAGTGTCATAAAACCTTTGATGAAAAGAATAAGAATTATGGTTTTGAAACTAGACTACAGAAAATTGGTCTTCTTTTAACAAATAGGATTTAATGTTTTAGTCAAATGTTCTGCACACTTTGGTATCTGATGTACTGCATTTAGTTTACCAATATATGAATCAAGAAATTCATTTTTTATGCGTGATAAGAACCAACCTTTGAAGAAATAGGGAGTATCATATAGGTAGCGACATACATATATAATATGTCCATAATGATTTATCAACAACTTCCCTATTAAATTGCCAAACGTGAGTCTATGTGATGTTGAAACAACGTTACTTAACAAAATCATACAGAAAAAAGAAAAGTTCTCTTTCTTGAATAACCTTCTCAACAAACGAGCATTAGCCATATGCTCATTAGCAAATTCTGTATTCAGTTAGAAATTCCGCAAATATAATAACAAAAGCAAAGTAATGCAGATATTTTTCTTACGTTAAATCCAATGTTCATTTCGAATTTTGGAGTTAGCAGATGAATTGTGGATTCTGGTATGATGAGTAACCATACCTTCCATAAATTTTTAATAGCTTCTAAATTTTCGTTAAAACGAGAACTCTTCTCTTTGCCTTGCTCTGTTTGTGACTATTGTAATCAACTGGTCTCACGTCAGGCGATTTCTGCATCTTGAACTGGCATTTGTTTTTAAGAATCTTTTATTCATTGTTTGTCATTTTAAAGATCTTTTATGCCTCAAATAAGAAATGCATAGCAGTATGTCTCAAAATTTCATCGCGGAAGAATTTTAACCATTGAGGATTGCGGATTAACGAACAGTACAATTACGGCTCCTGTAGATCCTGACCCAAAGATTGCTTTGAGAATTTGCAATCGATGAGACTAGGAGGCCTACACGGACTGATGTGCGGGTTCTGAACGGCCCACATTCACCGATGATCGGGAGACAGCCATTTTCTTTTCATCCTTGTTAGAGATATACACCATATCATGTAACCTAGATTAGGAAATTTAGTGTGTTACATAGTACCAGGTATCTGTGGCTACGGAGTGACGATGTATGCAAAACACTACGGAATGTTAGCAAGACAACCAACGCTACAGGAATCAACTTCTAGAGCACTGCATTCAGGGACGGCCGATGACGCCTCAGTGGTGTGGCGTCAGTTTTCCTGTAGAATACTGCTTTTATTTTATAGAAACTGAATTTTATTTTTTATTTAAAAAGGATAGGATGCCCTTGGATATATATCTCGTTCATCTCCGGTCCATATATCAGTATTTAGACTAAGTATTTAGACGAAAGTTTTAATACCCGTAGATGTGCCAAATCATCGGGGACCTCCATCGTCTCTACCTTTCAATGGGACGTTGCGAGATCTAAATTTAAATTGCACACGATATCCTACATATTCTCAATCCATGGGGCTTTTGACTTTTGCCTTGGCCGTAACGTTCTCCAGATCTTTCTTCAACTCGAAGCACACAACGGTTGGAACGACAACAGTACTAGATGAGTACGGCAGATGAACTATAACAAAGAACTGAAGTTTCGTGTTCCAAAATCTGTTCGACTCCATGCTCCTTTGACTAATTTGTAATCGTTACCAGAAGCAGATGTTTAGGGTACTCACTTCTGCATTTTCTGTTCACCAAAATTACCTAAAATTATAATCATCTCCTACTTTCATCATAATATATTTGTACAATAAATATGCTTCTGATAACTGTTTATCTTCATGATATAGCAATTTTTATGGTAGCAACATAATTTAAATATCAAGTATAATTCTCTTTATTATTATTATTATTATTTAAGGGAAAACATCTTAATTTTGCAAGAAACATATAAACAATAGAGTAAGGTTTGAGGATCTATGAATCTTAATAACTAATTAACTTATAATTCTATAAATGTTAGGCAAATACAAAAACTTTTAGTGTATATAAGATCTCATGTGTCTAAGGACAATTATACCTTGACGAAATGAAGAAAATAAAGGAAATGAAATCAGATATCTTTACTGGCATATGCAATTATTTTATCTACAATACTCTGCTGTTGAAAGACATTCATAAAACTACGAATTTGCAGAAAATAAAATAATCGATAAAATGATACATTATCATAAGAAGTCATTAATTTCATGAATTACCGTGCACAGTTCAGACGAGAAGCTTGCTGAAAATATGTTATTTAAAAAACGGAACTACAGAGATCACAGGTAAATTGAACATTTCAGGCATCCATAGAAATTCGGAACTTGACAGTCGATAACCTAGGAGAGGAATACAACATTCTGTTAAATACGAATTAATGATGACTAGGATTTAGAGAAATCTGATCAAGAATAAGATTTAGCAATGATGTATTGGTAACCAAGATAAACAAGATCACCAAGATCAACCAAGAAAATTAACCAAGATCAGTTTCAATGAACGGGCTTTTACATGAATGACTTTCCATTTGAAAATCCTTTGTACTGATGTGGAATATTACCTTTTTAGATGAAAAAATGAGCACACAAAAGTCGGATCATTCTTCCCAATAATTTCTTTCACCTAGGTACGTATTCCTAATCAGTTCGTTACACTTGTAGCAAGTTGAGATTGATTTCATCAAAATAATAAACTGCGTAGTTGAAATTTGGATAAGTACAAAGCAAATGCTCAATTGTAATACTTAGCTAAAAATTCAAACTCAGTATTTATTTGCTGGAAATTTGGAAGTTAGTTCATATTGAAACAAATTGAGGAGCTCTACGGAAATCGCTCATTTAAAAATATTACCAGACTAACATTAGGTATTTTTTTTGGAAAATGCTCAGTTACAGGCATGCTAAGAAGACGGGAAAATTACATTATATACTACCCCTTTAAAGGGCGACTGGGGACTAGGGAACCCAATCCCCAAATTCTGGTGGTGGAGAATCATCCTCCACCACCGTGTTTAGCTCGGGCGCCACTCTAGAGATATTAGGTAATTTTTTGGAAGCAGGAGATGTGAAAAATGAGCAATGCCCTCCCCGGGACTCGAACCACGGACCTCTCGAATGCGCGCCGAGTGTGCCGACCACTACATCACGAAGGCATACTAAGAAGGCTAAAGAAATACCTTACAAACCTACTCTGACAGTTAAATGTTATGTAAACAAGATTGAAATTTCTGTCATCCTACAATAATTGTAATAATGATAGAAACCAGCAAATTTGTAACTTGATAATATTTCAACTCACTAGTCTTGATTCTCGCATCTCAGGCGTCAGACATTTTGATAATCCTAAATTTATCCGCCTACTGTCCCATAAATTCCAATCTCTGTGAGTAGTAATGTCTATGTGATGAAAATTTATAAAGCATGTTAAAAATTCTTCATTTCTTATTTTATTCAAAGATGATTTCTTTCTAATAATTAGCTACACGTATGTGGTTCGAAGCTGTTGACTTTTCTATAAACTATGCATGATTATTTCCTTTTATTTTCGTTGGAATTTACTTCGTTAAACACTCCCGGATAGGGATTTCTAGTATTAATGAAAAATTGCTGCTAAGCTTATTAATGTTAATAAAGAAGACTAAAACGAATTAAATTATAGAAGTGCATTCTCAAATATCCGTTTTTAAATATGTCAGTGATAGGTTACTATTAACAAAAGCATTTCATTTGAATTTTATTTCTGACTGTCTGAGAGCTTCAAAAATGCAGTCTTGTTTATATTTATGTTCAGATTCTAAATTTTCTTGAATAGGTTTCAGTTTTTAATAGCTATGTTTGCTTGCGTGATTCGAGAGCTTGAGCCGAAATTAAAGGTATATGTTGTCTTGTGAACAGCATTTTTTAAATACTCTTGGTTTACTTTAAATTTGTGTTTTGTTAATCCCGCTTCAATAAACTTTTTAATTATTCTCATAGCAAAATCGAGGCATACCATATTAAAGCATGGTATTTTTAATTTTCAAGATAGTATATCATTCCACTAACAACTACATAACTTAAATACTTAAATAAGTAAATTTTACCTCGAAATTCATTTGCATTGTTTTCATAAAATGATACTAAGAACTTAAATCTAAATTACTGGCGACTAAATAATTATTTTCATATTATGCATTTTAATTCTCTGTGCACTGCTATTAAAAGAAAATACGCGAGTATTACAGTTAGAGGATAATTTCAAATAATGTGGAACTAATATTGCCTGTTATTTTATTAATTACCTTTCTTAGTCTTCGCTTCAGGATTCACAATTATTGCCATCTAATAATAGATATTGTTTGGTACATTATAGACAAAGAATGTAATAAAATGGCCATTACGTTTACTTTGAATGCGCCTTCGATAGAAAATGTTCAAGTATCTGCTTTGACAAATAGATTTAAAAGCCAATTTTTACATTCTGAATATTATAACATTTAATTAATTGTTTAATCATCTAGTTTAGTGGCATAGAAATTCTTGCTGTTCATGTTTATTATTTTAGGTGTTTCTCGAGCTTTTATCTTAATCCTAACGACAAGCACTATGGATGAAACAAATGAAATATTGAGATTCATTTTTTTATTAAAAAAAAGCTGTGATCGTTAACTGCTTGACATCAATGTATTTAAAAAGTCTAGTTAGAGCAGCTTCCCTTTTGTTGTATGATCTATATAATAAGTAAAACTAATTAAAATAAATGAAATGCTTAAGAATAGATATTTTCATGTTTAACTAGCGTGTTAAACCCTCTTTCAATATAACACATAGTTCAAGAGAATCGTAATGAGATTTCAAATTGCTTATGTTAAGTTTGTTTTCTGCCATACCATCTGTCTTTGCAAGGAAAACAGATTTGTAGGCGTTTTGGTACCACATGCAAACAGAAGAATGAGGACAAATTTTATCGTGCATATCTGTTGGGGGAGGGAATCTCTAAATACGTATTGCATAAATATTTCGAATCATGCAACATTCAGAAAATAATTAAAATAAAAAAAATTATCATTATTTAAAAATAAATTTATGCAATCAGAAAGTGAAATATGAATTATGGCACGTATTTTGCCACTGACAGCAGACAGAAAAAAGATTATTAATAGCTGTATGACGTCAGAAAATTCATCATTTGATCTTTACTAATATATAAAAATTGGAAACTGTCAGAACATTTGTTACATAATCACAAGAATTCCCGTCATTGGATCGACTCGAAATTTGCATATAATGGGGTTAGGATACGACATAAAATAACATGCTAGTCTAGTTTCGGCGTTGTTTCCAAAAAATGATCAAAAACCTGAACAGACAGAAATATTTGAAGCATCGACGGATTTTTAAAAATGAAGTCAAACGTCTCATGTGTTTCCCATTTATCGTGCGTGTTTCATATTTAACAGTCTCTAATATTATAGTGAGACTCGAGTTTTGGCACTGCTAATCTCGTACGCATGCGCTTTGTAGACAAAAAAAAATGGATTTTGATCTAATCATTATATAAAGAATATAAAATATTTGCCGAAAAGACGTAAAAGTAATTTTTTCCGAAGTTCTTTGAAGACTTGAGTAATGGGAATTTCTCGAACTATCGAAATATCACCATTCTAATATCTGAGAGCTTGTAGTTTCTCAATTATTGCATGAGTAATATTTTTAAATTTCACGTAATTTATATATTTGTAGATGTTTAATTATTTCTAATTTCAAGTACTTTATTTTTTGTAAGTGTTTAATTAATTTTAATTTCAAGTATTATATATTTTTGCACCTGTCTAATTATTTTGGGAAATTAACATTTTGTTAATATTGATATTTATATTTTTTATGTTTCATGGCAACAAGTAATCATTCGCGATGATTTTGAGTTTGAAATTTGCCTTCTAAGTAATAGCTGATTTTGATAGCTAAAACTAAAAGCAGTAAACTTAACTATTCGTTAGTGATTTCTGATTTATTAATAAAATCAGAATACCGGTAGTGAACAATTACATGCTTTTCCTTATAGCCTGACATTTTACTTATGCTAGAAATGTGAAGTCTACCTAAGTGTGGAAAAGAAGCTGATAACAGTAAAATAGCTTGTTTAATTTTAATTCTAAAATTCTGATTATTCTAAACCAAACAACGAATTTGGACATGTTCTCTTTAAATCTGCCCATTGTAAGAAAATCGATTTTATCAACGATGTGACAGTATTAAATAACTAATTTTGGGGAAAACACCTATTCATCATTGTGCGTGTTGTTCTGATTTCTTTACACTTATATTCGGCTGTTAGTCTAATTCAAAAACCAAAACGAAATGTTTATCATACGACATGATTGATAAATGAAAAAGGGAAGTGTTTATCTTAATGCACTTCCTAATTTTTAGTATCAAATATAAAATTAGCAGAAAAGAATTACTCTTGCACTTACACTGCATACAAACAGTATTTTACATGTGCTCATTTCAAGATATTTTAATCTTCAAAGCTGCTTGCTCCTTCTATTATGACGAACTCTCATTTTTCGCAGTGAATGTTATATTTCTCCTGAAATGTTTTTAGAAAATTATTATAAAATACACTGATAAGTTTTCCTTAAGGATATCTAGACTATATTTTTGAATGAAAGTGTATTCAAACGCACAAAAATAAAACATCTACTGGAAAACTTCCAAAACAGTATTTGATGCTCTTTCTTATGAATATATTTAATCGTCGAGAAAATTACTGCATTTGTTCATCAATAAAATAACAAAATGGGCATTCTAGTGTTTTCTCAAAGAAAACTTAGGTATATACTTAAATGTGAATCTTCTCCTCTCAAATGTATTCCACTTAATTTGTATATCTTTTCACTGTACCTATTTTTGTGTAGATATTAATACATTATTCAAAATAATTCTCACAGTGTTCGATTACTCTTTTCTCAGCTACCATGTTGTCAAAAAATCTTTTATTTCTCTTTAAATACAGTGCAATCTGTCTAAATATTTCTTTTCAGCTTCAAATTAGTTTTTATGAAACCAATTTTCCTTTCATAAATAATAGTAAAAATGATAGTAACATTTTCTGAGGGACTGAGAAAAATCTAAGGAAAGCCAGTTAAACTAGTGAGTGATGTCCTGTTCAAATCAAAACCAAACATCAGTCAAAGGCACATATATCATCTGATGCAATGCCTACAGACATTTATCCCTTACAAATGCGTGAAAACAAGTTTTGTTCGCAGACTGATCGTCTAGTGAGAATTAGTGATGGAAATCCTGGGTGCCAAAGGCAGTGTCAGCTGTAGTTGATAAACGGTTCGTGAGATAATCACTGCAGAATCCTCTCCACCTCCCAGTCTTGTATTCTTCGTCGGGTCTGAGGCTATATTTACGTCGCAGCTGGAGTATTAGAAGCTGCTTCTGTTGCCCTTGCATCTCCCCGAATTAATGCCTTTTGATAGCTCTTTATCAAGCCATTAGCAGAAGATTTTAGTTTAGGCAAATATGTAGGTTTGGGCAGTAGACTTACAGAATAACCATGCTTTTCCTTTCCTAGCGTAACAGAAATATATTACTCCGTAAATAATAATAAAAAATACCATACCTAAAGAGATATATTGTAAGTAGTACAATCACTAACAGCTGACAATAGTTAATAATTCTGCTTCCTTTTAGATCAACATTTTTACAATTTATAAAGAAACTAACAATAATATCGACTATGAGTATAAGAAGATAAAGAGATTTTAGAAAACTTTTATTCGTCATTCTGTTTATTTTTCATGAATTTTGGTAAACAAAAGGCGGGCGTGTTTGCAAAACTATTACCTAGCGCATTTTGGCCACTTTCTGCGAATTACCACGAAACATATTCATTCAAATTTGAAAAAGATACAATGGGCAAACTTCGAATAAAGTGATTATGGTAACACGGCATTCTCACAAAGTATTCTTTTATTAACTTATAAGGTATTTGTCCCGCCTTCTTAGAATGCCTTCATAGTGTAGTGATCAGCACCCTCGGCGCGTATTGGAGAAGTCCGTGGTTCGAGACCCGGCGAGGGCATTGACCATTTTCATCTCCTCTGCTTTAAAAAAATACCTAATGACTTTACAAACCATAGCAATGGTTACTAAGATTTAAGGCATAATAATCGAAACGAGTTTTCTATGTATCTCCTGTAAACTTAATTTAAACATATATACAAAATATTAGCAATTTACAGTTTGCAAAATATGCAAGCCCATTTTTATAACAGTTTTCCGAAGAGTGAAACAGTTAAAAGGCATATCGAGCTTTTCCGATAATTCAATTGTTGCTTAAAATGTTAAAATATTTCTTGGTTTCTATTAGAAAGCCTATCTTTCTATCAAAACAATCACAATCTTGTTGCTATGCACGCTTCTTTATATATTAATGGGAAACTTGCTCAGATTATCGATAGGTTTGCTGTCGCCCACTCCTGTTATCCGTTATCGTAATACTTATTCACTTCTTAAAGAAGAAGTGTTAGGGTTTTAATTGTTGAAGGATCTGTAACATTTCTTATTGTGCAGGTTTACCTAAAATCATCCAAACTGAAAAATGAAATACATCAAAATATTCCTTAAAGAAAGACAAACTTCAGCTTCTAGCCTCAAAATTTTCTATAAAATGTGCAGATTTGAGAGGCGAAACCATATTTGTATTTTATATTTTCTGCAATAGCAATAATTCTAGAAAAAAAAATTCAATATCCAGAGACTAAAGTGAGGTCTAATTTTCATAAAATAATGTCTAAGAAAAGGTTTTCTTTATCACATTTTGGCGTGTCCTTTTACAGGTTTGACCAATTTAAAATGTACAATTCGTATTTTAATCATTTAATTTTTTTAGTATTCTACTTCTCGTATTTCCAGTCAGCTAAGAGTGCGTGAAGAATGTCTGCGAAATAATATTTTGACACTTACAATTAACAAACTACCATGTGTAACTGAACATGAGCCTTTAACAATTTGGAAAAATTAAATTTTATCATAATTTTCCCATTATAATTAATCATAATTTGAGTTATTAGTTATATGTATATTAAGGATTTCTCATTCCAAACCTTTAATCGTGTAACATTGTTGCCTAAATTTAACAATGAGTTTGTCATCATTGCACATTTTTTTCATAAATTCTTTGAAATATTATTTACTTTATCTAAACTGTTGAACAAATGAAAACCGTCTAAATAACGAAGACATATTTAAAATTATTTAACATCTTGTTTCAAACTTACATCTTGTGTGTAATAGTCTGCTAATTTTTCATTTGGTGGGCGCTGTATATCGATAAATTAGATTTATTAAATTTTATACCAAATACTGAACAAGAAGATTAATTCAGTTTCAAAACACAATTTGTATAAAAGTTTGTGATGTTAAAAGTATTTCTTGACTTATAAACATTATATATTTGATAAAATTATACAGATTTTATGTAATCTTCGTCCGAAATCCTGATCCTAAAATTAAGGTTGTGTGACTTCTTGACGGCCCTTTGTTTCATTTCTATTAGCAAGTTTCCCAGACATGTATAGAATGCCCCAAGATGTGTACATTCATGTCGCATTATAATGTAATTGTTCATGCTACCACTTGCGAGATAAGGGGGCTAAAAATTAAAAAAAATAATGATAAGGAATCTAATGTAAATTAGAAATACATTAAAGGGAATATTATATTACCTATTAGTCAGCTTATTTGGGAAATGTTTCATAGAATGCTAGTTTTTGATATATTATATAGAATCAGATGATGTCTATTTCTAAGGATTTATGGAACCCATAATTAGGATACATATGATAGTATTGTAGTTTGAGTACAAGTTTATTAAGCATGAGTTTATTTTCCGGTAGTAGGTACATGTCCCATTTATCCGAAAAGAAGACAGGTTTATAAAAAGTTCTGTTTAAGCTTGTTTAAATGATTCCAAATAAGTGTTTATTTTGTAATGTAATATACAAAAATTCCTGAAACTCAATTAGCTTTTCTTTGAATGGATAAACAATGACTGACATGTTCATATAATAGTTCTCCTGGAAGTAACAGCAATGTGACTTATATGTGTAGTTACGATACATAATAAAACTTATATGTATGGTTGGCAATGCTTTATTCGATGAATTTATTTTCAACTGTGTATGTTATAGTGAAAAGATGTGCCTTTAAGTAAAGATGATTGTTCTGGAAAGTTATTGTCATAATGAAGATTTTAACGAAGGGGTTGATGATTTCCTTTCTCTAGTAAACGCACATAAAGAAGATGTGGGAAAAGTGCGCGACGGCTTATAGCGAATGTTATGGGTTTCCACGGAAGGTAGGCTGTAAAGTAATTTACAGTAGTTTAAACTTAACTTTTTTTAAAGAAATTAAGAGAAGCTTAAGAAACTTCACTGCAATAAGTTTTGCCTTTCTGTACGCAATCATTGATCTCAATCCGTAAAGTGCTTGACTGATGTAATTCTTGTTTCTTCGATGGTAAATCCGCATAGTTTATTTCAAAGTACAACCGATGTTATTCGAAATAAACGGAATACATATCGAGATTGAATATCCAGAAATATTTTCTTTACCTTCGCTTGAATTCATGACTGAATTTAACCAAATAAATTTAATTTTCCGTTAGTTCTGTCCTATTGATTTCAAAGTCTGGCACTGAAGAGCAGTTTTGAAATCAATGCTTGCAAAACAGCTTTCGATTTATAAAGGCGAAAAGAAATAATATTTGAAACATTAGACAAACAATGGGAAAGGAAAATTGCTATGAGTTAAAGGACTTGAAATCTCCGAAGAAGAAATTAGAAGCAGCAGACAAAGCTTTTTGAAGTATGAGAACCAAGTCTGGAAAAATAAATCATTACATACCAACTATTTATGTGATACATTTGGTATTGTTTCTAATGCACATTACTATCTACAAAATGAAGAAATTTAAGCCCATGTAATTATTTTAAAGTTTCCATTATTATCGACCTTCTTTAAAGGTCATAATGCTATAAAGGAGTTTTTATTCCAGAAGCAAAGTGCTTATGTTAGCTTTGTTATAATTAGACTTATAACTGCAGATCTGTAGAGTAATATTTCCTTCCATTTCTTGTCAACTACATACATATACTCGTTAAAATGCACAGAGTTATGCTTTCTCCTCTCTATATCAAACAGATAACGAAAGCGTAATAATTCAACTTTATAACCAGCAATATAATCAACTAATTTTTACATGAGATATTTTAAACATCTGAAAGGTAAAGAACAGGTTTAATGAAAAAAAAATATGTGCCATCAAAATTCCACCACCAAAAGCAAAATAGGAATATTCTGCATAAATACAACTCACATAAAACCCCTAGCCTTTCATTCCTTATAAATTGTTTCCGCCTTTCCCAAAACGCATTCATGAAAAATATGATTGACAGCGCTATTCAATCATCTGCGCATCTTCTAATGCACCAGAAATGGATGAAAATGGGAAAATGATGAAATGCGCTAACTACGATGTCGAAATTGATGAATGAACGGAATCCGGAAAATGCATCGTTTTTAATCCGTCTCAAACAAAACATGACAAATGAAGAAAGGCGCTTTTTTAGTGATTTTTTCCTCTCTCTTTCACGCTGTCCATTAATAAAAGCAGAAAACAGTAGTCATGGAGATGGAATAAAAAATGCATTTAGTCTTTTCTTTCCCTTTTTCATTCATGTGTACATAGTCTCTCCGGATTTTCTCACGTCTGCAGTAGTAGTTGAAAATTTTGATTTATTGTTCCTCAGCTTTTGGAATAACTTAATGTCAAATGATATATTAATACCAAAGAGAGTGGAAAATTGAGAATTGAACAGGAAAAGTAATTTTAGAAAATGAAAAGTAGAAAAAAATAATCAAACGAAAAATCAGCAGTTCTTGATTTTCTAAGAGGTTCTGTCGATAATTCATATATAAGATTTATATTGCAATACAATGAAGATAAATTGGGCAGAAATCTTGAAATACTGAAAAGATGATTAGTAAGTTTTTTCAAAGCTATTGCATAAGAATTCTTACTGATGAAATGGAATCAAAGCATGCAAAGATGCACATAGCAACTATTCAAAAGATCTCAGAGTGTACTAATGAAGAATCACCATGACATTTCTGCAATATGAAATATTAGTAAACAATCTTCGGCTGCGCTAAAATTTGAAATTAAAAACATTTACTGATTTCCGTCTAGGTAAGCATTTTGAATGAAGAACAACTGTACATATTTGTTACTTGTTTGTTCATTTAGGTATATTATCTTCAAGAGCTTCCGTTTCAGAGAAACCATAATTTAACAACTGTATTTGTTTGAATACGTAAAACTATACTATTTGAGAAGAGAAGAAACCCCTGCATTCTCTTCCCCTTTCATTTCTAACAGTTAAAACGCACTGAAAATATTTCACTTTTACGTGACCTTTGTAACACAAATTGAAAGAAATTCATTATTACATTATGATTTTCATTATGAATTATATCAAGTAACAAAAGCCCTAAAAATATTTAATTACTTATTTTAGATAAATACTTTTGCATGTGTTCAAGTATTCTTTGCTGTTTTTTCTACCTTGAGGTATCTCTGGGTCCCACGGAATACAAAACATTTGAAGATCATTGATTTAGATCATATGCATCCTAGGCTTGTAGAGTTATTAGGATTTTTGATTATGAAAGAAGTGAAAAATTAGCAATGCCCTCGGTGGGACTCTCGGACATCTCGATTGCGGGCTGAATGTACTGGCCATTATACCACGAAGGCATGCTAAGAAGGTGGGAGAAATACCTTATATAGTCCCCCTTTTGAAGGGCGACTGGGAATTAGGGGATCCAATCGCCAATCCTGGTGGTGGAGAATCATCATCCACCACATTTAATTTAGTTTGGACACTAGTGTAGAGACATAAGGACTTTTGATGCTGACTGGACTTTTGTACTGGCCATTACACCATGAAGGTATGCTAAGAAGGGAGAAATACCTTATAGACTAAGTAACAAGTAATATTGATTATATTTATTCTTTACAAAATTTTTTTTAATAGTTAATTAAAATTTTGCCTAGATTTTTATCTTAAAAATAACCCCATTTAACATATGAGTCCCCCAAAAATGAGTTGTTGAGATCTGAATTTGCAAATTTGCATCGCAAAAGTCAGCAATTTACCCTGGTATCTCCAACTATAAATTCTCTATCTCTGTGTATTAAGAAGTCGAGTCACAAAATGACTTAATTAGATACTAAATACTTGGCTTGGAGGCGCCAAAACGAATCTTTAAATTTCAATTACCGTCCGCTTAAAGCCTTCATTGGTAAACTGGGCGTGTTACTTAATGTTCTGACTGGAACTGAGCGTTTTCTGCTCGATTAAGGAAAACAGAAATTAGGCTCTGCTGCGCTTCGTAAATATTGTCCAGGAACTGCTAATTGGATTCTTGCGTAAGACTGCATTCAGATGAAAATGGCTCAAGGAGTTCTTACCAGCAGCGGATGAAATGATGGTAAACATGTAATGAATAATGATTAAAAATACATTTCCTTTTTTCTGTGTTCCGTCACATATAAGTATAAACACAAGAATTTGTTTTAATAATCAGTGCTTCTTCGTCATAACGCTGCTGGTAGTATTACAAAGAATTGCGTATTTAGACAGAATGAAGAACTTGTGCGTTATTTATTTAGCAAGGAAATCAAGAATTATCTGCCTACTAAATGAGAATAGTCTGACTCGGGTTCAAAATTTGCTGGATAATTTGACTGCGTGGAGGTTTTCCCGTTTGTTCTTAAAACTAAAGTGAATACAAGCCAGCTTATCTTGGAAAGTACTCTATGAAGGTATCCTTCCCTCCGATAGATAGCTCTATTATGTTTTGCTATAAACAAAAAATCCAACTTAATCCAATAAATAGCAGTTTTTAAAATTCCAGGCGACAAATTATATAGGAAAAAAAAGAAACGAAAAGTGAAAACTGACAATGATCAAAAGGCAAATGCATAAAATCGTATGTGTAGTTGTAATAATAATTTATTAGGTAGTTAGAAAAAAGATTGATGCAGTGAGAATTTTTATTCAGTCGTGAAAATATTTTCAAGACCGTTTGTTTACTTTAGACAGCATAACTTGAATATGAAGGTAATCATGTAATAAAAATTTATCTAAAATTATGGATTTGGATCCATTATATTACTATATTCTATGAATATTTACTTAAGGAAAGTAATATGTTCACATTCAAGTTAGACGCATGAGAGAAACACGAAATTGCCTGTGCAAATATCCTGCACTTTGTTTTTTAAACCTGGCTTAACTACCAGTATTCAATGGATTTATCCACTTGGATACTTGCGAGCATGAGTACATCAAAATTTAATTAATTTTATGAGTCCGTTGTTGATTTATGGAAAGAGTCCGTTCTCTGATATTAATTTAAAATGAGCTCCGTACTTTAATATAAATTTATTTAAAAAAGAGTCTGACACAATTTTAGTGAAAGCTCTGTAGTAGAAATAATTCTCCTCACTTAGAAAAATGATCAGCGATTACAAGTAAATATCTATTTTTTGCTTATATATAAGTGGGTGTGAACCGCAGAGGTCAAATTCTATTAATTCATTAGGGAAAGTAGGAAAAGTAGTAGTTTTTACGCTATTAACTATCCAGCCAGGCTATAATTAATATCGTTAATTAATTGACAAATGTTACAAAACTTGACAGATGCAGTTACAAATTTTGGTAATTGTGGAAAAGATATAGCTTTCGTTACTCTCTGGACTTTTTTCTTATTCCGAGAGGATCTAAAATTGGCGCATCATGCCATGACTGTAAAATACGTAATCGTAAATTCGCTTGGATAACTATAAATTCATTATTATTATTTGTAATTTGGAGAAGAACAAAAGTCAAATGTCAATAATTTCATAATTTGCAGCGTGTTTTGTACTACTTGTCATATCATGTTGTTCAATGAGGTGGGATCTTTTAAATACGGATAAATACTTTTTCATTCCGCGTCTATTTGTAGTTCTAATTTGTAGTTCTATTTGTAGTTGTAAATTTTTGAAGTTAACATTGCAAATTCCATTTCTTTCCCTTCATCATCTATTTTAATTCTTGACAGAATATCTGCTGAAACATTTTTTTCCCGATGATATGTTTAAATAAGCTGAACTCTCTTCCGCTAAAGTTACCCAGACTTCAACTTAAATACTCGTTTCTATCTCATTTACATAAATAGTAATCCTGAAACCTCATTACGGCAGGAAAATGAGAAGTTAAAAGAAAAGTTTGTTCCAAAATAAAAATAACTATTAGGAAAATAAAGTAAATCCTACACAGTCATGATGTACACTGATAATGCTGTTATACTGATACTGAACACTGACAGTGCTGCTACACTCAAACTGCTGTTACACTGATAACGCTTTACACTGATAATGCTGTACTGATACTCAGCACTGATATTTGAAAATTATGCGTTGATATTTAACCATTTTACAATGGTATTTAGGCATTTCATAGTGATTTTGCTCTGAGATATATAAATAGATCCTCCTTCTATAGAAATATTCTGGGAGGAGTTCTATCCTATTGCTCTTGCTATAATAATTTTAATGCCCTCTCCCAGAATGCGGAATGAGCACAGGTTGAGCACTAATGTTTCTTGCTGCCTCTTTAGCGAGTTCATTGGCTTCTTCATCCCCTTGTTATTCAGCATTTATCTTTATCCAGGAGATATGAATGGTTCTTCGATTCGCTCTCTCTAAGCAAACCCTGGATGTCAGCTATCAGAGTTAATAGGTGTTAGGGAGTACGAATTGCATAAACATTAGAAAGTCTGTCTGTGAAGATTCAGAATATGTGCCCATCTTATTATTACATTGCAGCGATTGTCTGTATGATTGTTACCACTTTAGCTTGGAATTCCGTAATCCCTAATCCTAAATACCCTTTCCATGCTTGTACAAGTTCATTTTTACACTTGACTATAGTGTTACTTCAAACTCCTCCATCGAGATCGGAACCTTTTGTATATATGCAGATTGAATTTTCCGAAAATCTGTAGCTATTGAGCATCATTGTGTAGGCATGGATACTTGCTCTATGTTGGGCTGGATAGACATTAAGCAGCGACCTCTTGTACTCATAATCGGCTGGGTTAATGCGAACATCGTACGTTTCCTAACTTTAAGCAATGTAACAGTTGTGATTGTTGACTTCAGGTCTGCTCTCATATGACAGGTATTAGGCCTGCTAGGACTGTGGCAGCTGCAGTCACTGTGATCCAATAGGCTTTGGCAGGGGCTAAGGCAAATGGACGTTGAACTCTATTTAGGATCTTCAATTCAAGTGTATTTATGAGACTAACGTAGATTTGCAGCTTCGCACGTAATGATTTTATCACTCCGTAAGATAAATTATTTCGAGAGTATGTGACCTTAGGATACAGTCAGAAACTTGCACGTTTTAAGGTTATTTGCTATTCGCAAATCTTTGGTCCTCTGTGCTCGCGGATGCAGTTTCTAACTGAAGTCTTCATTCATGACGATGTCTAGAAGCTTGAGTTACCTGGCTTGTTTCACTTATTTACCGTTTCATTTCTATTCATGTGTTCCTTTGGATAATTTATTCAGGATCGTGGAAAATAATGTACCTAGATTTGCTTCCGAAATTTTAAAATATTCCTGGCAACAGAGATGATGGAAAAGGGCTATATCTTTATTGCAGTTATTCTGGAGAATGTCTCTGCTATGTCTTTAAACAATAAACGTGGCGTCATCAACAAATACTAGAGATCCTGCGGTCTGTTGGCCAAAGGTCTAGACTAGCACACGATCTCTGGGGACTGCCTTGTTCATGATTACAAGTGATTAGCTCTCCATTGTGGACCTCAATGTAAGTCCGGTTGCTGAGGCAGCTGATGAATACTTGCAGAAGATTATTGAGAATATTAGTTCCATGCAGTTCCTCTATTACGGTGGACCACCATAGAGAATCGAATACTCTTTTTATAGCCAGACTACAGGCGCTTTCATGGTATTTGTTGCTTTTAACTGCTCTCACTTTACGTTGAATAATGTTTAGAACATTTAAAGTAGACCGATTTTCTCGAAATCCATACTAGGTCTCTGAGATACTGCAACTGATTTCTAAGTGATACTTCAAGCACATTATCGCTAGCTTTCCATATACGTTCCCCAGAGACGGGAACAAGCAGATCGGCCTGAACGATGCCGGGTCATTAAAATTTAAATTAGACGTTGACAAAGACTACAGAATTAAATACTGTACTAGAAGCTTGCTCAAATGCTTTACCGGTGCTTCAGATTAAAAATGTCGGCAGTGAGAGATCGCAAAGGCGAATAATTACAACTGTTATACCTAACAGGAACTAACCACACAGGGGGCACGCAGTAACAGAAACACTCTTTGTCTTAAATTCAGAAACCTCTGCTTAAATACTCAATGATTTGCATTCTGTGAGGAACACGGAAAGAAGAAATTATAATAAGAGTTTAAAATATAATAACCGGTTCATTAACATAAGATACGTTACAAGCGTTATTGTACGAAGTAAACAAGACATTTTCTCTTTAAGTTTGTCTTTTCGAGAATATCTTACAAGGCTCAATGAATAATTTCACTTGCATCCTCCATTTACTAGAGTTTTTGTTTTAAAATTACACGATAAATTTAACCCAGCTAATTCAAGGGAAGATAATTTGTTATTCGACGAGAAATCATAAATAATCTTTCATTCGTTAATTGTATTATAAAAGCAGGAGGAAATGGCGTTCCATGTTTATTGCTAGGAGGGGGAGACCAGATTCATCTTTGTCCTTTTATTCGCTGTTCATTATGACATCTGACTTCGTGTTAATTGCATGTAAAGCTTTCTTTATCAAATAATAACAAGATACCAGCTACAAGTTCCTCTCTTTACCGTTTTTTCTACCCGGACAGTAGCTGTGAATGAAACCATTAGAATGGCAATCATTGTATAATTTGAAGCTATCTTATGCCCGGGTGAACTGGTAATTATCTGCAAGTTACTGAAGCAATTTGCTTCTATTCTTTCCATAACTGTGGTAGAAAAAATTATCACTCTCCAAGATGCCACTCTTCACTCTGTAAACCAAGATCCATAATTTAATGACATGATAATGCTCCGCTAATTTACTCAAGAGTTTTCAGAGCTAGCTAAAATAAAATAAAAATTAAAAAAAAGTACGTAAACGAGTATCGCGGTACTCAAAAGTCCATCGGTTTTTATAAATATTCTTAAAGGCCGAGAGTTAAGAGAGAAGTACAAAACAAGTAAGAAGTTGTGGAAGATTTTCTTTGTAGTTAGGATAGCAGAACATTCGACAGCTCTAACAGAATATATTTAGTTCTTTTCTAGTTGTTCGATGCATAAATGTAGCTGCTAGTTGAAAATATAGACACAAAGTATTAAAATTTAAATGAAAGATACGTTATTTGGAATAAAAAATTATACATGATGAATGCTTTCCATTGCAATTATCCGAAGCTAATAAGTGTGATAGCGTAAGTAAAGCGCACATGTGTAACTTCATACAAATTAGCGTGTGGCTGCTCATGCGCGACATTTAGAAGGCGAGATTGTTTCAGATGCATCAGATTTCTGGACTAATGCAGAAATGTTAAACAGAATTTAAGAGTGTATGAAAATTTTAAGAGAACGGGGTCGCGGTATTATTATCAAAAGCTGTACAAAGACACAGATTGCAGAAGATTTCTAATATATTATTAACTTTTAACTCAGACGAACATCCACTGTTTGACATCATTTCTGTCTTCTGTGGAGAGAGTAGTCTCGGTAAGGTAATGTTCAACACCGACATTTATTCATATTTCTCACTAACACTGATCAGGTTCAAAAATAGTCTTCACGAAGTAACTCATTACACCTAGTTATTAAAACAGTGTTGGCAAATCTAGCATATAATTAAAAATTTACATTTAATACACTTCAAATTCATTATTTTCAGATATTTTCATAATTACTCATATCTATATTTTGATCTGTAAAAGCTGCGATGAATTATTAATACTTCAAAAAGTTTCTCTCAGCTTTTTCGTAAATTTCGTACGTCCACAAATCCAAGAACTCGGGATAAGATTTTCCATTTGAATTTCCAGATGATACGAGTAATATACTTAGCTTCGTTAAATAACGTGAATTATTTGAGGAGTGATCCAGACTTCTCAGACTGCTCACAAAAGTTCAGAACTGAATAAAATGAGGAGCATGAGACTTTCAAATGAAGAAAAGAAGCCCTTCCAAGGGAGGATTTGAGGTTTCAAAACTTTGTTAGATCTAAGCCTGCTAAATTTAAATTATAAATAAAAGTCGGCATTAAAGACAAGATATTGCAAGGCTAATGCTATAAGCCATCTATGCATAAAAGTGTAAAATTTTAACCATGTATGTAATAAAAGTGTTAAAATTTGTAACAAAATGAAGACGTTAGTGGTTAAGTTAGGCGACTTACAAGGGCAGCGACATCAATAGAAACCTTCTTTTACTTACGCACAAAGATGTTAAATATAATAAGACGTACGTATTAATAAAATGTGATTAATATTTCTTTATTATATGCATTGAATCATAAATTTATATGCACATTTATATTGCGATAAAGTAAAATATTTCCAGTTTTCACTTTTATGTTATTCGGAATTGACCATTTGACTAAAAACTTTAATATTTATTATGCCATTCATTTGAATAACCTTCCGATGCATACTGAATAGGAATGAATAGAGGAAAGAGGATTGAGTACCATCAATCTAGAAAAATGTGTGTCAAAATTTAATACACTCAATGCTAGAAGTCAATGAAATCAGAGAGAAGCTTGGAATCATTGGAATCATTTCGCATTTAAGTTTAAGTATCTTAATTTTCAGTTTTTTGACTGTTCTATCCTTTTTTTTTTGAATACATGACATTCTAAGAAAAGCTTTTGGGAAACGCATACTATAACCAGTGTTTAAACAACATTTTATTTGAAAAATGTGACCCTACATTTAAACAGAACTGAAGAGCAAACTTTAACTCATTTTCAAACTGGCAACATTAGTATCCTTAATATATTGGTATTAATTCGTATCCTTGTATGTTTTGGCAGAAAGTTTGCTGAATTAAATAAAAATGACAATGAATAAGTTATAATTTTGGCGAACCCAATTATAGTCCAAAATTTGGCTATCAGGTCCCTACAAGTCGCCAAATGGCAGCTGCATTGTTTCTGAGAATTGTTTGCATCTATCTAACTAACATTTTTACCTACTAAAAAAATTAGTTTTTGTAAAATTATACGAGAAGTAAGGAGGAATAAGATTAAGTGGCGAATAGACATTACTTACTAGAGCAGTTATGAAAACATTTAATACTCTACTGGCCATAAACGTTGTTATACTATAAAAGAAGGCAACTAGTACACTCACACTTTTTTTACATATATATTATACCACAGGCATAGAAGGATTAAACGTTCAGGTAATTTTATAGCAAAGAGTATACAGAAATACAAAATTGCCTTTGAAGAAATACAACCACGTTTGTGACTTTTTCGTGTAAAGGCATGATTTATCTCGAATTATTAAAGTTTTAAAATATTTTAATTTTAAGAGTTTGTACCCCACAGCTCTGTATGAAGAACTAGGTTTTATAGTTACAGAATCCTCCTAACCACAATAGTCTTATATAAGTCATTTTTACATGATTCACAGTTTTTTAAGCTAACTCGTTAATTTATTTTAAGGCATTTTTTATTAAAAAGAAGTACGTACCTATAACAAATATTTAAAAACTTAAAACATATAGCTTAATTTCCATAAACTAAACCTTTTGCTAAACAATGCAGAAAATTGCTATGAATATGATTGCATAAACGTGTAGCATGTTGAAATAGTTAAAGATAATAATTAGCATAACAGGAACTAAATATCTAAGGATAATCAGAAATGATTGGTTAAGTATGAAATGTCTAATTTCAAAGCAAACTTTTCAAACAGTCAACTTTTTGGCAAAGTTTTGCAACATTTTGAAGTCAAGAACTGGCGGAAACAGTTCTGAATTGGGAAATATATTTACATATACATGCCCTCATGAGTTAATTTGCATCAATTCTATAATTTACATTGTTTCTCATTGAGTACTTCTAAGTGAATAAAATTATTCGTTACTTTCAGGAGATGCTACTTAGTATTGACACAATTCAAAATATTTAATCAGTGCAAATTTCATAGCTATGGTTGAAGTCGCTTTCTCAGTGTTTCATCAAATTTATTTATGCCATTTTAAACAAGCCATAAAATTGTTTACTCTTGTGTCAGTGACTGGTTATTAATTGATTACATTGTAAGGTTTTAGTTAAACTAACAAAGTTTTATTTTAATTTGCCTTTTTCTATCTATCAACTTCCCTTTAGAATAAGCGCGTTTCAGCTTTATGCTAATTTGAAGAGGAGCCAAGTTCTATTTAAACGAGAGGTAGGAACCTCTCAGTGTGGGAGAGCTTTTAGTCTCAGACCACGTTTACTCTATTCGACGTTCGCCTGACCAGCTAGTATTTAAATTCTAAGCCGTAGTGCTGTTACGCTATTACTTATTGAAGTAATTCTAAGTGCGTTAGTGTTAGTTAAATCTTGCTACGCACCATTTAGCATAGAGGCCAACCTCGCGTTTATAGCTCTGTGAGCAACGACTACTTAATTTCTAATTAGTTTTAGTTTAAATTATCTGATTGTTCAGTTTAGACCCAAGTGGCGGTCATTATTTCCTGCATCCCTCTCGAGTTGGGAAGTGGCTGTATTTAATTGTGGTTTAATAAAAGAGGATTTTAAATCCTTCTTACGTATAATTATTCTACCACTTAATCACAGTTTTCTACCACAGAACAAAGCTGCATTCAGCTCCCTGTTCAAGATCAGGACTCAGTTTAATTCACGAATATGTTTGCCAAGCATATGCACCGAACACTCAGTCTAACATTATATTTAAATAGAAACCAGCTGATTTAAATAAGCAAATCTGAATTATGAAAGTACAATTTTTTTAAAGTTAGATTGTGTAAAATAGAATTTAAACTACAGTAATAAAATTACATAATAATCATACTGTCATCTCCGCCACCAATAAGAGTCTATGCTAGAAATCTTGAGTTGTAATAAATAATCTGCTCGTAATATTTGGAGGAAACCCCTTTCAGTTGTATGAAGTACTCCATACCCCATGATTACTGCAATCTGCGAAGTGAGAAGAGGTTTTCTAACATTCCCCATGGGTGCTCTTAACTGTAACTGTGTCCCGGTAAGACGGAGACATATTATTACAGCTGGACAAGCAAGACTCTGCAATCTCTGTTTCGTGGTCCATACATCCAGCTAGCTGTGTAATGTTATCTATACTTATATATATGTCAGAAAGCTGGAGATAGAGCTAATGGCCATCCATGCTGAGAAAATATTATCTCGGTTCCATAATTTCCCACTGGTATAATTTTACTGCAAAGTTTAGCGACATCTCGTATCAGAATATAAATTTACGAAATAGTAATTGACATCAAGAGTAAAGTCTGAAATTAGAACAGTTTTTGAACATATGTTCACTTTTAGTGAATATGTTCATAGCGTGCTTAACGGATCTAAACTATCATAGCATTGATAATCACCTTTTGATGCAATATAGTGATACAGTCACCAGTAATAATCAAAATTTCTTAATGCTTGGGAATTCTTACTGAGAATGAAAATTTGAAAGGTACAGGAATATATTGTGCAATAAAGTCTCAACATTGAATGGTTGGAATATAAATAAATGATTTAGCAACAATTGTCTGGCGTAAACCTAGCTGCAGAAGAAGTTGGGTATAATCCACAAAGTGACGAACTGTGCGACTAAGCTTTATTTAATTGTGTATGCCGTAAACGTGTTCTTAATTTATTTCGTAACAATTTGGTTTTGTAGTCAGCTTCTTTTACAGAATTTACAGCATGATATGCATCAAATAGAATGGTTCCTTTATAGAGAAATTTTACAGTGAAAATATTACCTGAGAGTTTAAATCAGTGCTAACATAAGTAAATGGCTAAGGAAAGTTAAGAATATTAATGCTCATTAATTGTGACCTTTATTACATTTAAAATATACATTACGAATTTTGACAAGATTTTATACAGCCAATTTATTGAAGTCCATGTGTTGCAAAAATTACAACATATATCATGTTAATCTTAAATATTACATTTCCCCCTCTGTGAAATTACAGTTCAAATTTTTAAATCTATTTAATTATACAGTTATGTTGTTGCCATAAAAGCGTCTGTGAAATTTTTGGGATACGATACGTTGTATTAATTTTAAGCTGCAAAGAACTGGTTATTAACCTCCCTGAAAAAATAAGTTCCGTAAGTTGCTTTAAACTTTAAGACAGAATATCTTATCTTTCTTTCTTTCTCTCTCTCTGTCTCTTCCCTTTTTTAGCTTAAAGGGGCGTTAGCCCAGAAGGGTTATTAGTCTGGAAACAGCACTTTGTGTCGAATGACTATAAACGGTGGTAACACGTTTCAAATTTTTGCCACCAAATATTATCGCTCTGTTTTGTATTTAAAGAAATCAAATAATGAAGAATCTGCAGGAATGTGTGTTTGTTTCTTGCATTCTGAAAACACAATGATACTTAGAGCTAAAATTTTGAATAACGTAATCCTCCACCCAAATATGGGCACCTTGGAAGTCCGAGTCTTAAATTTCGAATTTGTTTTGTTATCTATTTCATATTTTTTAAACTTTAACGAATTTTTTATAAAAGACCTCAACAATTTCAAGGCGAACAGTGGCAATATACTGTGTCAAAGATACACTGCTTTTAAATATTTTTTTCCCAAAGGGACGTTAGCCCAAGTGCTCTCTAAATGTGTATGTATGTATAAATGAAAAAAACAAACGCCTTTTTGGGTGTAGTATAAAATCTGAAAGCTTTCAGATTTTTTTGACATGGCAGAATTTTTGAAAGTCATTATCATGCAAAATATCTTGAAAATGAAACTGTAAAAGTAATAAATTATAATTTTTATTTTTTAGTATTCTATGTAAATTTAAAGTGATGTATGATATTAATAACTGGTAATTTTATGAGCATTTATATCATTAGTGTAGTTGATAGAAAAGGTTCCAAATGCCATTTAAACTTCATATAATTAATTAATTTAAATTTTTTACAAATAAAGAATTTGCATCTCACTTACAAAAGAACGTCTGCCAGACTTGAACACTAGATTTATGTCGATTATATCTTATCTTTACTGCGTGCCTTCCAGCTGTAATTGGATAGCATACCCAGGTGCCGATATGAAGGCCCAGAATTAGAATCTCCTTGAGGGCATCGCGGATTCTTGGTATTTCCTGCTTTAAAAAACTAATCATTCTATAAGTGGCACCCGAACTAAAATGTGGTGGAACATCTGGATTCGTCACCATCTGGATTTGATGAAGTCCTCTGGTCCTCAATTCTTCTTTTAAGTGGAGAAGAATATAAGGCTTATGTCCGTCTTTACAACGTGCCTTCACGTGTAACTAGGAAGCACATCCGACTAACAATTCGAAGGTCAATAGCTCGGATCTCGGCGGATTCTTCGTGTTTCTCTTTTCTCCACTGATTGGATTAAAACGAATGCTACTGATTGCGTGCATTTAAAAAGAATTATATCGGCTATAAATAGCAACTAAATACTTAAACATAATCAGAAAAGATTGATTAATTATGAAATATCTAACTCCACAGACTATTTTTCTGGCAAAAGTTTGCAACATTTTGAAGTCAGGAAACACAGAAACAGCTCTGAAATAAATTTGCATATGCATGCCCTTACGATTCAATTTACATCGATTATGAAGCTTACATTATTTATCATTGAATACTTCAAACTGAATAAAATCATTCATAATTTTTGGGAGATGATGCTTAGTATTGATACAATTCAAAATATTCAAATCGATGAAAATTTCGTAGCTACATTGAAATCGCTTTCTCAGTGTTTCGTCAAATCTACTGTCTGCCATTTGAAATTGAGCCATCACATTGTTTATGCTTAATTTACTGACTGCTTATTAATTACTAATGTATTTACATAAAAACCAGTTGCTGCTATAGCCGATTTAAGTTTGCAACACAAACTTTTGTTTTTTAGTAATTTCAGTAAGTAGTTTGATATATGTGACTGTTGTAAAACATATAATTGTCTTGATTGTATACATTAAATCGATAATCAGAATACTGGATTAACACATGAAACATATATCCTTTACATAACGCGAATTTAAAGTATGAAGTATCTACCTTTTTGACTGCTGTTTTCAAAGATTAACTTTCTTTCTTCTTTTTTAATTTTTCTGAAGATAATTCATAACAACAAAAACATTACGTCTTCTTTCACGAGTGGTTTTAAAAGTGTGAATGAACTCTGAATGACAATAAATATGCTGTTTACATTAATTAGTAAATACGATACAAATGAAATGAAGCTCGCAGATAAATAAATGTAAGCAGTTAAGATTTTGCATGCGCCTGTTCTTTTTGAAGTGTCTTTATTCTTAGAACTGATCATCTGAGGACTCGGAAAACTGCAATTTGAAGTTCTAGAAAACTGTCAAATAGCTTCGCTACGCCGATATAACTATAATAAACATATTTTATTTGCTTCCAGTATTTTAGCAGCTAACGTTTTTATCACTATGTAGCTTTGTAGAGACATTAGGTACTTTTTTGAAGTAGAGGCATGAAAAATGAGCAATGCTGTCGCCGAGACTTGAACCTCGGACCTCCCGAATACGCGTCTAGCATGATGATCGCTGCACCTCGAAAGCATGCCAAGAAGGCTGGAAAAATACCTTATATGCTCCCCCTTTTAAAGGGCGACTGGAGATTAGGGGACCCAGTCACCAAGTCCTGGTGTTGCAGAATCATCACCAACCACAGTTTTTAGTTCGGGGGCCACTGTAGAGATATTATAATTTTTTGGAAACAGGAGAAATGAAAAAGGAGCTATGCCCTCGCCGAGACTCGAACCACGGACGTCTCGAATACGCGTCGAGCGTGCTCACCACTACACGAAGGCGTTACCACTACGAAAGCGTTGCCAAGAAGGCGGGAGAGATACCTTATAGCTTTACATGAGCAAATTCATATATATATATATATATATATGATGTATCAAACGTAGTCGTAGCTCAAAGTGTTAGACGATAAGTTTAAAGAAAAAATAGGCTCCATTTATTAATTTCCATGAAAAACAGCAGTTACAAAAATCAGATACCCGGAGTAAATAAAAAAGAACAACTAATAACTTTTTGTATTGAAGTTTACTCCATCGTTATATTAATGAAAAGACTCCTCGATATTCCCTTCCGAGTCCTTTTATAATCTCTGGAAAGGCGGAGCTTCCAAGAAATGACGTCAGCCAATCCAGTTTGCTTTAAATATTTCCAGAACATTCAATAACTGTACGTGTAGAAAAGGCGAGAAAATCAACTTCACTACGGGGCTGTAGATTTAATTCCACGTACTTCAAAATAAGAGATCGTCGCCGTTAAAATGAAAAGAACATGCATTTAGAATTGTGACTGGGGAAAAAACAAAAAGAAAAGACGAAAATTAAGTTAGGTTTTTAAGTGTATTTTTGACTATGGAATTTTATTATTACATATATATATATTATATATATATTATATATAAATAAC
>KK117772.1:234465-269766 GCA_000611955.2 Stegodyphus mimosarum | reverse complement strand
GGAAATTCAATTTAAAAACAGTATTGAAAAGGTATTTTTCAGAATTAAAAAAAAGTATTTATTAAAAAATTTTTTTAGAATATATATATATATTAAAAATATGATTCTTCAAGCGTCTCCTTCTTTCGAGTTCTAGAAATCTGTTGTTTATGTAACGCTTTGTGTTTCTTGCAGTTTGATTACTTAATTAAAATTTTATGATTTGTGAATCCAAAAAAATTCTACCATCGAAAGTTCAGTTTATTTTGCGCAGATTACAAAAGTCAGATGGCAGAGAAAATTTTAATAAATGTTCATTAAAATATTTTAAAAAAAAGATTTTACTCATGTAGTGTGGATATTAAGTAAACAGATGTTACATTTCAGTATGCACATGATATTATTCTGAAATCTGCATACAGCTCGCATAGCGGTAGTGAATATATGTAGGACCTTACGTAGGTTTAGTATTGTATACTTTTTTAATTTTTCACATCGAGTGAAAACAAGTCTAATAATTTTCACTTTATGTAGTAGGATTCATAAGACTGGACGAATTGAAATGATAAGAAGTGACAACGTTTTAAATAATCTAATTGAATGAATTATTAAAGCATCCTGAATAAAATGTTACTCACTTTCATATGCCTAACATTTAACACATATCTTTCACAATTAAAGAGCAAACGTGCTACTGAAATTAGTGTAAAATTTGTGTAAATGAAAATTTCTTGTTTTATGTAACTTCATTGCCACAAGTATAAAATGGCTGTTGAAAGTATCTTGGGAACTGATGCTAAAAATAAAATAAATGTAAAATAATGAGTATTATTAGTCATAGTAAATTTGTACGAAAAAAATAACAGAATTGATCTTTAACGACCCTTTAGAATATTTTAATACTTGATAATTCTTCTATACATTTATCATTTAGTTTTCCTATGTAATTTAAATATCATATTATGTGTATTTAGTTTACGAATCATGTTATTAATTTACGAGCAATGATTGCTATTTAGTTTCCGTAACATAGTAACATTCCGTAATAAACACTGCTCACCAAAAATTTAAATTTCAATATATTTATTTTGTAAAAAAACATGCAGGCAAGCGTTTAAGATTTTTATCACACAAATTTCACGTAGAAATTTTATGGAGTCAGATTTCACAGTACAACTATACTGTTCTGTGAAAACTTACAGTTGTTAAAATGGCAATTGATGAATAGAATTAATTTTTTTAATTCATGAATTTATAGCTTTATGTTATCTTTTCAAGTTCTAATGGAATACGATTTTTCTCCAATGGACTATTTGGTGGAATAATAATAGATTTGTCTAATAATCTGAAAGTTATCAATTCATGCTTAATATACACTAGTCTGCTCTTTTTTACAAGTATTTTTTTATGTTTTATTTAGAATCATTAGATATTTCGAAGAAATATCTAATGATTTATCTGTCACGAAGATTTATCTGCGTTCTCGTCGAGAATTGAATCCGTGTCTTTCAGATACCAGCTTGATGTTTTATGCAACGCGCAACAACAGCGTGTAAGAGGAATGTTCTAATTCATTACACATTTTAATGTATTTTCATTAGTGTCATTTATAACATTCAATAGCCTACCAGTGGCCGAGCGGTAAAGTCGCTGAACCTTGCTAGTTCAGTCCAATGTTCGAATCCCGCAAACGGGCTGGCTGCATAGGCGTTTTCATGGTTTTTCTCATGTGTAACGTGTACGTGAGTCAGTTGCCCTTAGAAAGTCCTCCAAGAAGGCATCTCTTCCCTTAGGCAGATAGCCCTAGAGGCTTTGCCGTAATCACATAAAAGCAAACTATAACGTTTACTGAAATTCATGTGAATAAGAATTCAGCAGTAATAAATTATATAAGTTGGATAACGTTTTTAATATATTCGAATGAGAAATAAAATAATCTGCTGCAAGGTCAAGCATTAATTTATAAATCAAGCAATCAAATATTTGCTTTCCCATTAAAAACAATTGGCATTTAAAATTTTCGAACAACATGAAAAACAATTGAAGTTTAATTTTTCACTAGTTGGGCGAAATTATTTCCTGAATATAATTACCAGATATATAATAGAAATAAATTATATTCGGAAAATAATTGCATTTCTTCTAATTATTTCAAAAATTTGAATTATAAATAGAACGGTTACGTAGCTTTTTATTTTTAAATTAAAAACATGCTTTTAATCTAAAGAAAAAAAATAATTATTGCTGACTTAATAAAGTTTATAATCTAATTCAAGGAATTAAGTCTTAGGTTTCCACAAAGAAAAAAAAAGGAAAAAAAAGGGGTAACCGTTTTGATAGGCTCAATAATGGAATCGGAAAGTCAAAAGTAAGCGAATTGTAGGGAGGAAAAAAAACTACTAGATAGCTTTAGTTGGAAATTAAATTAACACCATCAAGCACCACCATCAACAACAATTTCTGCTCGAAGCCAATTTTGAACAATTTTTATGTATTTTCTTTTCTTGTTCTATCATGAAACTGTTTAGAATTTCAAAGTAGCTTCCTGTTGTCTTAAAAAAGATCTTTTGACAAAATTCCTTACGAAGAATGTTTCCTTTTCATTACGACACAAAAAAATGAGCAAGGAAAAAAAATTAAATTCCAGGCAAGAAGAAGTGAAAATACTGAGTGGACTGCTAACGACATAGTAAATAAAGAAAAGATTGTTGCTGTGTAAGAGAATCTACACTGAAATACACAAACGCATTTGAAACGGGCCTAAGATGTAAACAACTTCGTAGTCTGAATTTGAATAGGAACAAACAATATATGCAAAAACTGAAGGAAAAAAAGAATTTCCAATCTGCATTTGTCATTGAATCAGAACTTGCGAAAGAATTGATAACACACATAATAAAAAAATACTTTTTTTTCTTTTCTTCTCTCTAAAAGTAAATATTTGAAGAGTAGACTGGCCAGTGAAAAGAACGAATTTCCGCAAAAAGTATATTAAGAAATACCACCATTAAGCAAATGCAACTATACACAGTAAAGTTTTGCACATTACGCTCTGATAAAAAGCTTCAGTTTTAGTTTTTGTGCAGCTTCTCTGACAGTTATTTACTTTTACTAACCGTGTAAATAACATCATAATCCCTAAATGATAAAGTCATAAAATCATTTCTGAAACATCATTATGACGTGCAAATCTTATTGATGCAAAAGTGTACGTTTATTACTTGCAATGTTTATACTTTTTAATTTATAATGGAAGCATAAATATTCTCCAAAAGATAATCATTCTAAATTTTATAATGGGAATGGAATTCGAAAACAATTTTGTGCTTAATAGAACAATTATCATTATAATAAAATCACTGTTTTTTAATAATAATAAATTCATTTGTGAATTTGTTTATTATTTATGATTAAACATGAAAGGTTATCCAACAGCTTTTTTGAATTTAAAATCCCTAATAACGTCTTTAGTCTTGCAAAAGTATTTGTTTCGTTGGAGTACAATCTCACTGGTGATTTCTAATTGAATTAGTCAGTAGAAAACATTTAATGAGAAAATTAAGAAATGCAAAAACCATACAGTTCCAAGTTAATGGTCTGAGCTAAAAATTTTTAACTTAATTTGTTTCCTTACCGTTTTCAGCACTTATTGTAGTAAGAAAGCCAAAAGAAAAGAAAATCCTTAGTAGAAAGTTATACTGTCATTTTGGATGTAAAACAATCCTGGGAAAAATGCAGAGAAAATATCAATTTGGATTCAAGAAGTACTCAATCAGGTATTGCTTCCTGTTTTTCCTGCATTGTCGAATCTAGTAAAAAATCAGAAAAAAGAGAACAAAGCAGATAAGGATTCAAACAGTTTATCCCTACTCTATTCGAGGAATAAAAGCTGCTTTTGATTTAGCTTAAAACCTGCAAGTTTCTAATTTAGTCTGAATTTCTTTTCAATTCAGTGTATTTATTTTATCTATCAATAATGTGTCGTATATGTATCTGAAAGTTCAGTAAGCAATAAATTTCTTCCCTCCCTATTTTTAAGCAATCATCCTGCTTTTTTATTGAGGGAAGGGAAAAGATCTAGAAGTAGAAAAAAATTATGATTGTTCTACTAGAAATTTGTTTTATGATCAGCCTTTTATTTAGCTGTGAAGTATTTAGTTTTAGTTCATTATATAAAAAAACTACTTTTATTATTCAAATTTAATCAAAAATTTTCTATACCTTTTGCTGTTTAAGTTACAAAAACACGTTAAAAATAACATAAATTTAAATAAAAATAAGTGCATTTTTCGAGTTTTGGAGATGAGGTGGAGGAATGGTGAAAAGGATGCGCGGAGCAAAACAGATTGAGAAACACGGTCTTAGTTCAAGATCATATTATGCTTTTCTGAGCATGTCCTAATGTTTTCTGGAAATTGATCAAATGTGTATATTCTAAGGAACATTCCGCATATCATTTTAAAGTAGATTCTGGCTAGTTTATGCAGGTTTTCCACGTTATCATTCAACTTTTTACTATTTCATAAAAGAATCAAAAAGTGCAAAGTTTACTTTTAGGTCTTAATGAGTTTCTACACTCACTTCGTAAACTTCTTCATCTAAGATTCCTACAAGACACCGACAAAGATACCAGCTTGAATCATTGCTGTTTAGAACTGAGGTAAAACTTTCTTGCAAGTGCTTGAAAATAGCTGATTATATAGCTCGAGCTTTGAGAAATTGTTTCATTAAGATCAGTTAACTATGAAGCAGTGACATCAGATCATCCTGACAGTCAAAGCAGGCTCCAGCTTGACATCGTGAATCCCATCAGAAAATTCAAACTGCAAGATGCATTTAGGAACAATGTTGCATTTCAATCCACCCTCATTCTTAATGACCAGAATTACTGTTTGCAATTACTGCAGCGATCATTTGCTGCAGAGGAGAATAATTATGAACTGAGTGTTTTCGAAATAAATCATGAAAAATATGAGATAATTAAGGCAGAGACTGAATTCAATAGAGATCGAAAACAGAAAGTAAATCCAGAATTGTGTATTAGCTGGAAAGAAATTCTTCCATTTCTCCCAAGAAACCGTGTCTCGATATTCTCGAGATTTTTGGAAAGCAAAAGAGTACAATTACGAGATATGTACTTATTAAATGCTAAATGCACGCGCTCTTGTATTTTTACTTTTCCGGCGTAGCTTTCTCTTAAAGTTCGTCACGCGCTGCCTTTCAGGGGAAAATAAAACAATTTTAATTACAATTTTACCAAAAATAGCTAACTAGATATAAAATCTGTTACAATACACACTTATATTCACAAACAGACAGACATTCTAAAAATAATAAAAAACGTATTATAGGGAACTTAATTTATGCTTCTTCACTGAAAACTCACTATGAAATTTTTGGGTCGAAACCTTTACCTTTCTTATCTATGTATATAGGTTGGCAAGAGGTAAAAAGTTCGAAGGTACTTTAGAACTAAACGCGTAAGCAAAGTAAACTCATAGACATGGTTTAACAGGGAAGAAATAATTTCCTTTCACTCGCTCAAGCTTATATGATGAAGCTTCATGGTGTCATATTTTAGTGCTGAGGCAAACATTATAACGTAGGAAATGTAAATTTCCAAGAATGAATTGGTACATCAAAGAAATATCCTGGTAGAGTATGCATACGTATGCGGTGTATAAAAGAATCTAGAAAATTACTGCATGCGTACGGGTTCGTAACACAGAACCGAATTTATTTTTTAAAAAAGAACGCTTTACAGCTCTGTAACTTTCCAAATATACTCCCACAGCACTTCTCGGTATCATAGAGCACAACAAGTTGCTACACTTAAAAAACTACTAAAAGCGTTAAACACAACGCAATGCAAAGTCATCTAAGGAGAGAAGCTAACACGAATATCTCAATACTCCAAATTCATCTTTGACCTAACAACTGAGAACAGATGTTCTTTCCGCTTTTATACAGTTTTCACCTATCCGCCGAGAAATCTCTAGCGAATTATATTTCCCGAAATTACTGGAAGTTATTTAAGGGCCGGATACGGTTACAGTTACTTAAGAATCAATTACAGTTATTAAGTTAAATACATATTACAGTTATACTTGTGCAGGACCCAAATGCCGCCAAACGGACGCAAAGCTTAGCCACTTATCGCGATTTTTCGAAAAATTTAGTGAAAAAAATTAGCAGCCAAAACCATCGCCAACTTGGCGATATGTTGCCAGTTTAGTAAGAAACCCATTTACTCTGTTAAATATACTTGCCCCCGTATTCTTACCTTTTCAGCAAAGCTTTAGATTTTCATATTGCATGGGGGGGGGGGGAAGAAAAGTTACTACAATTTCACATGCAATTTTACTAAACAACTATTTGCATATGTACAAAATTCGTAAAAAAGTAAAAAAGAGGCCTGCAATTGTGATGAAATATTATTGGTGCAAAATATTAACTAGATTATTTGACAAATTAGCTCTGACATAGTTTTTAAGTGCTTCTTTCGTCTTAATTTATACTAATTACAATTACTGCTAATTTTTTCCTTCTATTTAGACGAGGCTGGAAGTAATCCAAGTAGAAGTAGGACAAATAATAAAACACTTCTGTTAACCCATAAATACGAACAGCCTCTTTATCATCTTTTAGACTTTGATCGATTGTGTTGCTGATTTTCATTTCTTTATTTGTGCAGACAGACTGCGCGTATAATAAATCTAATGCCCTTCGTGATAGGAGTCTAAAAGAGGGATTAAACTCAAATTGAAGACCATGTAAAAAGAAAGCACGAAAATAAAGTTAAATAAGTAATATTATCAATTATAAACAAATTTGAATTAATATTCCGGAGAATAAAATACGTATGTTAGCGCAAATCTGTATATAATGTAATAAATACCCCAAATCGGACTTTTGAGATGAAAAGTGCAAATCATTTTCATTAATCAAAAACTAGAACAGGAGTTATAGATCTATCCTCCTCTCTTTTAACCTCTCCCATCGGTGTATGCAAAGAATTTTGTACAAACGCCTAGAATATATTTTATTTTAATTATTGCGAGCAACTGATAGCCCGGAATGAGAGATTAATATAATAGTATCAAATTTCATATAACTGTCATATAATTGTATAATATTACAGTTAATAAGTTATATTATACAGTACGTCATAAAAATGTACGATAAAACTGTCATATAACTATACTATCCTCGACTGTTCTGATATAACCTTTGTGTCGTTGTGTCTATGAAGATTTTCATGTCTATCCGTTGTACTGAGGCAGATGAGTTTTAAATAAAATATCACCATGCATTTGTATAAGCATTTTTTAAACATGCGGTTAGTCTTTTGTTCCAGCTAAGCCTATAAAACCCATTTTCACAGATTTACTTTGGTTAAGGAATATAATCAAGACCCATTATAACAAACCCTCCGAATAACTAAACAAAGGTTTATCATCGCCTAATTTAGTCTTACATGTATAGTATTATTTTATATGGTTGCAATAAGGGTATTAAAATTTCAGTAACAAACTTTCATTGCATCGTCTTCGACTGAAGAACCCATATTATGTTTACAGCAAGACTTTTTTACAAGTTCTGTATAAATAATTGCCAGTCCTTAAACCCCTAATATGTTTTTTTAGTATATGTATTTGGATAGTGATAAATATCCTAATAATAGTAATCCTTAAAATTTTAAGCTACTGTGTTTTTTCTTTTAGTTTCGTTCCCACATTTTCTTGCCTTCCAAATAAAGACCAAGAGAAGGGCAATTCCCACTTCTTGGAAGAAGAGAATATGTAGTAAACATACTACTTGGGGCTTAAGAAAGCACTTTCATCAAACCTTTTGCATCCATAGCGTCCAAAATCTGTTACCTTCAAATATCTGAAACGTCCATGTATACGAATCCTTGATGGAATGGATTTCCTTCCCTCTTATCAAGTAGAATGCTGCAAAGGTTAACAATAACCTACTTAAGTGAAGTGATTACTTCTCTTTTGGAGATATTTATGTGGTTCCACCCGCTGTGTGCATTTCCCCCTTAGGACAAGATTGTAACTGCGAGCATTAACAGACGTTGATGCTAATCAAAGACCCATTATCTGGGTCTCTGATTATCAATTCTTGTTTGAATGCAACAGGAGATTTGCATTCAAATAAGAGAGCTACTTTAGTAGCTTCAAAAGAATGACTAGCATGCCATTTAAAAACCCCCGAAACCAATGAGGCACGTACTAACGTGATGAGAGAAAGCACCAGATAGAAGATGAACCGAAGCGTTCGGACGATTTGCTAATGTTTGAATGCACAGACGATAAGGGGGCTTCGCTGTGAAAGAGTTAAAGATTTTGTACTATAGTTTGAAGACGACATTTCGAACTTTTATAGATGGGAAAAAACTACTTTTTCTTCGATCTAACTCTCATTCTGCATAGTAAATTTATTTCATTGAATATTCATCCGCATGGGAGAGTGTTAAATATAAAGAGCTGTTAAATGGAAATAAAATGAGTATGATTAGAGGAATGAGGCGTAAATGTAATCAAGTTGATTTCTGATAGAAATACGTTTTCTTCAGATCTGCATTTATCGCCGTACAAAAATCAAGATGACCAAGTTTTGTCCATGAGAATGCTGGACATGAGGGAAATATCGAAGAAGGCTGAGTAAGCATGTTTAAGAAGTATCATTGAAATGCCCAACAATCGCAACTGAGCAAATGCTTCAGACAAAATTGTTGAATTTGCCGAAAAGTTCGGAAGACTTACGTACTTGCATTTAAATGGCTGGTTGGATAATCTTAGGAAACGGTATATTTTTTTAAAGAAATTTCTTCGTAGGAAAAACATTCTGAGAATTCGGGGAAATTAGTGAAAAAGACATTTTCCGCACCAGTGAAGCTATGATCTTTTAAGAAACGACGGTAGGCTGTGCATTGGCTAAAAGTTGACAAAACACAAATCACAGTTAGTGCCAATGAGAACGAAAGTGAACTTGGTAAATATCTTATGATTAGATAATCTTAAAAGCCAAGATATTTGGAAGGTATTAAACTTTCTCATTTCCAATGAAACCAACCGAACGACACTGACGCCATTACAATTGGTAGCGAATTTTATTGTTAGAGAATTTTACTACTCGCGCCAATATTGAAACCAAGGAATGGATAAAAACTGTTTTCTCTCTCAGAGTACAATTACAGTGTTCTTTTGATTATCCAGGATAATGACGATGAAACATATCATGGATAACTGAAAAATAAGGATAATTCAAACTAACAATTTTCGTTCATACTGTATTTTCTTACGTTTTAAAGAAATCAATAATTTTACATTGTTTTTGAAAACTTTTAAATACTTTCCGAATTGCATTGTGTATTTTCGAAGTGCTGCTTTATCACTACATTCGAATACTCTTTGGTTGACGAAATCCAACAGAGTTTCATCAGAAGTCATTGTTATCTCGCAACTGATATAATTACCAGTATCTTCTTCAATTGTGGTTTCAGTATTACTCTCTGCCTCTTCTGTTCTTGTGACATTTGAAACGACATCTGCGTCATTGAAAACGACAAGCACCCCACATCTATCTGCACCCCACATCTTATAGCGTTTCCCTTAGTTCATTTAATATATTATTCAAATTTTGTTTTCTTTCCTGAACTTCTCAACTTCCCCTCGCATTTCCTTGCCAGGATGCAAATTTAAAGATACGTCAAGTGAGTATTTAAACGGGTGAATCTTGAAGTTTATTCAGAGTGTTAGCCAGTGCACGTTTCGTTTCTGACCTTACTGTTACATTGTTACGCCTTTTGGCCATTTGAATAATTATTACGCCTGTTAGGTTGTCAGCCTAGTTAACCGTAACTTAAAAGTGCAAATCCAGCACTATTCTTTTTACACTTAAACTGATTTCAGTAACAATGGTTAAGTTCTACCGCAAGTTTATCAGGACTGAGTGTTCTGTGCATACTTTTGGCGAACATTGTCGTAACAGTGTCAAAGTCCTGGTCTCGAACAGGGAGCTGAATGCAGCTATGTTCTGTGTAAGTGGTAGAATAACTGCAACTAAGAAGGGTTTAAAATTACCCTTTTATTAAACCACTATTTACAGCCACTTCCCAACTCGGAAGGGATAACAGAAAATAATGACCGCACTTGGGTCTAAACTGAACAATCAAATAGTTTAAAATAAAGTTGAGTAGAAAATTAAGTAGTCTTTGCTCTCAGAGCTTTAAACGCGAGGTTGCCCTCTATTCTAAATTATCAGTGATGCGTAGCAAGATTTGGCTAATACTAACGCACTTAGATTACTTCGATAAGTATTAGCGTAACAGCGCTAAAGCTTAGAAATTAAATACTATCTAGTCAGGCGAACGTCGAACAGAGCCGAAGTGATCTGAGACTAAAAGCTCTCTCACTCTGAGAAGTTCCTCACTAACCTTTAAATACAAAACTTGGCTCCACCTCAATTTAGCATAAAGCTGAATCGCGCGCTCATTCTAACGGGAAGTTGAAATAAGAGTTCACAGGAAAGAGAAATTAACATAAAACTTTTGTTAGTTTAAACTAAAACCTTATAAATTGTCGGTGTTACTGTAAAGCACGAAGTACGTGGCTTTCTGTTCATAGTTGAAAATAATAAAGGATTATTTTCACCCTTCTTCTGTGTTAGTATGATTTCACGCCTGTATGAAAGGTCGCTACATTCATTAGTAGGATCTAGATAAGTGTATGCGGCCAAAGAGTGGTAGATTCTATAAACGTAAATTATGACCCATTACATTTAAAAAAATGATGGATCAACCAGGAAAGAAATGTCCTTTCACTAACAAGAGTAGGCAGCAAAAACGAGTGCGTATTAATGGCAGTAGTGTTTTTAATCTTAGAGTATAGTTCTTTAATCCTGCACAGTGATTAGGAATGAGTCTTCGCATTGTGGTTATATTAGGGAAAACGCAGATGCCTTGAAGTGGTTGTACTTTAATCGAAAATTAGCTATTTAATCGTCTATTGTCAATTTGTTTTAATTTAGCTTGTTAATAAATTTTAGTTATATTTTTGTATCTTATCTGTATCTGTATATGTTTGTATGCATGAAGTATGGTATCTTTTACTTATTTTGCAATTATTGGCATAAAATTTCCTTAAATTAATTCAATTGTTGGTTCAAGCTATATGTTGTTAGGAAACAACTATTTCATGCAAAAGAATTTCGCTGTTTTTTTCCAATATCTTTGAATACTTAATTCAAATAGCCACAGATCAAATATGAAGAAAAAACTTACTTATTCCTTAACCCAGCCAATAAATCACTGCCATCTGCATTTATGAATTTTAAGGAAATGAAAAGCCTGACATATCCTTTGTTACCGTTAAACAGACCGAAGTGATCATAATAAATCAGATGCTCAAAGAATAATGAACGATGAAATAACTACAACACGGTTTTCTTTTCTTTTGGAAAGAATTAATTCTAACAAAAGAGTTGACTATGTCCTTGTCTTCGCCATGTCATGCCCCATTCTTCGTATTCCTGGTTTTTATCATTTCTTGAAAGCTATTGTTTTCCCTGAAAAATAGCAAAATGGCTTCTAAATCTTTCATGTAGAATTTATGTAAGTTGTTGAAACTACGTTTTCTGTCTGAGTCAGTTATTTAAAGAAAATATATATTACAAAACAAAAGAAAGGACAATTCAAATTTGCTAGCTATACATAAATGGAGATTGCTTGTTTCATGTGGATTTTATGACACTCTTGGAAAGTTCTTGCCGACGCAAGATATCAGTTTAGTGAATTAATTTCATAAAGTTTGCTTTCAGACTAAAGTAATTTTGACCATGCAATATATTTCAGAAAACATGTACGAAATTAAAATTTTGTTTTTCTCTAATAAAAAAAGAATTTTATAATAAAATTGTGTTTCGTAATCAAGTTTGTAAAACAAAACTACTATTCTTACAATAGAAATTATTCGAGATGTTTTGGATGAAATTTGTCTGACCTTTTCTGGTGTCAAATATGAATTCTATCCATCAAAAAGAAATAAAGCTGTGTAATATCTAAAGGGCAGGCTGACCAGGAAATTACCCCTTATTGTCTGATGTACAGACAAGTTTATTTTCCAAATAAGCTCTCAAAAGTTTACTTTAAAGAGGGGATAGGACCCCATGTTTTGCCTGCCTAATATGCAGATGCAAATATCAAATTTGGCTTCCAAGGAATAGGTGTGCTGATCAAATTAATGATTTATTTTTAAAATTTAATTATTTGAAACCTATTTCATAATCTATTTCCTTTCGTCCTCCTCTTTTGCATCGATTTTGCTAAAGATGTACAACATGCCAGTGACAAGCAGAAGTGACAGTCTGGTAAAGGGAATGCAACTGTATAACTGTAAAGAATACAGCTCTGAAAAACATGAAGCTCTTTTATCTCTCAAACTACACAGGCCATTCTAAAACTCCGTGCTAATTGTAAAGGTTAAACCTGCTGCTACATTTCATATGATTATTCATGAGATATATTAAACAAAGATAATTTGTTTTCACTTATTTTCTTATAAAATGGAACAAATGTTTTTGCAGTATTTTCGATACATAATAATAAATAACTGTAAAGTAAAAGGAGCAATAAAAAGTAGTAATAATATAGTTATAAAAATTGAAGTATGGCAGTTTAATTTCAGATAATATGCCCTCTACCTTGTGTAATCAGAACATAAAGAACGTGAGCCCCTTTTTGGAAATATGACTTCAACAATGCAAAGCAGAAGCTGTTCAATTTTGCACATCTAAGGTGAGAAATCAGTAAGCATTTATTGGAGGAATGAAAAAGAGTTTGGAGGATGACTACATTTAACTGAAAGAGAAAGACGCCAATGTAAAATTTAAATGGAACCAAAATGCAGTTTTAGACTGTCATACATTTTGAATGAAGCGTTGTACTTCAGAGAGTGATAGGACTTCCTGCTACAGAAGCTAAAATGTTTTCAAAGAAAAAATGAGTTTCAGTTATTTTATATGGGCACAGCAAAGCAAAAACGAACGTACCTCCATCAGTAGAGGGAAAAGTCACTCCTACCACATGACTTCCTTGAACGGTTTATTAAACAATACGCAACTTTTGCAGCAGCAATAAATTGAAATCAAATCCTGTTAGATATTTACAACAATAAACTGATATTGAATATTGTTAGATATTTATTGCTAGACTAATTATGTATAAAAACTGTTATATGTGTATTAGATTTCGTTATTTGCAGAAAATGAATTTTTTTAAAAATTTGACGTTGCCAAAACATGATTGTTTTTGTCATTTAAAACATTTCCGTGATTGAAAGTGTATGACTACGACCAACAATTGCTAAAACAAAGTACGGTAAGTACTTATGCCAGCCGCCCAGACGGGAAAGTGGTTAGTGAGTCTGATTGCCGTACCGAAGGGCCTGGATTCGAATCCCGGGGAAAGTATGGATGTAGATTTTCCGTCTGTTCATAGGAGGCAACGGGGCCCATCTATTAGGTGCGTCCATACCAGAGACCACAGCTTCCGGCCTTAGTAAGGTATATGAACGGCTAGAGCCTGTCATTGAGGGGAGAACTTTTAAACCGGAGTGGGTGTAAATATATATATATATATATATATACCCACTCCGTTGCAATAAAATGAGGCAATGCACAACTAGATTATAGCAGTGTAGTTACAGTAGTGTTACAGCAATGCACACTGGTTACAGCAGTCCCATATACGAAATTTCAATTTTCTAGAGCTAATCATTTTTTAATTATTCGAGATTCATCCATGCGTGCGTACGTACACACAGGCGTGAAGAAAACATCCAATTTATAATCAGTTTTGAAAAAAAAGAAAGTTCTCTATTCTTTTCATATGTTCGAAAATTATACAGGAAAATCGTCCAAATGGATTCGGGAAAAGTTAAAATGGATATTTCCTTTGAAATATGATCCCCAAAGGTTTTCACAATTACAATACTTCCTTTACTTCGTTCAAGGAAATACACTATCCGATATTGAAAATGCAACACCAAGATGGAGTGACCCAAAAATTGTTCAAATTTCAGGGTAAATGCTCGTCAAAGAGTTACGCGAAGGATGTGAAATGCGCAGCTCTAGAGCGCACGTTAAAAACGATTTAAGGGAAAGAATCTGCCGAGTGTTTGATTTTCGTGCCGTTATTTCTGCTAGGGAAATCATGGTAGAAAATTTATTCTTGTCTTAGAGGTCGCGTGTAATAGCAGAGAATGTCAGGCCGTCGTCAACGTCAGTTCCAGCAGACAGACGATTTTACGAAGGGCATTTTAATCGAACTGAGAAGGGGAGGTTGGTCCCTACGGCAAAACTCACTTGACACACATCTGGACACATCCAAAATGTACAGGCTGTGGCGACGATGGCTGGAACAAGAAAATGTAGCAAGTTCCAGGGGTGCCGGCTCAGCCAGAGTGACGTCAGCACGCATGGATCGACGCACCTGCTAACAAGCGGTGGCGCTCCCTCAAACCACTTCTACCTCCATTCTGCAGCATGTTCAAGACACCCTATTTGTTCCCATACCGACCAGAACCATATGCCATCGATTGGTGGCAAGTGGCCTGCACTCATGGCGTCCGTTAAGAAGACTGCCATGACCCCACATCATAGACGACAACGTCTGGAATGGTGCCGGATTAGAGGGATATGAACGACGGAATGGCACAGGGTGGCGTTCTCAGATGAGTCTCACTTCCGTTTCTCCAATGATAGTAGCTGCGTTCGAGTGTGACTTCGATGTGGAGACAGGTCGAATCCGGCAGCAACTGTGGAACGCTCCAATGTGGAACGCGACAGTACGGCATCATGTTTTGGGAGCGTAATCATGATTTGGCAGCGCAATCATGGTTTGGGGGCGTACTATTCCAGGTCACCTCTAGTTCACATTCAGGGCACCATAACGGCCCAACGGTACGGGGATGACGCGCTGCAACCGGGGACACTCCCCTACCTTCAGGGAGTTCCCAGTGCCCTTTATCAGCAGGATAACGCTCGACAACCCACTGCTCGCATCAGCCAACGTGCTCTGCAAGGGATACAGATGCTTTCTTGGCCATCGTTTTCTCCTGATCTCTCACTAATCGAACACATTTGGGATGTAATTGGACGCCACTTGCAGACCCTGCCATTGCCGCGTTCGAAAGACGAACTGTGGCAAATGGATGACACGGAATGGAGAGCTATTCCTCAGGACACCATCCGTAGTCTCATTAACTCTGTACCTAGACGTATTGCTTCGTGTATGGCCATCTAAGCTGGTCCTACAACTTAATGAGCTGACGCTGTTCTCGTCCTGTAGTATGCATATCATTTCGGAATAAGCATCACTTACTGTTCGTTGCTGTCTCTCTCTGTTTGCCGAGTTTCGTTATTTTCTGGCCGCTCCTTCTTAGTGTTGCATTTTCGATGTCGCGTAGTAAAAAATCTTGTTATGAAAACATTATTGTTACGTTTTTCTCTTCTTCTTCGTACGTTAAGTGTTCGTGGATTTGGAGTGAATAACGACGACACTACTTGATGAAGTATCGAAACACACTTTATTGGCCAGTATTTTTCAAGACAACTCCAAAATCACGCTTACAGTCGTCGAAGAACTATTATAAACACGCTGAGATAATCAGCGACACAGGCTTCAGGCTATCAGGCTATAACGGTGAAGACGGCTTCACAGCAAAGCACCAGAGTACAGTTCCCAACTCTGCTCGGTCGTTCTCGGAACTCGACGTACTCTCGAGATTCTCCACGCTAGAACTCGCGATGCACTCCGATTCGCTAAAGTACAGCTCCCGACTCGTTCCCAGAGCTCAACATACTTTAAGATAAAACTCGACGATGCACTGCCTCGCGATACACTAAGAGCTCGATGTACTCGATGGTGAACTCGGCACTAGACTATGCATTGTCTCTGCAATGACTCTTAACTGACTCAATAAGTACCAGCAGGGTTATAAAGCTTTTGGCTTGTTTTCGAGAACATTCTGAGCTAAACCAGGAAGAATTCGTTCCAGAAGGTTCTCCATGCGTCTATAGAATATCGCCAATTTTTTCGCCAAATATCGCCAAATGAGCAATTTCTCGCCAAATGTGGCAACCCTGCATTACCTTGCCATTTTATGGCAACCCTAAGCCTGCTTTGCGGGGAAGCTACCTTACCGCGCCTGGACATTTCGTAACATTATATATTACAATTTGAAAGAGTTGAGACGGGCTGCATCGGATTAATGTCATTACCTAAAGAAGATCTTTGTTTGGTGAAATGGAGTTTTCTTGAAGCACTTGACATTCACAAAACCTTATTTTTAAACTTTTTGTTAATCTGAAAGGCTTTAAGGGAATATTGACAAATTTCCTTTAGATAATGGCATTAAATCTTCTCAACACTTTCAAAATTTTAATATCTTCTCTTTTTCTCCTTATGTTATTTTCTATTACAGATGGCTCAACACTGATTTTTGCTTTACTCTTTCCTTGGATTTCCTTATAAAATGATTGTGTCTCCTCTCACCGTTGCAAAAACAGACTTGCTCCATGAAGAAGAACTTGCACCTGACCGCCTTGTGTTCAACTGGAGGTTTCTGAGTAGAAATAGGAAGATGAAGTAATTTCAATCAAATTGATACACATTACATCAGTAAAGAAATCTTGAAGATATTTCTGATTTCTTTTCTTGTTATTCACTATTTTTTCAATAAAATAATAAGCATCATAAAGAAAATTTACGTAGTCTTTGAACAATAGCAGACGAATGCAGGCTTCTGCAGGAAAATCTTTAAAATACATTACCAGCAGTTTTAACTTGACGCATAAAATCCGTCGGGGATAACTAGGATTCCCGATTTTATTCGAAGGCAACAATTTAAAATATTCCTCCTGCTACTTCAAAGAAATTGAGTTAAATGTATAAAAGACAATCATAAAATCTACGCTGACACATTTCTGTTAGTACACATAAAATTTAGTTTATATTTTATTAAAATAACTTGGGAAATGTTAGACAACTGCGAGTATTTAGACCCTTAGAGAATGAAGAATTCAAACAAAAATTTCCAAGGAAATAAATGCAATCAAGCTAAACAGGAACTTCTAACTATCATAAAAGTTAGAAGTCGCCAAAACAACACTTAAAAACAAGTCGCAATTTGGCAGCAATAATGCTTCCATTAACTGAGTTTGGCACTCAGCAAAGAATCAAAGCCCCATTTTAAAGTAAAAGTGAAGTAAGTCCGTTTAATGGACTATGTTTCTGTAATTTTCTGAAATTTTCACAAAGAATAGGCTCATAGTGTACTTTGAAAGTGGATTTTATTTACCTTTAAGATTTCTTGCAATTAAATAGTACTTTGCCTCAACTGCTTGAATTTTTGAAAATTTTATTACATTCTTCAGACTAATTTTGTGACTATGCTTAAAATCCTGCATACGAAATGGAAATTTTTAATTATTATAAATCAGTTATCATAATTCTGCGCTTCAATACAATTTTGTGCCGTTATGATGTAATTAAATCGCAATTTTGTATTTTACTTTAGCTGGATGCAAAGGAAATGAATCGACTTACCGTTATATGTAAAGGAATTTTTAATTTTTAATTTTGTGAAAGGAAACGAGAGCACATTCACATTTAAAAAAATTTGATTTTCTTGCACTTCATTTAAACTTATTGGATTCAATTAAATCTACTTCGTCGATAGCGCATAAACCATAACAGAATAAATGCACGCTTTAAAATTCACTATATTTGTTTACTACAACGACACTCTGGAGCTAGGTTATAAGTCAGAATGCTTAAAAATTATGTCATCTAATGAATTGTCTAATCGTTGCCACATGTTCTATTCAAATACTATAATAAATCTAAAACGACGTGTAAAAGAAATTAAGCATACAAACAAACAAAAAAAGAAACAGTTTTCTCTGACAAATTCAGTATTTCTCATTCAATTAATTCAGATCTCACTTCACAACAAGGCAAAAATACATAAAAATTCAAAATATCTACTATATTATAAATTACGAAGTAAATCTTAAACACTAATTTCCTCGAATAAATTCAGAAATGGCTTAAGCATGATTTAATTCCTAATAATAAAAGAAGGAGTTATCTTTGTTGTTGCGAAGCTTAGTTTCTCTAGATTTACAACAAATCCACTATTTTGATAAGTTTCAAATGTAAACGAATATGACCAAAATAATTAGGCTTAGCTGCACTTAAAAACCTTTTAAATTGTTGATAATTCTACAAGTATAATATGCAGGGTAACTAAAGGCATACACACCTTAAGAAGAAGATAAGAACAACATAATAACTTTTAAAGCAAAAAATATACAATTTAGAAACATACAAGAGTAAAAATACTGAGCTCTCTGAACCGAGTAACAGAGTGGATATATATTTACATATATTCATATACTTTTGGCGCTGCCGTTTGCAACCAAAATAGGAAGTGCACATCTACATGTTATAGCAGTCCTATATACAAAATTTCAACGTTCTGCGGCTACTCGTTTTTAAATTATGCGAGATAAATACACTGGTGTGCAAAAATTAAGGACGAAGTCGAAAAATTAGCATATCAGCTGAATGAAGAGGCAGAGCGGACAGAAAGACCAATCAGGAGATTAAGTAAAGTGATGTACGGTAGCACATGCGCAGATATGCAGGTAGACGTAATGGGGGAGTGTCTGAGTAGTATAAAGCATGTTGTCGGTGTAAGATCAGTATTTCTGGCAAAGAGATTGCACGCCGTATAGCAGTTAAAATCACACCGAGTTGCTGCCTCAGCGAGAAATGGCGAATAATCAATCTGTTAGACGACATCTGGATGCTTTTACCCGAGGTCGAATCATTGGGAAGTTGGAGGAAGGCCGCAGTGTGACAAGTGTGGCTGCAGAGTTCGTAATTGCTCACAGCATCGTTTCACGACTTTGGAGACAATTTCAAACTACAGGAACAGCTATCCGGGGCTTTAGTAGTGGTCGTCCACGAGGAACCACACCCGCAGATGACCGGTATATTGCCTTACAGGCCAGAAGAAACAGGCGGCAGACAGCGGGAGAAATCGCTAGACATACGACACAGGCGACTGGACGACCGATATCGCGTTTGACCGTGGTCAGAAGACTGCACGGTTGTGGTCTGTTTGCACGACGCCCTGTACGGTGCGTACCTCTAACGCCTGCCCATCGGAGAAGGCGTTCTCTGTGGTGCCAGGAACACCGGAATTGGAGAGACAATGAATGGGGACGAGTACTCTTTACAGATGAGAGCAGATTTAGTCTGAGTTGCGATTCTAGACACATGCACATCTGGACAGAGCGGAGAACACGCAATAACCCCTTCAACATCATCAAAAGGGACTGTTTTGGAGGTCGCGGAGTTCTCGTTCGAGCAGACATAATGCTTGGTAGCCGGACCGACCTTCATATCTCCCAAGGAGGTTCGTCACCTGGGACTGCTATTGTAACGAGGTTCTTCTTCCTTACATGCGTCTTTTCACAAGGGCTATGGGTCCTCAGTTCCTCTTCATGGACGACAACGCTGCACCTCATCGCACAGTTACTGTCGAAGAGCTGTTGGAGAGTAAAGGTATTGAACACATGGATTGGTCGGCAAGGTCTCTGGATCTAAATTCCGTCAAGCATGTACGGAACTTACTAGGGAGACCCGTGGCAGCACGTAACTTATCGCCAGTAACGATTCCGAAACTGCGATTGGTGCTACAAGAGGAACGAGCAGCAGTGTCTCAACAGCTCATTAACAACCCCATATCCAGCATGCATAAATGATGTGAAACCTGCCTAGCAGTCAGGGGAGATCATATCCCCTATTAAAGACCGGATGTTTCTTGCTGACACCCATCACAGGGATGTTTCGGCCTTCAGTCGCATTGCGCTCCATGCTACTTTTTTAATAAAGCTTCTTTTTATGCCTCTGATTTCTCTTTTAGTAAGGGTTGCTTACATTACTCATGTCCTTACGTATTGGGGATCTTACGATATTAAATGTGTTGATTTGGAAAGCTTTTGTACAAAGTTATATTGAAAAAACCGTCTCGTCCTTAGTTTTTGCACACCAGTGTATATACACACCTACGTACGTACGCACATACGCCCCAAAAAAAATCTCTTCAGAATCGATTTTAAACCAGTTTTATAATTTTTGTGGGGGGGAAGAAGAGTCTTTTATTCTGTCCTTACGTTCAGATATCACTCAAAAACATCGTTAAATTGCATTCGATAGCGGTCAAAATGGATATTTTCGATGAAATATGATACCCAAAATATTTCACGATTAGAGTACTTCTTTCGTACAGGGAAGTAAAAAGTGAGTCGAAGTTTAAGTTGAATAGTAAACTGATAATAAGAAAAAGAGAAAAATTTTCCAATACATAGTCATGAGATTTTTGTGACAATTCTTTTTAACAGTTCTATTTCTATAATTGACTTTAGACTCTTGAAGTAAGTAAGCTTCATAACAACGCAACCATCATTTACGAGTTTATTTGATTCTTTATTGATATTATCCGTTGTTATATTAAATTGATTTGAAATGAAGCGGTAAAAAACTACTTAATTGCAAACTGTTTACAGTTAACAAAAGACAAAGTTAATAAATATTGCTTTTACTTATTCATAATCACATTCCATTTAAATTTATATCTTATTAACCATTCAGCTATTATTTCCAGGTTTTATTACACTTTTCTACCCTTCTCTACTTTAAGCATTTGTTTTTATTAGTAATATACGCACTCTGTATTCCTCTCGGGGGAAGGAGGGAGAAAAAACTGTTTCTGTACGAAACATAAAATGTCAGGAAAAGGTCATAGACGTACCAAGGGAAAAATGAATTCTGAAAAGTAATAAATCATATATAAAAAAGTTCGACTTTTACTTCTTGAGATAAATGAACAGAACACTAAAAAGGTTTTTTTTTTAGCTAACCGCAATATTTTTGATCATATGCTCTAAAAATAAAATTGGATTGATACTAAAAACGAAGGATTTATAAATCAAATGTTTCAAAGAAAAACTTAAATAAATTAATTCCAAGTATTTCTACATATGATCTGTGTACACTTAAAATGATTTCTTCTGTTCTTTAAAATTATGTTAGTAACCCAATTATGCTCTTATACTTGTTGCTCGTGATTTTGCATTTAGTCCATATGACCAAGAACGACGTGAAAGTTAAAAAGTTATTTATTTAGGAAATTTTAGTTCAAGTAATAGACAGCCAAAACTAGAACGAAATTTGGAGTCAGTTTCCTAGGCATTCATAAAATGGCAGAATAATTCACATAACAAAATAATAAAAAGCAATTTTAATTTAGTAATCAAACAAAAATTTAATTACGTTAGCAAACAAACAAGAATTAAATTATGCTTGTAAACAAACAAAAATTTAAAAGTTAAAATTAGTGCAGATATGCAGAAAAATCCTTCATTATAATTTCGTTGGACCTCAGTTCAAATTTATCAAAATATTGTTCTTACAGTGAACATAGTAGAAGGTGCATTGCTTTAATTGGAACTTGGGAGTGTTTTTGTTACGGTGAATATTATAGAAATTATAGTACTTCACTCAAAAGCAACAGCTTACGGTTGCAGTGAATACACTAGAAACTGTAGTGCCTTGAATTTTGGAGTGTTACTGTATAAGGTAGTTTCTTCCTTCTTTATGCATGCCTGCATAATGCAACGGTAGCTGCGCGTATTCGAGAGGTCGGAGTTTCGAGTCAAGTATTCGAGAGGTCCGGGTTCGAGGGCACTGCACATTTTTCACATCTCCTGCTTCAAAAATAACATGCTGTGTCTACATTGGCGCTCGAACTAAAACTAAAAAACGATTCTTCACCACCAGGATTTAGCGATAGGGTTCCGTAATCCACAGTCGCCCTTTAAAAGGGGGAGCATATAAGATATTTCTTCCTCCTTTCTGAATGCTTTTGTGGTGTAAATGTAGCCCACACGGGGCGTATTTGAGAAATCCGAGGTTCGTGTAGCGGAGAGGGCAATGCACACTTTTCATATCTCTTGCTTCAAAAATAACCTAATGTCTCTACAACTGTTACAATGAACATAATTGAAATTACCGTCCTCTCCACAGGAGCTGCAGCTTATGGTTACGGCGAACACATTAAAAAACGTAGATCTTCAAGCGGAACCTCTGCATGGAACATTGAAACTTCTTCTGTGTTCACCATAATTGTAACACTTTGAATATGAATAAGAGCTGTATAAACTGCAATAATTGTAATTTAAAAGTTGAGAAGTAAGAAATGTTATTTTGTTCAGTTTTCCAGTTTTGTAAGAATTTAATCCTAAAGATTCGCAGAATGCATATATAGAATTAATTATACGTAATCTGTATTTACGCATCAATATTGGTAGTATGTTGTTCACATAGTCATGTATAACTCCTGAAGTTAAATGCCGACAGTGCTTGTATTTGTAAATGTTCACCGAGGAGAACAACGAGCGCCAAAAAATGTCAGAATCAATAATTGAGATAGTATGACTTTTTTCTCAAGGTTTTCTTTGAATTACGTTTTGCATTGAAGATCTCTTGGTTTAACGTGCCCCGCCAGTGGCCAAGTGGTTAAGGTTGAGGTCAGTGAATACTGGTAGTTCGACCTGGTTTGGGTTCGATCCCGGAACAAACAGGCTGGCTGCATGTTTGGTCTTCGCAGTCTTTCTCATCGTAACATAAATGCCAACCAGTTTTTCTTGAAACGTAATTAACACAAAATCACATAGCCCTCATGGCTTTTTGATATTCAAGTAACGTAATCTTACCTGTTATCCAGCAATAAGAATCTGTTAAAAGAAAACGAATCTGAAAGCTTTCAGATTTTATATTACGTTGGGTGGGCGTTTTTTTTTTCATTTACATGCACATTCTCATTTCAAGAGCATTTGTTCCTTTGGCCATAGAATATTTAAAAATAGCCTATCTTTAGAATTTCAAATGGATAGTCTCGCGCGCTGAAGACAAAAATGTTTTTTTTTGCTCCAGTGTTGCCATTGCTGACTTTAAAATCGTTGAGTTTGTTAATCAAAAATTCGTCAAAGCTTCACAGAATTTGAAATACATAGTAAAATATTTGAAAACAGAATATATTTAGAATTTTCAATAGACAGCCTTGAGAGCTGAGTATAAAAATGTTCCTTTTCTGTACACTGTTGCCATTGCTTACTTTGAAATAATTGAATTTCTTAATCAAAAATTCTTCATAGTTTTATAAAATATGAAATACACAATGAAACAAATTCTAAATTTAAAATTCGGGATTCCAGGTGACCATATATATTACATTATTCAAACTTTGCTGGCTTCAGGTACCGTTGTTTTTCCTCAATGCGAAAAACATGCATACATTCATGCAAATTCTTCATTATTTAATTTCTTTAAATATAATACAGGGCCATAATATTTGGTGGCAACAACTCTAAAAATGATTCACACTTTTTCACACTTTTATAGTGATTCAACGCGAAATCTCATATTGAGACTAATAGCCCTTCTGGGCTAACGCTCCTTTCGGCTAAAAAGCCCACAAATGTTTTAATGATTTTTTTCCAATGGCACGCACTTGCCTATGTCTTTTAAAACTGATTTCGTCATACATTTTTGGGAAGCTAACCCTGTGGGAAGCTAACTAGCTTCCTAATGACTTTCGTGTACTACAGTCGATATAGGATAAGTATACCTGTACCTAATCATCAGTTTTTAACACTGAAATTTAAGTTTCATGATGCTATTCGGATGATGATAGAGCTACAGCTTCTTGGATGACCGCATTAATATTAAAATCCCAGTTTAGGTATCCTTTTAGTTTCTGAGCTGGAAGAATATTTTCGAAAAGGATCAAACAAAGATACATTTATTTCCTCCGCTCCTATTTACTGCTGTCCTTAAAAGATAAAGCTTCATTCACAAATTTTTCCGTTCCAAAAATATACATTATTTTATAATAAAATGTCTTGTTCTGCTTAACTAAATAATTTGTACCCTTAAAAGACATAAAAAATTATTTTATTAGTTCTAAAAGAAGGCTCATACTGGATCGGCCATTGTAGTCGAACAATTTGAAATGCATATTTATTTTGAATTATAATATTTGTTATTTAATTTATATTCTATTTTTTTTTACAATTCATTCAGATTTATAGCATATTATCGGCCACTTCTAAGGCCAGATATGATAGTCTCTTTATTATGGAGGCACTTAATAAGTGGGCCACCTTTTCCTCCTATGAAGGGACGGACAATGTTTACATCCATGCCTTCTCCGGGATTCGAACCCGAGTCTTTCGGAATTGCAATCAGGCTCTCCTAACCACTATAACTCGGTGGCCTGTTTTAATGAAGTACAATTAATTATTTGACAAATGAATGTTCATTGTATTGGCGTTAACAGACTGTGGAATCGTTATGAAAAGGATCAAAACCTCTGTAGAAAAGACGTGGGTGTGGACGCAACAGGATTATCACTACGGCAAGACAATCTCTTCCTGTTGCTACGTGCAAGACGCCGTAGATCACTAACAGCACGACAGCTGACGTCTCATCTCTTTGCTGCTGCAGGATGGCCCATATCTCGCCAAACTGTGTTGCATCGACTGCATGATGGTGAAGTGTACGTCCGACGACCTGAGATTTGTTTCCCTTTGTTCCCATTTCATGTTAGAGTGCAACTGACTTGGACCCGCGAACGTTGCGGGTAGACACTAGAGCAGCGGACTCGCGTACTCTTTACGGATGAGTCTCGATTTAATTTTCAGAACAATTTCTGGAGGGGAATGTTATGGCGAGGGCCAGAAATACGCTATCGGGTGCCATTTATCTTCGAAAGAGACTATTAGAGAGGAGAATGCTTACTTGTATGGACTGGGATAGACCGATCTCTGTGTGATTCCTGTTGGTTTCTTCAGAGCTATCCAATATCGCAACGAAATTCCACACATTCTTGTGCATCCTTTTATCGCTGCAATGGGTACCGGTGCGATATTTATAGACGATAATGCCAGCCCGCATTAAGTTCGACTGATACGGAATTATCTGAAGAGTGAAACATTCCACATCTGATGTGTCCTGTAGCTTACGAGACCTGAATCCCATCGAGCATTTGTGGGATATGTTGAGACGACGGATAGCAGGTCACAATGTGCCACCAGGTATTCTCAAAGGGTTCCGGCATGCATTATTATTGCCAGCTTGCCTCGAAATTGTCAAGCATGCATTTCAGCTAGAGAGTATCATACCTGTTATTACCGCGATGTTTCCGTTGCACAATATTCAATTTTGTTCGTATCCATTAAATGGTTTTTGTTTTATTCCATGTTTTGCCTTTGTTGCTTATTTTTTTAGCAGGCGTGTAAATATACTATTACAAAAAATAATTAATATATTTCATGAATTTTCATATGATGTGTGAAGTTTAGTAATTTTCGGTAGTTTTCATACACAAACAGATGCATTTTATCGAATAGTTTGACAAAAGGAGCTTTTTTTTGTTTTTTTTGTTTTTTGAAACTAGTGATTTATACTTGGAAAAGAGAAAATTAGTTTAAAAAATTGCTACAATGAATTTTTTAAAGCAAACATGTCCAAATGCAATACGTTTCTTAGATAGGTACCTTAATCAATACTGAATTCCGATTCGTTAGGTTCAAGAACTAATAATTACTTGAAAGCACAGATTTTAATTTCTTTAATTATATACGTATAGAACAAATTGAATTTCATGTTTTGTTCTGTTATGCTAAGTGAACTCCAACTTCAGAATAAAACGAAATAATATGAAAAATTGGTTTATTCCAATTATCCCTCTACTCTTTTTCCAACTGAGCACAATAGAAAACAATGTACCATATTATTTAAACTCATTATAGTTGTGCTATTACTTTATATAGTTTTCCCTATTTTCAACTCAAGCACAGGTTAGCTTTATTTACCGTTTTCGGTGAGCCCAAAGAAAAATTATCCAAATAGTTGAGTTCACCAATAAAAGGTTCCAAAGATTCCAGGTCTTATCATAAAAAGACAAGTTTTCATAGGGTTGCTGTAATGAACTAGCCGATAAGTCAATTAAAGTAAAGTAAATCATTTTCCAGTTCTGAGCTCAAATGCTTTAACAGTCGCAAATATCGAGCAAATAAAAATAAACGAATTGTCCAAATTTCAGTGGTAAATTAAATCTTTCTTTTCATCTACCAACTATAAGTTAGACGATTTTTATTTAATATGCAAAGTGTCTCTATTGAAATATATTTTCCTAATGTATTATTTAGTGGATCTACACAATTTCCTACATTTCTTTGAAATAAAAAAATTATTTTGTCTCACGTATACAAAGCAAAACATATTTTTGCATGCTACATGTTTGTAGAAATCTTCTAAACAACTACGCCAGATGAATAGCGAGAAACTGAAATTTTATTCAAGTAAATGACAGCTAGTACAGCGAGATAAATAACTATAAATAGCTCCAAAAGAAAAACAGAGGTAAGGGAGATTGTTCTTTGCACGCAAGGAATATTTCAGTTCAACAAAATCACACACAGAGCAAAGGTTAAACAGTAGTCACCAAATAAAAATGTTCGCTATAAAAACAGCCACAGTCTCTAAACTAATTAAATTGTCTAATGCATGTCTGTAATGTAGCCTATATTTATAAGAAATAAGAACTTCTGGAAGCTTGAGCAAAATAGCTTCAAAAATGCCTTTTCTGGAAACTTCTAGAATTTCGCCAATTTAATAACAATCTAGAAGATTGTGAAAATCTTGGGCACAAAACTTGCTACCAAGAACTGGCAGGAGGGCTTTCGTCATATCTCTATATCTAACTGATTTATCATTTCGATTCAAAATTCAAAGATGTACGATGTAATATATGAAATGAGAACTTATAAACAAAATAATTGACCGCAAATTCCTTGAAACAAAAATACAAATTAAAATCATTTAATAAACAAGTATAATAAATGCACATTAAATAAACAAAATAAATGAATTTGTGTACCGGCAATTCTAAAGATGTGCTCTTTTAAATATTTTGCGATATTGCTGTTGGATTGAATTTTATGGTTTAAGTGTGAAGTACATCATATTTAATTAATAAATAATAAAGATAATTTCATAAATAATAATTTGTAACACAAAAAACGTTAAAAAACGTCCTTTGAGCGTAATATAAAATCTGAAAAAGCTTTCAGATTTTTTTCTTTTTATATATATTGCTTTTAAAAAACTGTTTTGTAATTATATAAATCCATATATACAAGTAAGGGCTCTAAAATTTTGCTTTCGATAATTATGACTAGTTTTTGAGCACTAGATATACACGAGAAGATGCACAAAAACAAACAATCGACAAATAATCTACATTGATCCTGTGATTCGAAAAGCTACTCAGAAAGTGCATTAAAGATTTTACGTGATTCATATGTAATGTGTGCAAACATCAAACCCACCACACCATTATTCTTCTCAATGATTTAAAAGAGAGCTATAAAAGAAATTTTCTCTTTCCCCACAGATGCAGTCCCGCGGTTACAGAAGAGTTGGACCCCATCAAGTACCATTACAGTAATTTCCGCACAAATCCGTGGGGGATTTTTTAGGCGGTCCCATCGTTAGTTCCCTTCGGTCTGCCTAATACGAAGATGGTAACACTCCAAAATTACGTTACAGGCGCCGATGTTGCTGTCGTTAAATTCGCTTCGTTGCCGTTTCGGCTTGGTTTCATTGGGTTCTTTTTGTGTCATTGGTTCAGCTCTGTGCCTTGTTTATCTAACAATTCAAAAGCACGAATTCTGCTGCCATAGGAAATAAAGACTGAGTAAATATCGTCGAAGCACTATTTGTGACATGTGTTGAAACTGTGCAAAATACAAGCAAATTATCAGCAGTGAAACAGGAATTTCGAATTATTGCTTCGGGTTTATTTTCTGTCCATGCTTGAAAAGACAGAAATTTAGTCTGGCAATAAAAATCAATTACAATCTCTACGTAAGTACTCAGGGATTACAAAATTGTGCTTAACGTTTCATAGATTATAAAACAAAAAGTTTCCCTCTTTTAAAATAAGCATGATTAAAAAAACTATTAATTGTCAATTTTCCAAAACATTTATTTAAATATGCTGCTGTATGATACTTCCTGTTTTTCTTTGGGTATTATGTAATCCAACATAATGCTTTGGAAACATAGTTTCGAGGATATGATGTTATTATACGTCACATTAGAACTTTTCTTCCAAGTATATTTCTCTGATATTGATTTTATTAAATAATTTATTTGTTATTTGTCCTTCTTCTGGAAACAAATAATTTGCAAAGGAACTATATTTACTTCTTCCGCCATTTTATAAACGTTTCTCACTTTCTTTTGTTTTTAAAAACAGAGTTTTGAATTTAGTATCGATTTAGCATTTCTTTTCATTCTCATAATTATTAATAATGTTATTATTATTATTATTACTATTCTGTTATTGTTTTTCTGTTATCATTATTGGTATTTCTGTTATATTGTTTTTCTGTTATCATTATTGTTGTTTCTGTTATACTGTTTTTCTGTTATCATTATTGTTATTTCTATTATTATTTGCCGATTTACTGTATAAAACAAAAAAGTTTAAAGACCATGTTACTGATAAGAAAATTATTTTAAATGAAATAAAGTGTTGTATTATTATTTGTCTGTAACGTATATTTTTTCTCAACCTTTCATTTTTTCATTTCAATTAGTTCAATATTAGCATCGACTTCTTGGAGTCTTTACTAATCTATTAACCTTAGGCTGATTGCCAAAAAGAGATGATGCTCTGTGCATCAACACCCTAATCGGGTGAAACAGGAAGAATTTTATGAATTAGATGATATTATGGCAATTATAATGGCTATTTTGTCAGGATTAAGGCAAATACATGGCAAATTGCAGTAAACTAGGCATAAGAAAGCAAATAATGGCTAAAAGATAGCAATAATTGAAAGCTAAAAGATAAAATTTAAAAGCATAGCTGTTTAGGAGTTTATTCCTTCCCAGCATGGCTTTGATATCAGTATAGTTAGGCATTGGCAGTGGCAAGGAATCATAGGTGACATGGCAACTCCAGGCAGTAAATAGTAGAATGAGGAGATTTTCTTCATGGAGAACAGCAGCACACAGCTTCAGTTCTACGATTTATCTGAATACTAATAACTCAAGAGTTCGTCGTACAATGCTAAAGTCATAGAGCTCAGAGCATAGTCCTATTGGCTGAGCGAGGTCACATGATCAGTATGCAGATAGTTGCACTATTTTGGTTACTGAGAGCAAACTATAAGCGATAACAGTGTAATTCTTGTATATAACGTAGTTGGACAAGGTACTACAGTTGAGAAAAATACAAAATAGGATGTAAAGTACAGTATATTTAAATAATTAGGTAAAAAGTCACTTTTTCCGAGAGAAGTAGTCACGTGAGTGGCAGAGGCAATCAGCGTCGTCCATAGATGGATGAACAAAGTTCGTAGCAAAATCAAAACAAACAGATTTCAAACTGAATAAAGTGAATAAAATAATAGAAAAATCTATGATACAAAGTTCATACAAAGTTCATACAGTGCCAGGCACAGTACGTGTACATAGATCGGAATGAATTCTTGATTAATACATATTTCTTGAATACAGTGAGAATATATACATATGTACAGCGTTCTTTACCATCTAGCGTTATGATGAATTGTCCGAGGACGTTTCACCGTTTGTTCAATAACTGGATCGTAATTTACAATCTCTCGGAGTGTGAAATATTCAGAGTTATGCATGCTTTCGAAAAATTTATGCGCAGTGCACAGAATTTGTGATTGCAATGGCAAGATTTTCAAGTCACTGTGAATTTGTGAGTTTCTCACAAACCACGGAGCATTTACCACAGAGCGGAGGATCTTATTTTGTAGAACATCTAATTTTTTACGTTCAGTTTTGTTAGCTATTGCCCATGCAGGGCATGCATACAGTAGAATTGGCCGAATAAGGGAAATATAAAGCATCTTCTTGATTTTGATGTTTAATTTTGACTTTCTTCCGATTATGGGATAAATTGAATAGAAGGCAGCATTTGCTTTGTTCAAAATGTAGGAAATATGTTCTTTGAAGTTCAGGTTTTTATCAATGATGACACCTAGATATTTGTATGAGTTTGGGTTGTTAATAATACTCTCATTGATCTTGATATCTGTGTTAACCCTCATTAGGGTTTTATATCTTCGAAACAGAATTACTGAACATTTACCAGGGTTTAGATTAATTTTCCATTGATGACACCATTTTGAGATGATATTGATGCTGAGTTGTAGGTTGTTGATTGCATTTTGCGGATTTCTGGATTCAACAAGAGCGACAGTGTCATCTGCGAATTTGAGTACTTTGGAGTTAAATGGTTGCGGCATATCATTGATATATATGTTAAAAAAATTGGGCCAAGGACACTTCCTTGGGGGACTCCACTGAAAATAATACGTTTAGAAGAGAGAGTGTCACCACATTTTATCTGGAAAGATCTTCTTTTAAGGTAAGATTGTGAGAGTTTGATAAAGCCATGTGGGAGCATGAAGTTTGTGAGTTTATGAATAAGACCATCGTGCCATACTCTGTCGAAAGCCTTCTCGAAGTCCAAGAAGCAGGCCGCCATAGCATTCTTTTTGTTAAATGCAGTGGTAATTAATTCAATAAGGTTTAGAACTTGGTGAGTAGTGCTATGTCCCCTACGAAATCCAAATTGCAGATTTTCAATTAAGTTAAATTTTTCCATGTGATCAGTTAATCTGATGCTTATGATTCTCTCAAATAACTTCCCCATTGCAGGGAGAAGACTAATCGGGCGATAACTATTAGGATCAGAGGGGTTTTTTCCAGGTTTAAGAATCGTGATAATTATAGAGTGTTTCCATTGAGACGGGAAGTAAGCAAGTTGTAGGCAAGCGTTAAAAATATTGCAAATGACTTGAAGGCAGTTATTTGGAAGGGCTTGAATGGCTTCGTTACTAATTTGGTCATATCCTTTGGCTTTTCTCTTTTTAAGGTGTTTAATAACATTCTTGAGTTCTCTAAGAGAGGTAGGAGGAAAATTACTGAGGTTATTATTGTTTTTAATGCTATTATTAGTGAAATTTACTAAGTTTTCAGTATCTTCATCAGTGTTTGCAGGCTTCTGGAATGAGCGCTCTACGACGTCCGCCATGGCATTAGCAATATCTCTTTCTGATTGGAGTATAGTACCCATATGAGTGATTGAGTGAATCTGATTGGATGCATTGGTTTTTAGGGACTTAGCAATTTTCCAGACTGTATTTGACTGTATCTCCATGTTTTCTAAAAGATAGTCCCACTTCTCTGATTTGAATTCACTTATATCATTCTTGATCTTTCTATTTAGATAGTTGAGATTGCTTTTAACACGAGGGTTAAGCGTAAGCTTCCAGATTTTTCTGGTTTTATTTCTGAGTTTAATAAGATCCAAAATTGCTTTAGGAAGAGTGAGATAGTTTCTGGGTTTACTTTGATAAGAGGATTTTTGAATGGCAGTATGAATTCTGTTAGTCAGTAGATAGATTTCTTCTTCAATATCAGAGCAATGAGAGTAACTTTCCTTTCCAACATGCGATCTTAACATGCTTTTGAACTTAATCCAGTCAGTTTTGGTTTTAGAAACGGGAAGTGGTGGGTAAAAGCCATAAAAATCGAAGTTTATGGGAAAATGATCTGAAGAGAGTTCATTTTTGACTTCTAGGAATGGAGTATTAGGAATATTTTTGGTAAGGAGAAGATCAATGACTGCTCCCGATCCGGTAAAATGATATCTTGTAGGCGAGGAAGGAGCTATTAAGTTAATATCATTTTTGATTACATAGTTGTACAAGATAGTTCCATTTGCGTTATTACTTGTAGGATTCCAGTGTACATGTTTGGCGTTTAAATCTCCAGCCATAATAGTGGGATAATTCTGAGCAAATAGAGTGTCCATATCTCTTTCCGTGATGATATTGTGAGGTGGATTATAAATGGAAATAAACAAGTAGGCCTCATTTAATTTACTGTAGATGATTGTAGATGATGCCTTTCATTTTAAAAACTGATTTTCTTCTTATTACGGTGATGCCCCATACGATAATTTCTTTAAAGCTTTAAAATTCTTACATTCAAAAATGCGCTTGTTGCGAAATGTGAAATTTCTTATGATATAAAACAAAACTTTTACTATCTCAGAGAGCAAGAAAGCTGAAAAAATATTAATCAAAGGATTTTCTCCAAATTTTTTTAATTCGCTGCTTATGCTTTCAGTTATCGGTCGATCGAAGGCTGGCAGAGCAAAATGTAATATTGGAATTAGGTGTTTAAAAACCAAATAATAACAAGAATTTTAAGATTTATTTTTAAGTGTAATCGAGCTTATATATACTTAGCTAATAAATAAATGCGTAGCCCACGGATGCATCTAAAACAGCGGTTCTCAACCATTTGACTAACTCCTACCATTGAGACAAAAATTGAAAACCCCACTGCATTTTACAATGATTATTTTTTAATTTCACAATAGAAATATTAGGAAAATTATATTTTGCTATTTATACAAACTATTGACTATTTGCATTAAATATGCACACATATAAATATTAGTTTATAAACTGGTTGTCATTTTAATTGTCAAAATTTAAGTTATAATATTATAACTCTAAAATTTAGTGCGAAATTTGGGTTTATATATGATAGATCAATTTCCTTATGTCTGGTTTTATTTCATTTAGTAAATTAAGATCCACTTTTAATTTTGTTCTGTATTCATTTTTCAAATATAACGTGAAAGAAAATCCTTGTTGACACAAATAAGTTGCGTCAAATAGGCTTTATTTGAAATACGTTTAAATTGCCAATTCTTGGCAAACTCACACTCCTTATATTGGCAAGCTATTATTATATATTATTATCTCCTTATATTGGCAAGCTATTATTATATTGGCTCCTTTTATTGGGCAAGCTCACACTCCAATAGTGTGAGCTTGCCCATTCTTGGCAATTCTTAGGCTTACTAGGTAACTAGCTTCCAAAACGTTTTCAGTTGAAGTAACAAAACCTTTCATTACTTGTTTACTAACTTTGAACTCCAATAATTTCCTCTTAAAATATTCTTCAGATTTATCGTTTAAATTGGCACGCTTAGATTCAGGATGTCTTTTAAGAAGCTGATGTTTTTATATTTTTATTGGATAATAGTTCACCGCAAACGACACACTGAGGTTGAAGGTCCACTTCATTTCCATTTCAAGTAAACCCAAATGATAAATAACTTTCATTATATTTTCTATAAACAATTTTTCTTTTCTGTTCAATGTTCTTAGGACTGTAGATTGTCCTGGATCCATCACCTATGAGTCATCCCTTTTCCGCGTAGTCAATCCCAGCCATTTTGAAAATCTAAGTTTGTTTTATTATTTATCTTACAAATATTTAAATGCACAATATATTACAAGTTCTTAAAAAACAAACGACGATGTTCCCAACTTGCGTAGAAAAATGCGTAGAAATAAAAAGGAACAAGAAGACAAAATACCTGCAGTTAAGAGATAACAAATCGACGTAAAAAATGCTTTTAACTGAAATTAGAGCAATATGAGCCCCGAAATAATGGAGAAATAAAGTGTAGACACCAGTACAGCCCTGGTAGACATGCTAATAAATCGATAAACTCTTGAATTTGTGAGATACTATTATCGTTTTATAGGAACTTTTTTTTATTTCCCATTCAATACAACATCCACTTCTAATCCTCTTTTTATAAACATCATTTATGACAAATTTTGTTATGTCGGCGGTTAAAAGAATATTTTTGAATATAAAAACGGATTATTTTGCTAAATTCTGTGAACGGTGATATAGACTTTGAACAAAGCTAGATCTCATAAATTTACGTGTGTTAGAGAAAAAACTTAAACGGTTGAGAATCGCTGATCTATAATATAAATAGAATTGGAAATATGTTGAAGTTTACTTTATTTCTGCTGTTAAAAAGCAGTTTTTAACACGTAATCTATGTTTCAAAGATACAATTTTACTCTAAAACTTTATTATTTTCATATCTGCCACATATATCATTGACTGTTATCTGTAACAAATAACTTATATTTAAATTTTTGTTCGTTTTAATTCTTGCAGTAGTCTATGGGTTAGTTTTCCATGATTTATGCAATATGAGAACGAATTAAGTAATCAGAAATAGAAAGGTATATAAAACGTATTTAAAAAAAATATTATTAATCGCTTCATATAACGTTGCGAGTGTTGAATGTGATTCAAGCATGATTTTAAGTTGATAGTTTTGTTTTTATGATAGCATGCTTCAAATTTTTAAATCTTATTTAATTATTTTTCTTAAAATATCTCAAAGTATTTTATACTTTGGCGTAATTTTCGTTACTATAGCAAAACAAGTTCCAGGATGCTGGCTGAAATACCGGGATTCCCTTTTATTCTTTTTATTCACGGAAATGCCGAGACTTCTGCGATACATCAAATTCTCTTTTTACTGCAGCTCCTATCAATTCCAACCAAATGGACTCTCCATCAAACTCTATGCTCTGCTTTAAGCTCAGTGGGGGACCCTCTGGTCAAAAACTCCTCAGGAGGTCCAAGTTCCTCCCATTGACCCCTCGCAGAGGCAATCTCAGAGATATACTGTGATCGTGAGTCGTCGGAGTTTCTTCCGCAATATGTTCTTAATGCGACTTATGTCCAGTTCAGATGATAGGTAATTTAAAAAAGAAAAAAAAATGCTGCTTCTCAATTTTCTTTTCAGATAAAAATTAATATTAGGAAAATAATGCTTTTTCGAGAGAATATACCGAGATATTATAATCAGCTGCAGTGTTAGGGGGAAAGTATTGGATCTGCAGTTTAAAATGAGGGTTAGTTACAGAAATAAAAGCGAAGCCAGATGAATCTTTGTACCTGAGCAGGATAAAGAAAAGCAGGTTTCTTTGATTATTTAGATAAGTGCAAATGCCCTTTCCGCTGCTTTAGTTGGTAAATTTACTTGAATATCTCTTAATCATATAAATTTATTTAGCAAATTTGCTTCTATTTTGCGTCTTAAATTAACTTATTAAGGAGGTAATTAATTAAGAAAGCAACTAATTAATTACTAAATAACCAATTAAGGAAAAAAACAAGAAAAAAGTACTTTCAAAATCATTCAGTTGGTTGACAAACCGTATAAACAG